>OX235272.1:88947022-88979422 GCA_944472155.2 Trichobilharzia szidati
AAAAATTTCCAGTTTGTTTTTGTGATTTTACTCAGATATTTTTTCAAATTCAGATAAGCAGAAGACTTTGTTTATTCAGAGTAAACAAACAATATTTATGTACGTCTATTTAATCCGCCTTAGCGTAAAGACAACGTTAATTTCTCTAATATTATGAAATTTTCAACTCAACCTCTGCAGCATACTTCTTTGGAATTTCTTTCTTATTTTCAAATATCCAAATGTAGTTAGACCTTTTGATTGTTTTATTGTATTCTTATTCCCTTAGGTTCCAAAGGGAACCTACGGCTTCAACAACACATCTTCGTTCTCTCCTGTTCTCTACACTCTCCTTTAGGCGGCCTCACGGAATTCCATAAGCTTTCACCTCCTCCTCATCACAGCACCTCTTCAATATCACCCTCGGGCCCAAACCAAACTCGTCATTTCCCCTTCGATCTCCATTCGGGTAGGCCTGGCCTGAATGTCACCCGACAGTCTACTCAGTGTTTGTCTCATCCGTCTCCGTTTCCTTCAGAATACTTGCTGAGCAGTGTGTTCTTGGTCAGTTCACTCACAGATTTTCTTATCGCTAATTCTTTCTCGTTGGTCAGCCATCTGATCTTCAGTATGGAGGGAGCGAAGAGTGCAGCTGTTGATAAAAGCCTGTTGGAAATGCGTTTAGTGACGCACGCGTGGCAAGTTTCTAACTCATACAGAGGTGGTGACTGACTTGTGATTGATGTTGAAAATCCGAATGTTTTTGTTTGTGCTGTCTGAGTGCAGGAGATTTCCGAACTGGTTTCAGACTGATGAAGGTGTACCTTTCCTTTTCGATTCTGTCTCTGACAGTATCACCGACACCTCCTGTGGTTGAATCGACGGTGCCTAGGTAAATGAAGGAAGTGACGTCTTTCAAGTTCCTTGAGTTGATATTGATTGTTACTTGTTGCTGTTAATTGCTTATCTTCACCACCCCGTGAAGGAAAACGTGAAGGAAAAATAAGGTTAAAAAATGATTTCGTTTCCATGCTCATTTTTACACACTTGTCATCCGTCCTAATCCTGTGTAATTTTGTTTCTAAGCCTCTCGTAAGCCATATCTAGTTGAAAATAATTATCACCTTTTATTCGCCGTCGTAATTATTTAGCATCAAACAAGAATTGTATCCATGTAAAATTATGTATTGAAATGCGATTGTACAGCTTTTGAAAATGAAATCGCCGAAAAGATATCTTTGCTGAACTTCGTGGTCTCTTCTCTCTTTTTTCTATTATTGGGGCATTTTTTGACTACACATAACTCAAGGAAAGTTTACGTCAGGTATACAGTAGAATTCAAAGAATGGTTTCCTGCGTTAACATCAATAATACTAGGGTTATGCGTCGATGGCTTAACGGTAGAATGCTCGCCAACCACGCATGTATTCTGGGTTCAACCTTCGGTCAACTCACTCCTTTACCTCGCTAGACCGGTAACTAGACTGGTAAAGATGGAAGGTTGAGCATGAGGCTAGCAAACCCATCCCGTAAAGATAAAACACCACTGCTACCGAAACTCCAAGCCTCTAGCTTGAAGTCCTATGTTCCACTGGGGACGTAAAGGAATAAAAATAATAATAATGAAAATTTGGTCGTTATAGCTTCAGTGTCTGAAAATATCATCATAATAAATAGTAATGATAATAATAATAACGTTAGTAATACCGTGCCATATGGTTACACCTATTCATCATAAAAATAATATTAATAGTAGATTTATACAATCCCTTTAAATTGACTCGGCGTTGTGCGTGAGCGTGTGTGTTCTTATGTTTAGTGGACAGTATAATCAGTGATTTCTGTTGGCATATATAACCATTATTATCATTATCACTATTTATTGTTATTTTACATGATTAGTGTTCACCAGAAGCTGTTTCATTTTGAATTACACAAATATTCAACAGTAAAAACCACACAACAACAACACTACCACCACCACCCGCCAAGAACAAAACACCGATACACTGATCACATAAACTACAAGCTTTAAAGTTACCCTCAGATAATGGTTCACATTTTTAAACACTATATTTGTATGATGTATTTAAATTGATTGAGTCCTTATGCCTTGTTTTACTTGTTATTTCTATTTTCACTGACAAAAATACAAAACACAAACAAACAAACGAACCAGAAAATATACGGGTGTAGTTTAGAGTTTTGAGACAGCGCGGATAAAAACAAGATATATGTTTATATATATAAACATATGCTTCACATTTGAATCTGTTTATACAGGCTATATGCTACTAACTGTGTGATTGTCATATCGATATGATCGATAAATTTAAATTACTCATTAGTGAGATTAATCATTTTATATAAATAGGAGTTATGTAACATTACAGATTAACCAACATTAGCTCTTAATTTCAAAATAACTGGCTGCCAAGTGAGAAGTAGACATTTAAAAAAAATTATATTTGTAAAATCTCAGTGAAATTGAAATGAGTAATTCCAACGTTTCGTAAGGCAAAACTGGTCCAAACTTCTTCAAGGAAATTATTCGGAACTAAGATAACACAAGTTTATATAGAAAAAGGACATCTCTTGTTTTTGAAAACTTTGTCCAATCATATGACACATGAAACAGTCATCGAATCGGGTCCCAGTGGCTGAATGGTGTGTGAGCTTGCCTTGTAACCGAAAGGTCCTGGGTTTGAACCCTGGCGGTGGGTGCGTACTGATGATGATTCGCAAACTAGGATGAAACAGGTGTCTGCCAGTACTCCCTGGCTTTCAATGGTTCTCTAACTGATATCATTTCGTGGTCAAACTCGTACAAACAAATCTAATCCTTACAAACCAACTGTTGAAAACCAATTATATGAGTCATAAAAAAGTTATCAAAAAATATAATAAACAAAATTGCATGAATTTAGATAAAGCAATAAGAAGACGTAATTTGTCTGAATCGTGTAGTGTATTTGCGCAAGACATTTCGATATTTATATGTCTTACATTGAGAATTTATCGGAGGATTTAATCGAAAATGTGCCACTTAATAGAAGGTATGTAGATGATATTGTAATCATCAGTGATAAGTCTTGTTCTGCTACCTCAATTTTAAATCGAATGAATGAAGTTCAGAATAGCATATCACTTACATCTGTAGAAGAGGAAGATAATTGTTTATCTTTTCTAGACATATTGCTTAGTCGATGGCTTGATGGGTCAATAAAAAGATCTATTTGCAGTAAACCCAACTGGACAGGACAGTATCTTAATTACCACATTTTCTGCCCTGCTCGGTATAAAAGAGCCTTAGTAAGGTACCTCTTCATTAGAATCCAACGAATATACACTGAAGACACACTTGATGAAGAAGAAAGAAAGTTGACACAAACTCTGATTGATAACAGTTATCCAGACAAGTTCATCAGGAGACATAAGGTAGTCAGAACACCAAGACCCACTCTACAACTCGCCTCTAAGAAAGACGTGTACTTCAAGCTACCCTATATGGGGTATCATAGCAGCTTCATAACTAGACAAAGACTGAACGCTGCTGTTAAAAAGACTTTTATGCAGCTAATATCATTATGATTGAGAATGCAAAGCCAATATATCTATCTAAGCCCTTCGAACATGCGAAAAATGACGTCACATCCCACTGTATTTACCAATTTGAATGTACGTGTGGACACACATACATAGGGAGAACTCATCGGTCTCTGCAAGTAAGCGCTGGTTTCAGAGCATATTCCTAAAAGTCTCCAGAAACAAATGGATCCTTCAGAACCCATTAATGGTGACAGCAGGAGACCTAGTTCCTCTATTGTGAAACATATTATAGAGACAGGACATAAAAATGATCTTTTAAACCTATCTATAAAAAGTGTTTGGGGCATATCCTAAAGTTTGTGGAAGCCCTAGCAATTAGAAAGTTTAAGCCACCTTTATGCGTTCAAAAACAATTCGTCATCACATTAAACCTTCCTTGGTAAATTTTGTTTTGATACCATAGCAGATGTACTATTACCTCCGATATTTGGTTTAGTGATCCTCTTTGTTATTCTGACCTTCAATATGTCCTTTTAACTTGACCTAAGTCTATTCCCTCAAGTCTTAACTCTTTATTAATTTCATATATATTCCTAACACAAGTCTATGTGTGTGATCAGATTTTTCGAAATGTGTTGCGCAAATACATTACACGATTCAGACAAATTCTGTCTTCTTATTGCTTTACCTAAATTTGTAAAGGGAACTAATTCTTTTAAAATTGCATGAGCTGTGATCAAAATTTGACCTCAGACTTACAAATATTAGTCTGCTTTTCTCAAACATTTTAAACAGAGGGTACCTTTTCACCAGAATTTTAGTGATATACGTTCGACTGAAAGTTCAGCTTTGTAGATAACTGAATATGAAAATATATGTGAATATGCGGTATACAATGGCGTGCGCGTACGTGCGTATGGGTAAACAGTTGCAAAACATTTGTTAGCCTCTCCATAAGAAGATATGGACAATCGGGAATTTGAACCAAGTATAATTATTTAATAATACATATCCATTTTTTATTTATTAATCAGGATTTGCCATGCATCAGCTAACATCAAACCTTCACATCTCTTAAACTGTTGGGATTCACCCATATATGCAATGCTTCCTCAGTCAGTCTTTCTTTATACAAACCAAAACCTTTCTGTAGAAACTTAGTCCTATCAAAGTCGACTTTACGTCCCGTTTCTATGGAATGCAGTGCAATCACTGATCTGTTTTTTAGCTTCTTTAAGTCTGCAGAGGTCTTTGGAACCACCCTTAGACACTGTTTATGCTCTTTCACTCTTATTTTTACCTGTTTGGAAGTTTTTGCTACATATACGGCGTCACAGTCCCCACAGTTGATCTGGTACACAAAGTTCTGTTGGTTTTCTTCTTCTATTTTATCCTTAACCTTCACCAGTGAAGAGCGTAAAGTGTTAGTTGCACGAAAATACACTCTTATGTTATGATCGTTAAGGATTCGCTTTATCTCATCCGATGTTTCTTTGCGGTAAGGAATTACCGCTGTACTAACCAAATTCTTAGCAACAGGTTTCGATCCATTCTTATCTTCACATTTTAAATATCTTTTTATGAAAGCTTTGAGATAATTATTTGTTTCAATAGGGGACTGAACCAATTTCAGTCCCCTGCTGATCTCTTCCTCCTCAGTAACTAGACGTTTGGCTCTGTTAATCAGATTCTTGGCCACAGTTAATTTGATGGTGAAGGGATGTGTTGGATAGTAGTCTAAGGTATCTGTCTGAATTTGTCGGCTTTCTAAAGATGTGTATTTAATAACAGATTGGAGGTGCCTATTAAAAATTTTGAAAGATTAATGAACAAAGAATATTCTTTTCGATAACTCCCTCTTCATCAGGTTCTACCTTTATATGGCAGTAATAATTAAATAGTTATTGTTATTAACAACATTAATGCAGTTTCAAATTACATTAAATCAGTAGTATCGACGGATTACATTTCAAAAACATCAGTGAGAGGTGATATGCTGATTGGACAGTAGTCAGTAACTAGTGTCATGCGTCTAGTCCTCTGTTCGGAGCAGACTGAATTCTATCAGCGAAATTTGTGATGTGGCCACCATGCTGGGTGGCTTGCCATCACAGTGCACTTTGAATTGTTGGTATTAGAAGGTTGGAGGCAATAGGCAGGAAGCCTTGGGCCTTAAGTTAGAGCTAGTTGGCACTCACCAGTCAGCAAAGTGTATGTGAAACCTTGAAGGAACTAATGTTCCTTCTGTAATTCGAAACCGCATCACCCACCCAGTCTGCATCAAAGATAGGACTAGACACACACATCACACTAGTTACTGACTAGTGTCCAATTAAAATATCCAATACAGTCTTACAGGAGGTCAATCATAGACCCGAATAGCTCAGTGGTAACGTCTCTGACTGCAATACTCACTAGGTGACGTGGGTTCGAATCTCAGAAGGGATATGAATTCCTTAAAGCTTCCAGATACGCCTTGATGACTGATGAGTGCCAACAAGCACGAAACCTAGGTGCAAGGCTTCTTCCTGAGAGGAGATATGCATTGATATAACACTAAAGAGAATATCAGATAGACTAAGAGAAGTAACATAGAATTTATGAATTCATAGGTTTAACAAAATGCCAGGGTAGCAATAGTGGCTGGAACTACCTTTTCTTTTGTACACAGAGCTCCAGTTGATATAAGCGATCTGCTGCGGCCTGTGCTGTTTAAAGAGTTTGGTACCTAGAGTCCTTTGGTAATTTACCCGTTAGCCGATAGATGATTGAGATATACTCTTCAATGTCAGCTTTGTGGCCTGTCTGTACGAGGTGATCTAATATAAAACTGTTGGTGGTTTTAAAAGATGCCTTTATTCAGCCACATTGTTAGGTGTTTTTGAGCATGAAAAATTAAGTTCTTAGAGCAACGGCCAACATAACTGACTCCACAGGAGCAGTTGAATTGATACGCAGAATCAAAGGTAGCTAGCCTAAGTACTGCCTCTTAGAGTTTCGAAATCACAATCCGTTTTGTTGAAATTGAAAGCTGCAGATTACTGACACTATACGTTCATTGAATCGGTTTTCTCAAATTTTTAGTTACTGTTTCACCTATGAATTGTAGTCCTATATATGAAGGCTTATTATTAACCCATGCAGAAGAATTAAAAAGCCCATAGTCAAATTAACCACACTTTCAATATAAGTATTATTTTCGAATACGTTTTGATGTGACACAACTGATGCTCACTGGCGACTGGCGTTATACGAGAAGTTAGTTACTTGAAGTTCTAGTGAGAACTCGTTACCAGCAGGATCCACCAAGTAAGGGAAGAGAACAGTTACTCTCCTATGACACTGGCTGGTTGGTGAGCTAAATATATTGAGAAATGGCAGAGGTTGGAATTCATGGGCCGCCATTCATTAGATAAGGTACCAGTATCTGAACAATCTACAAGCTAGTCTTGTAACAAAAAGGACCTGGGTTCTAATCCCTCCTGGTGCTTACTGTGAAGAGTCGCTAACCAGTACGAAACGACTATCCAGTATTCTCTGCTTTCCTGGTGGTCATCTAACTGGTCTCAGCTCGTAATCAAACCTGTAGCCAATCAGGAAATCCCTGCAAGCGAGCACTTCATGACATAACTCTTTACTATGTAATTCTTTTTTGATAAAACTTAAATTACGGTAAAGTATTCCACGTCTTCAATCCTTCTGTTCATCAGCACAGAACTGCTCCCTTAAATTCACTGAATAATATAAATCTCAGTCCTGAAATATAATTTCTTTACTTCATTACAAATACTTTTTTCCAAGTTGATTTTTATTTTGTTGGGGTTAAAGATGAAATATTGTCTTTCGTGTAGTTGTGCTTCCCTAGGTGTATAGGTTTAGTTGTGAAGCTTTCATTGTCTCTCTAGACAATATCGTTGGAGTAAACTTCATTGTGAAATGGGAATTCTACAAGAGCTCCCCAGTGATGATCACTAAAATTAACAGATTGGAACAAACGATGTCCACTTGTGATTGATTACAGGACGAAGTTGGCTTGGAGTTCTAGCGAGAATTCATGACCGATGGGATCCCCCAGGTTGAGTGTGAGGACAAACACTCTCCAACAACAGTGACTGGCGGTGGCACTAAGAAATGTCATTGGAGTCCAGCCCAAGTGTGTGGATATTCAATGATACTACCTCATAACCTAAATGTCCAGGATTCGATCTGTAGTGAGGTGGAGTCATAGTTGCGTACTGCTGAAGAGGTCCAAACTGTCCAAGACTCTGTAGTTTTTATAATGCTTCTGTAACTGACATCAATCCGTACTCAAACCTGAGACCAATTAAACATCTACAAACTAACATTTATAAAGATAGTGTTGAAGAGAAGCTTTCCGATGGATATAAGTGGTTTTTTTCCTTGTCACAGAATAAATAAGTGATGTTATGGTCTGAATGCAGGAATGTGTACAGCTAGCCTGAAATTTCTTGAGTTATGCGAAGCCACAAAACACCCTAACAACACAACAAGAGGACAGTTATTCGAGGTTCTCAACACTGACGTTAGGCAGCTGTAAAGATCCAATTCTTCCTAGAGCACAAAACAGGAACTGCACAACAAAATTATTCAACCAAAATAAAGTGTAAGAACTACCTGAGAATCAAGTAAAATATTCACAACGGAGTGGTATGAAAGCTGTCACCAAGACCGATGCACTAAACATTTCTCTCAGACAGTCCATTGTGAGAATGACCTTAACTCACTCAGACAAAATTGTCGTCGTTAAACAACACACTATCAATATCACCGCACAAGCACGAAGATAAACATCAAAATCAGCAGTTAAATAGGGATAAAGACAAATAATAAGAATCAAATCAACATGTGATATGCAAATGTCAGTGATATACAGTCTAGGAGAAAGACGGATAATAAATTTATCAGTCACGTGTACATGCAACAGTTATGCCATCAAACCTAATATTGCAGGCTGAAATTTCTCAGTCAACTATGAGTAACCTACAAATTCGATGTAGTTTCCAGACAGAACAATTAACAGTAGGATTGTAACAGTTATACTCTATCCTACAGTGATGCTATGTCGTGTCAACTTATTCATTCTGTTAATCTCCCAGATTAATTAAAGCATTTTTTAATTTGAGTTTCTTATTCACAGTAGTATATGACTTATAATCAAGCGCAATACAAGCTGCATATGAGTTTTCCAATGAAAATTGCTTCTCTTGTATTGCGTGTGAAAACAGGGTTGTTTTAGTTGACACTTTTGATATATTCTGACTGTTGTGTATGCAGGTTTTATTCGAATCTAATGCACATTTTATCATGAAAGCCATACTAACGACTTCTCATTACCGGAATATTTTCCTGCTTCAGTTGTCTTCATGAAAAATGAATCCGCTTACAGTTTCATCAGAAAATGTCAGGAATCCATCCTCAGAAACCACGTAGATAATTCATCCTACCATACATGCATACATACATAAGGAATGTTTCTGAAATAACGGCTGGAATATTAAAAACCCTTTCGGAATGAAAGTCGAACACAAGCCAACACAGTTACTTGATTCAATGCTATGCAGAGCAAAAGACCCGTCAACAAAAGAAGACAAGATTAACTTGATCTGCAAAATAAACTGCATCAATTGTAATAAGCGCTATACTGGTCAAAATGGGTTCATCTCCACCCACTCCTAGTGCAAGAACATGAATTATCTGTCAAAAGACACGTCATGTATTCTTTCATATCAATGCATGTAGGCAACTATGCGCACTAATTCGACTGTGAAATTGTAGAAATTTTAAAGGATGGAAGCATTAAATTTGCCAAGCAACTCCTAGAAGCCTAGCACTCAGATAAGTCAGTGATCAATGGACACATTGTCACAGATCAAATTTACCAACTAATAGAGAATAAGCCATATGACAAGAAATTTCAAATCCCAAGTCAATAAAAATGATCCATACAAATGCAAATTAATAATTAATCACAAAAAAGGTTGTCAAGATGTACAATTATATCATTCATGAAGAATTCATATAAGTTCACTTCATATAGAAGTTTACCCACTGAAGATGTTGCCTAGAGGGGCGACAGCTGAATCCACCAGCTCATTGTGCATAATCAAGTCAAAATATTCGTCTGCATTCAAACAGATTCTCGTCCACTCTGTACGGACACGGAAGCCTTAAATAAGTCTTTTAGCCTAACACTTTTCAAATTTAAATGTGTCATGATATTCTCTGTCACCTGCCAATCGTTCCATATTTCTAAATATCTACTACTTAATTTTGAGTCAGTAGTTTGAAAATGCCGCTAGGAACCAATGTGCTACTCACCAGGGAAACTTTCCCTTTGTATTATTATTATTGTTATTCCCGTAGGTTCCATGGGGAATATGAAAAAGAGAAAGAAGTAACCTCCTTCAAATTTCTTCCGTTGATTATGTTTGGCGCTTATTGTCATAATTCGTTAGGTGTCTTCATTACCACTGCCTTCTCTGCCTACTCTTTCTGCTAACTTGTTGGTTTTCATCTGTAGATCTTCGGGTTTGTATAAAAATAGACATGAATAGTCAGCGAAGTCCAAACCTTCTAGGGTCTTCATGTTGGTTCAACGTACTCCTGTCCTCTCGGTCTCCCAACGTCTACCGAATGATACATTTTGTCCATAAATTCAGCATATTCGCTAGTTTTATGCCACAGAAAGTTAGATTTTGTGAAACCTGACATGCCTGAGACAATTACTGCACTCAAAAGACCACGTGACACACTTGGTAGGAAGTATTTGATTGCCTGTCTCTCTCCTTCTCCTTTCTATTGCCTAACATTTATCATTTTCTAACCAGTGAATTTTAAGAGTATTATTGAAGTTAAAAATGAACACCATGCAGAATAAGTCAAATTAACAGCCGCTTTCCAAAAATCGAGTACATTGTTTTTGCACAACACTTATTTTTATTTTGGTAGCCTTGCCAACACTAATACACTATCAGAATCAGACGAACTAATCAATAATCAGGATTTTTCAAAGTTGTCACGTACGCTATGATGTGTACATTGTGTACTTGGCAAACGTCTAGGCTGTAGTTTGAACTTTTTTTACTTAGATAATGTTCACTGATAGATATTCAGGTGATTCAACAAGGCCTGTACTGACTGAGGTTTCTATGCAATTTAGGTTATCAACTGACGCATGTTAAGGTGATCGGATTTAATTGCTATTGTTATGATTGTCAAACAAAAGGCGTGCACACACAAACACACAAATGCACATCATACAGCTTGATAAACGAAATTTTCTATTTCGATTACTGACTTACCCTTATGCTGTGGAGAAGAAACATTGTGCTCAAAACACCATAAGTTGAATTTCAATTTACTCACTTAGAAATCAAATATATATAAATATATATATATGGATAGTGTTATTAGAAGACGGAGATTATCTGAAAAACGATTCAGATCACACATTTACTTGTCAAATCAATTTATGTGAAAAATGAAAGGCCAATTAAAGTAAACAAAGTGACAAAAAGGATTTAAGAATAAGAATGATAAGAATAATTAACACCACGTTTGATTATATGATTAGATAAGCATTGTCAAGGTAGATTAACATTATTAGTAAATTGTTTTTGTATACACTGGTGAGGTGGGTGGGTGGGTGGTTGAGGGCTGAAGTTTACGAATAGCTATCATCTCTGCGTATTTTATTAGGCGCCCTTGACCGCTTTTATAAATAACCTTGAAAGCTGTTTTGATACCAATCTTGTAATTCATATCGATTAAAGATTTAGCTACAGATGAAGTTGGTAGTCGCAACCAGCTTGCATTTGTAGACGTACTTCTGAGTCAGAGAGAAGGTGACTCAATAAAGTGATCGACTTACAGAAAGCTTATTTGGACAAGGCAATATTTAAATTTTCACAGTTTCTGTCCATTACAGTATAATTGAGACTTGGCGAAGTGCTTATTCAAGAGGATTCAGGATATTTGTACAGCTGATGTTATAGATAAGAAAAATAAAATGCTGATAGATACTCTTGTTGAAAACGGATATTCTTTAAAATTTTTAAACAGATGTAGAAGTCAGTTAGTTTAAAAACCTACAGTCTGTATCTTCCCTATGAAATATGTCCCCATCAGATTATCATACAATGAGGAAATAAACAGTAAGATTTTGAGACAGAGACTAAACTCGGTTATCCGTAGAACCCAATATGCAGCCCGGCTTACAGATATTGAATTCGCTAGAAGCAGCATGCTCCACTACAAGTTATTATGTCACATCCCATACTATATACCAATTTACGTTTGTGTGTTGTCATACATATATAGGGAGGAGTAATCATGCTTTGTATGTGAGAGTTGCAATGCATACACTTAAATGGTTAGGAAAACAAATGAACTGTGAAAAATCGATATGCGCTGGTGGCAGACTACCATCCGATTCCAAAGCAGTTCGGTCAGATGCCTCACGAATAGAGCAAGAACACCATGTATAATAAAGAGAAGCTGACAACAGTTAAAAAAAACAGCTATTCCTGAAACTGCGATTCACCGGGAACGTGGGTAGTGAAGTCTTACATTTCAGATTATCTAGAGCCATAAAACGGACTTACACAGCCACCACCCTGTGTTTTTCATTTTCCAGCCGACCCACTGTGATTGTTCAAGAGAAAGAACGGCTGTCTATCTGTACCACTTTTATGTGCACTTATAACTTTAACTGCTCCTGGGGAGAAATCTACATAGGGCGAACAACTAGATAGTTCAACAAACGCATCACTGGGCATTGTCCTTCATAGTTTGACAAAGGCCAAACAGAATCCATAAGAGGCTCTTTCTTGTTTCATTTGATTGATAGTAGCCATCCCACACCATTTACCAATTTATGTATATGTGTGCATGTGTGTGTGGATACACACACATAGGGAGGAGTAATCGTGATTTACATGTGAGAGTGGGAGAGCATATTCTCAAATGGTTAGAAACACAAAGGAACTGTGAAAAATCAATAGACGTAGGTGGTAGACTACCAACTTCGTCTTAAGGCAGACATCTATTCGATATGAACCATAAGATTGTTTTTAACACAGCTTTTAAGGTTATTCATAGAAATGGTCTAGGGCACTTATTGAAATACGCTGCGGCTATAGGTATTCATAAACTTACCTCCGCCCCCTGTGTGTTCAAAAACAACCTACCTTGGTAATCCTTGTCTGATTGGATAATCAAGTGTTTGTTAATTATTCTTAAATCCTTTTTGTGTACTTTAATTGAATTTTATTTCCTGAAATAAATTGACTTGACAAGTCTGTGCGTGATCAGATTGTTCAAAACTTATTTTTTTCAAATGGTGTGAGTCTTCTAATCACACTATCCAACTCTACGATTCCTTACAAGGTACCATCTCACTTTCAAGTGTTACACTTTCTGTTACTAAGCTTAACTGAGGCAGTTGCCATAATTAAATTTTTAACCCAATCTCCTTTGGCCTTCAACCCCAAGCTGGTAACGAAAGATTACGGTATATATTATCTTTGCTTTTATTGCTAAATTTATTATGAATATCACGCTGTGTTTCACAATTTATTATTGATGCTGTATTACCTAACCGCTATGTGATTAAAGTACTTCTCAAGTGTTGGTTTGCAGGGATTTGGCTGGTTACAGGTTTAAACACGAGCTGACATCGGTAGGAGAACCAATGAAAACCCACTACGGAGTAATGGACAACTGCTTCGTCCTAGTTTGGAACTCTTCATCTATAACCAGTCACTGTGGTTCGAACCCAGAATCTTCGAATTGTAAGGCGAGCTTGTGGACCATTCAGCCACTGAAACCTAAGGAGGCGTAACCAGCGAGGTCCACTAAGTCAGGTTAGAGAACGGCCACTTGCCTATGACATTGGCTGGCAGTTGAGCCTAATATGTCGCGAATTGGCAGAAGCTGGAATTCATGTGCTATTGGATTGACTTTCAGTGGCTGAATAGTTCTTTTCCCCTCTGCACCTACTAGTATTCACATCCTACCTATATATTCACCGTTGCCTAGAATTTATCCTTGTTATTATTGTTACTATGATCACCTCTATTGTTATACACTAACTCGCTTTCCCGAACTTTGATTCAGTTTGACTCTGTTGATCCACATATGAATCAGACTTTTATTCAAACCAATAGCTTCGGTAGATTCTCGTCGCAGACAAATATCCATTAGACATTGACCTTCTAAACCATTGATAATAGGAACTTCAGAGTCCTAGGTAAGCACACTACCATTGGGAGACTAGATCCTTATCCAGTATATCGTATTGTTCTCAATTTCCACTAATTCTCAGAAAAAAAGTCAAGAACCAGTTAATATCATCAGTGGGAAACATTTTTCACACCTTTCTCGATGAATATCATTAAACATAACCTCCAGTTAGGATCCAAAAAAATTCAACTTAAGGCTGGATAACTCACACAAGGTTGTGGATGTTTCGCCGAAAAAACATTTGCAAACTAGGATGAAACTGATGTTCGCTGATCGTTGAGTTCACACTAATGACCGTCTAATACTTAAATCTATTTGGCAAAAAAACAGTAGCCAGTTTATTTTTATTCATCGCAGTCTACGTATCTATAAAGTGAACAATGATTTAGCAAGTAACAGAAAAGTGCCCTCAATATGTTTCTTTTTTGCTTGTAAACTTAGTTGTAATGAGAGATGTGACCACTATAAATAACAAAAAGAATTTGGATCAATAGAGTGATATTAGTGTAAGAATATTTAGCAAATGTAAAATGCTAAGCTGAACTAAGGCATAACCTGTCATTTTAATAAAGGTACTTTAGATAACGGTGATATTAATAATAATAATAATGAGGATACGATTAGATGCGCACCAAAAGCATACTGGGTAGTTAAACGCTTTGCTAAGAAGACAAGGTGCTCGAAAACAGGGGTTAGAACAGTAACATATTTCATTTGGATTAGTGGACAAGGCATCTTATAGCAATGTTTCCCGTTATATCAACAAAATATAAAAACCGTAGTCACCTTATAGGAACTGTTAGGACTGGATAGGTGACAGGTGGGGTTACGAAGGTACCTGTTGTGTGATATCCCCAACCTTAATTATTTAGAGAACTATCCTGTCTACATTCTACTGCTACCTTTTTGTTTGTTAAAGACTTTTGCATCTGATCTCCTGACTTTCCTCACATTATACAAAACATAAAGCTATCTGAGAATACTTCTCAAGGGTTGTTAGTCTGCTGTAATGACTTCATTATACTAAAGTTATGATATCAGTATAACAGGCTACAATTAAGAAATGTTGCTCAACATAAGGATCTTACACGTCAATTGTTCGATAGATCTACATCAACATATGGGATCAAAAATTGTCATTGGTTAACATATGACAACTAGCCTACATAGGATAACTTCTGTTTCATTTTTCTATAGTTGGTTTTTAAGGATTAGTTTTGTTTTTACGAGTTGATCACGAATTGATATCAGTTAGAGAACCAGTGACTGAATCGTACACAATCTTGCCGTGTAACCGGAAGGTCCTGGCTTCGAATCCCACTCTGTGGGTGCGTACTGTCGCAAACTAGGATGAAACAGCTGTCTGGCAGTACTCCTTGGTTTTCAATGGTTCTCTAACTGATCTCAATCCGTAATCAACTCGTAAAAGCTTCTGTTTCACTATACTTTCTGTCAGTATCCAAATTCGTTGATATTAGATGGTTAGAGGCAATCGGCAGGAAGCCTTCCATCTAGGTTTCCTGCTAGTTGGCACTTACCAGTCAGCAAGGCGTATCTGCAACATCAAAGCGATTCATGTTCCTTCTGAAATTGAAACCCACGTCACCCAATGAGTACTGCAGTCAGAGACGTTACCATTGAGCCATTTGGCCTTGCGATTGATCTCCTGTAGGACTGTATTGGATATTTTGATTGAACACTAGTCAGTACCTAGCGTGATTTGTCTAGTCCTTTTGTTTACTGCAGACTCAATTCTGTCAGTCAACCTTGCAGTGTCGCCACCATTCTAGGTAGCTCGCCATCATGATGCACATTGATTTGATGATATTAGACGGTTAAAGGTAGGAGGTGTCATCTAGTACGAAACTTAAGTTCAAGGCTTCCTGCCGATTGAATTTACGCGGCAGATAGATCTGAATAAAACCTTGCTGCGTTTCAGTAATGACTTACAATATATTAAAAACAAATCTCTTTTTCTCTTGGTTCCAAACTCATTTTTCAAATAAGCAGATATATCATATCAGGAATTTTAAACGTCAGTATTGCGTTGATATCTTGAGTGGAAGCTATATTACTTAAATAAATTTAACTGAATAATTTTAGGCTGTTATCAATAATAATAATTTGCTTTATTGCAAAACAGTACTTATAATACAGTGTGAAATTTTCAGCATATGGTAAAATATTGCATCTATTAATGCTAGTGTAGAACTTGGGCACTGTGGTCGAATGTAATTCCATATTAGATAAGTTTATTTTAATTATCACACAGTGATGCAGTATTAACAACTGGATGACAAGGTTTCGAGCACAGTTTATTGCTCATAATAGTATCAATTTTAGTGATATATTTTCATGGTTTGTCTTGTATATCTATTTTCTCTCTTTCTGTCTGTCTCTCCAGATTCCTTTTTTGTTTGTTGCCACTTTCCATATCTCCATTATAGGCGTTGCGTTGTTTCGATTGCACGCGTGCAGTGTTGAATCGACAAACAAAGCTTCAGGCATAAACCTCTCCTTCTCTCCACCTAACTGCATTACTTCTTGTACTCTCACCCTGTCCCACCTACCCTATTTTGTCACTATATGCAAATGAATGCAGTGCAATGGCTGAGCGTTTTTCTAGGTTATTCAACTTAGCATGGTCAATCATTCTAGATCTAGCTAAATGTTTTTGTTCCAATAATCTAGTTGACCCCGACGTGCTAGTTTGATTTTCTATAGTTGGTTTGTAAGGATTAGTTTTGTTTTCACGAGTTGATCACGGATTGATATCAGGTAGAGAACCATTGGAAACCAGCACTGGAGTACTGCCAGACAGCTGTTTCATCCTAGTCTGGGAATCATCGGCAGTACACACCCACCGCCAGGGTTGGAACTCAGGACCTCCCGGATTCAAGACAAGATCGTATACCATTCTACCACTGCTACCCGATCCAGTGGCCTATGAATTCTAAATTCTACCAATTAGAGATTTAGCACGACCACCAACCAATGTCATCAGTGGGACATCAATCCTCACACCTGTCCGGATGGACGTCGCTGGTGATGACTTCTCACTAGAACTCCGGGAAATTCCGTCCTATAGTAAATCACTAGCGAGCATTTAATTGACCCCACAGGTATTAATTCAATGGTATTTGGTAAATTATACTATTTTTCCTAAATGGATCTATTGGGTCCTTAAGCCGACAAAGTTTATTTCTGAGGGAGTTGTTTGGTTGGTTTTTTATGTCACCTTAATTCTAGCCTCCTTGAGAATCCTACGTAAGACCTCTGATGTTCCTTCTTTATACGACAGTATTACAGAGGCTTTGGATTCTATATTACTTTTGTCATTTTTACTGCTAATCCTAGTTTTTTATGGTTCTTCATATATGTCATAACTTCCTGATCCTGAGTTGTTTATTTTACTCAATAAAGTGTCACAGGCCATTCCATTTTAGGAGACAATAACATGGTCTAAGTAAAACGAAAGCTTCATCCTGTGATTTAAGAAAATTCCTCCAGGTCGAAACAATCCTGAGACTGCTTGTGAAGTGAATAGATTGTCTGACATTCTCTAGCCACAGACAGTATTAAAGAAGAACATAGAACACTTCTGAAAGCTGTTCAACCCACTTGATCCTACAGCTTTTCGTGTTATATGCAACTGTAGATAGCATGTTTATGACTCTTAAATGAATTTATTACATAGTTATTATTCATTCCTTGCGTTCAGAGTGGGACATTAGGCTTCAGTAGAGTGTTATTAATATATGTGTAAAACTTGGGCACTGTGGTAGTAAGTAATTCCATATTAGTTTGTTTATTAGGTATATCACACAGTGATGAAACAGTATTATTTACTAGATGACGTTTCGAACAAAATTTATTGTTCATAATCATATCAATTGTAATCACACGACTTTGACACTTGAGTTTTATAGTTTTCTTTGTTCTCTCCTATTTGTTGTATGGGTAGTAGAATTTTCCAGATATCGGGGACAGGTGATGAATCATTCCTATTACAAGTGCTTTCAGTTGATTCGATAAACAAAGCTTCTGTTATCAATCTCTCCCTCCACCCTGTCAGTTGTATTAGATTTTAAAACTGTCATCCTATCCCATCCTATTGTATGGTTGTGTGTGACTGCATGTAGTGCTATAGCTGAACTATTCTCTAGATTTTTTATCTTATTCGGGTCAACCAATCTAGATTTTGCTAAGATTTTATGTTCAGCTAGTCTGACTGTCCCTGATCGACTATTTTGACCTATGTATTTGACCTAACAATCATTGCAGGTTATTAGATAAACTAAATTGTTTTGTTTTAAAGGCTCTACAGGATCGTTTAACCGACAAAGCTTGTTTCTAATTGAGTTTGTGGGTTTGAATGCCATTTTTATTCCTGACTTGTTAAGAATTCTGCGTAAGTCTTCCGAGGTTCCTTCCTTGTATGGAATTACTACTGATGATTTAGATTCTTTATTGTTGGTGTCGTCATTAATATTATTATTATTATCACTATCGCTACTATCATTATTTATTTTATCTTTACATTTCCTTACATATTTCCTTACTAATTTATCCGGGTAATTATTAAGTTTCAAGGCTTCTTTTATGTGTATCAGTTCCTGTTTTAGATTTTCTTTGGTACTAATTAATTTTTGTGCTCTGTCATTTAAACATTTCACCAATCCTATTTTTACTGACATAGGATGGGATGATCAGAAGTTCAAATATCTGTTTGAGTGTGTGGGTTTATTGTAAACACTAGTGTTTAACTTCCCATCTTCTTTCTTCTACTCTACTCCCCTTCCTGATTTTCCAATTCATAAGTGACCTGAATTGCTTCAACCTTTGAGTTAGTATGTTCGAAAAATCTATTCATGTCCTGTGTTCTAAGTCCTACATCCAATTACACACAACCATACAATAGGCTGGATGGGATAAGATGACAGTTTTAAAATCTTATGTCACAGAGTGGAGGGAGAGACTGATAACAGAAGCTTTGTTTATCGAATCAACTGAAAGCACTTGTAATAGGAATGATTCAACACTTGTTCAATCAGACATCTGGAAAATTCTACTACCCCTACGACAAATAGGAGAGAACAAAGAGAACTATAAAACTGAAGTTTCGAATTTGTGTGATTATAATTGATATGATTATGAACTACAAATTTCGTTCGAAACATCATGCAGTAAATAATACTGTTTTACTGTGTGATAAATCTAATAAACAAATTAATCTGAAGTCTGAATTTGTATCAATGCATTGTTTTAAACACATATATATGTCCTTGTTTATAAGTTTTAAGTGTAAAAACTTTTCACGGTTTAACTGAACATTATTATACCAGTTGCTTTACACATTTCTCACACAACTGTATTTGTAAAAGAAAAAAACTACAAAACGAAATCGGCAACAACCAAACACCAAAAAAAAATGTATACACAAAGAAAAAATAAAAATTACATAACAGCAATGAACAAAAAAACAACAACAACAAAATGAAATTAAACGAAATTTCTCTCTGCAGTAAAAAAAAAAGCATCTCATTTTTCAACAACCTAAAACTGTGTCACAGCTTGTCTTACTTGAGTACATGAAAGTTTCAAAATTAAAAACCGCGCGTAAACACAAACACACAAATAACACAAAGATGTCTATGTACAACTTAATTTACAAGTTTTACTCCTGTTTACAGAATTCGCATAGATAGATAGATAGATAGATGGTAAACTGAACATTAATCAATCTGATTACAGGTTTTTTCTGCTTTATTCAGAAAACTTTTAGCATAAATATCATGGCGGTAAATTGAAATTATTAAAAAAAAATATCGGTTTACAATGCTTTTCTTTATTTTTTGTCAAGCCAACATACTCACTCAAATAACCAGATGTATGTGACATTGTAACAAGGTCGACTGTGCTGCATATTATGTCAATTTGTGCTCCAGTTTCTGATTAATTAAATGAGAGTTTTTCTCAATGCTGGCGCTGTAACATAGTCATCGAAGTCTTTATTTATCCACTGTTGTTGTCCTTTTTTTCTCCGGTTTTTCTGAAAGGTTTAATTTAAAGCTTAGTCATAGCCAAGAACTAGTAATACTCGGAACTCAAATACAAAACTGCACAGAATTGTAACTGTCATGTCTTTGTCTGTTTTTTATAAGATTTATCTACCTTAAAAGCGCTATTTATTAGTGGACTGTGTGAAACTTTGAGTTCTTTGACTGGCAAATTCAGTGGTCATTACGTAACGATATGAAGAATAACAAAGCTGAAAAGAAATAACATCTGTGACCAATTCACTCTAATCTTTACGTCACATAGCTTTTTACTTGAAATGAGACTATTTTTTGCGTTCTGTGTGAAACAATGAGACTTTAAGCTTGAGCTTTGAAGTTCCCATAGTAGTGGGAATACTAACTTCACCCCTCAAGTATTCTGCATTACTGGGCTTACTACCGGCGAAGTGAGGTTTATGAGTGCGTCGAGTGGAGATCGAACCCCGGACCGCGTGAGGCGTGGTTTTTCCTATTCCTTTACGTTCCCATTGGAGCATAGGGCTTCAAGCTAGAGGCTTGAAGTTTCAGTAGCAGCGATGTTTATTTTTACGGGATGGGGTTGCTAGCCTCGTGCCGAACCTTCCGTCTTTACCACTCTTATTACTGGCTTAGCCAGGTAAGGGAGTGCGTCGGCCAGTGATCGAACCCCGAACCACCTGCGTGGTTGGCGAGCATTCTACCGCTGTGCCACTGATGCACAATATCACTCAGCCATCAGCGTACCAAATAAAAGCATTATTTTTGAAGTGAAGACATGAGGAGGGCAAGGCTGACTACTATCATTGGTGATATTCCCAATTGTGGTAAACTGGATTATGCGTCAGACTGTAGGAGCGAGAGGATAGGAATACTCTAAACCGATAAGAAGATTCTAGGAGATTTGAACTCTGCGGATGATTTATTTCTAATGTTGTAAAAACTCAAAGATTTACAGGTGAAAACCTACAAGTTGGCAGAAAAGAGATGCAGTGAATACAGGACTTCAAGTCATCGTACAGAAGACAGAGATAATGAAGATACCCATCAACCAACACAACAATCACTAACCACTATCAAGGGAATAAATTTGAAAGAGGTCAATCCCCTCACTTACATGACCAGAATCGTTTCAACTACAGGTGACAGCATGGATGAGGATGTTAAAACCAAGTTATGATCAGAAAGGCAAGGTGGACCTTCATTATTCTGAAATCTGTTTGGAAGTCTTCTGTACTCAGCATAAAGAATGAAATATTGATTTTCAACACTAATGTCAATCCAGTCAGTTATTCCGTATAGGTCAGAGACTAATCACACTCGTCATGAGAAGCATTTCCAACAGGCCACCGCAGACTTCTATCAACAGTTGCCTTCTCTCCATAATGAAAATCGGATGGCCAGCCAGAGAGGGTTAGGAACACGAAATTCTAGCCAGCAACGAACCATACAAGAACGTTTTGCTCGACAAATGTACAGAAGAAAAGTGGAGATGAAGAGACCATCGAATGATATCACGTACCAGACTAGCTCTTGAGTGGAACCCAGATGGGAAACGACAAGTTTAGCGTTTGTCTGAGGGTGAGCTGGAAGAAATCGTGTTAGGAGGAGACGACGGCCTATGGGTAATTGTGGAGCTAGATGAAGAAGACTGCGAAGAACACGGGACCAATGGCGATAATAATAATGACAATTCGTCGTGAGTGAAGCAAAGGGCCTCAATTATTTTTTCGAAGTTTCAGTATCGGTGGCGTTGTTTGTACAAGGTGGGTTTGTTAGTCTTAAGCTCAACCTTCCCACCTCTCTCTGAGCCTACTATTGGCTAGTAAACAAAGTGAGGTTCAGGAGTGTGTCGGTTGGGAATTCAGCCCAGATCACAACAGTGGCTGCAAACTTTATGGCATTGAACTTCCGACTCATTTATTTACTAGTAAAGAATATATTATTGCCAAAATAATCTGTTATGACTTTACTTCAAATAATATTGCGTTTTTTAGTCAGTTGAAACTTGTGGTTAAAGCGCAAATACAATGAAATGGTTTTATTCTCTGTTATCACAGATTCGTGAAGATATTATCCACTTTTAAGGCATTTCTGTACATTTCAAACCTTTTCAGAAGTACTGACCCATAAACGCTGAAAAAATGTTTTCAGATATCAGATTACATTTTGCCAAATTATTTGATTAACTGTTTTCATACTTCCCACTGATGAGTCCCAAATTAGTCGAAATTCGCATCCTAGTTTCCATTGCTAGTCACCACTGACCTGGTCAGGTTAATTTTAACAATGTCAGAATGATTACTTCGTTTTAATCGATTTAATCATAGTAGTACTGTATTTAGTGTATCACATTATGTTCATTTCGAATAAATATATAGAGTCACTAAATAGTTTTTTTGCTAAACACCATATAATGTCTTCATTATCACTCGTTTTTATCGCATCCCTGGAAAACCTGCCGGTGATTATTGGACAGCTGTTTCGTCAGCCTATTTTGGGACTGACCCTTCATTAGCACGCACCCATTGCCAGGGTTCGAATCCAGGACCTTCTGGTTGCAAGGCGAGAAACGATCCAATGGATAGCCCATGAATTCTAACTTCTGGCAATTCATGAGATAGCGCAACCCCTTCACAATGTCTTCTTCTATGAGTAACTGTCCTCACCTTCAACCTGCTGTACCCTACTGGTCACGACTTCCCACTAGAACCTCAGGTAACTGCCCAAATAGAGCCAGTCGCTAGTGAGCATCAGATAAGAAGTTAGGATTCATAGGCTGGCATTTGGATTGGGTCCCAGTGGCTTAAGCTCGCCTTGTAACCAGAAGGTCCTGGGTTCGAACCCTGGCGGTGGGTGCGTACTGATGAAGAGTCTCAAACTAGGCTGAAGAAAGAGCTGTCCATTACTCCCTGCAGGTTTTCAAATGGTTCCCTGACTGATGTCAGCTCATGATGAAATCCTCCAACCAATTAGACAAAATTGCCTACAGACCAATACTTGAATAATCGATAATTCTCTTACAGCAATATTTTTTAAATTATACATTTTCATTTTGTACAAATATTAAAATCTAGAGTGGATCTGATTAAAAGATTTTCGTGTATAAAGTACATAAGCATCATTCTACTCACATAACCATGATTACCTATCCAATTTTTAGGGTTATATAGACAAGAAAGAGAAAGTTAAAGCAGTAGGACTGATGTCCAACATTACCTGGTCTGGTCTTGTAACGCCCTTTTCGCTTAAATAACATAGGTAAAAGTAGAAGAAGCTAGGAAAGTGATACACCAGCTGTTTTTCTTTTCTTTTAAGATTTTGGTGCTTTAGATGTTTGCAAACAGCGTTTCTTCAAGTCAGGTTAAGTGTAAATTGTAATGAAAATGTCAAAATTGAACCTTACTGATTATCTGAACATCGAAATGATAGGTACTCTGTCTACACATTAAATATAAATTGTTTTCAATGATCCCCTGTCTTCAGGTTCTTACAGTTATAAAATATAATATTTGTTATCGTTACAATAATGGCCAGTTATGTGGCGGATACATTTTTTAAAGTAGAACAACAGATTATTAGATTCAATTTTAGATTCTCACATCTATTTATTGGACCGAAGTGCTCGGTCTCAGGTTGACATGTCGACTTCTTGTGCAGATGCTTCGACGATGTCTGGGCATGTAATTAGAAGTTACTTTGTGGATGGTGACTAGCAGTGGAATCCATGATGTGCGTCAGTGGCACAGTGGTTAGGACTCTCGCCGACCATGCACATGGTCCGGGGTTCGATCCCCTGCCGACGCACACCTGATATCTATGGTCGGCCTGCAAAATTTGGGCTACCGATATTCATGCTGAAAATTCCATACTTGTACCGAAAATACGGTGTGGCATCAAGCTGTAACCAAAAATATAAAAAAATAAATAAAATGATGTGCATTTCGTTCTATTGGGGCACTGGGTTCGAGCCTCGGTGGGAACATCATCACTCACTGAGGAATGCAGGTACATCCTGGATTCCACTGCTAGTCACCATCCACCAAGTAATGATAGTGATTACTCATAACAGATTCGTAAAGTGTGGGGTAGGAAAAACTGCCAAGTCAGTTCTTGGTTATAAATGGTATCAGGTGAGTGGCTAGTACAATAATGATAACATCTTTATTCTGGACAGTATTTATAAAATGTACAGAATTTTCAGAGGAGTTTATTCCATGATATTTTCCCTTCGTACAATATCTTCAAGTAAAATAATAATTGACAATATATCCTGTGACACAATGATCTCTGAGCTGAAGCACAAACCATTCCATTATGATATATCTGCTTTGTCTCCTTGAAGAAATCCACGATATCTAGTTGAAAGCCAATTGTTAGATATTCAGAAGTACATTTTGAGTCCCAAGGAGATAACTGAAGAACAGATATCTCATGTATTAGAACACATTGTCACACACAATTAGGCCTTTCCTCAATTTTAGTAAGAACCTGCAAATCAGATGCTCGTAAACATTTTAAATACACATAAGAGTAGATAAAACCATTAGAGGTCGTATCTTAGTTGATTAAAACAAATCGAAAGAGGGAAAATATATGCAATAGAGAGACGGAAGTTTTTGGTAGCCCAAGTTTTAAGCAGGCCTCCACCGAGTAGTATGTATTAAAGAGGAGATAGTTAGACTGCAATAAGAGGTTCATCATAAAATAACCAATACCTGAGATGAAACAGGTGGAGGCATATATTGAGAAAAGAGATAATATCACTAATAACAAGTCCGGATAATGCAAATGGAAATTTGATAGTATTGAGAGAATGTTTGATTGAACGATGAATAATAATAATGATTGTATGAATCTATTATGATTAATCATCATCACTGTCTCCCATTTCACAATATTCTGTAATCGATTTCAGCCTAGCACGTTTGTAACACAAATACGACTATTTATTTTGTCACACCCCATAACTAATCTGTTATTCTACTCAAAAAATGTACCCGCCGCACAACTGACCATTATTATAACGATAACACATTATATTTTACAACTGTTAGAAGCTGAAGAGAAATTATTGAAAAGAATATTTTTCGTTCGGATTGATTTCTAATTCATATTATGGGGAAATATTTCACACTATTAAAACACACACTGGTTAACTGAACTTCTCTTTTGGTCCTTTCTTCATAATTATATGCATAGGTTAAAGCAATGAATAACGCTCAACAAAACCATCACTACAACTGCTGAATTCTCGTCAAGCGGCAACATTAGTTGGAGAGATAACTTTAAACCGAGGAACACTATATGGCTGTTTCGCCCTAGTTGGGGACTCTTTACCAGCGAGCACCCATGACCTCTTAAGTGATCGAACTCAGGACCTTCAGGTTACGAGACCACTCAGCCACTTGGTCTGGAATTCAGTGACCCGTAAATTACAGCTACTGGGTAAATTTCCTGAAGCCGCAATAGGAACTCATGACCACTGAAGGCACTGGTGAGAGCGGAACTACTTCACGAGTTGACAGAGTTAGAATTCAGGAGTCACTGAATTCCAGTCCAAGTGGCTGAATTATCAACCACCAGCCTGGCCTCCTAAGCTGAAGGTCTTAAGTTCGTCCCCTTGTGGGATCGTGGGTGCGCACTGTTGAACAGTCCTGAAACAGAACCTGTCTAGCTGATGTTAGTTCGTGATGAGAATCTAACAAATGAAATTATTCCGAAATCTGCACAAATCTTATAATTTAAAAACAGTAATTAAATAATATAGTATCTCTGTGAACTGATATGAAACGAACTAATCTTAGTGTTATAGGCCATAATAATGTTAAAGTTCTATTCTTACTTCATGTGTGTTATCTAATTTTACTATTTCTGCGTATAACGCTGTGGTAATACATTGGGTTATTTGCAAAACACAGTAACTCACACCATTCTGAACTCAAACTCATCACTCAAGATGAATTAGTTTGTAGGAATTTGGTTTGTTTTTGTCATGAAGGGCACTTCAAACAAACTACAGACCTTCATTAACAAACAGCTGTTTTCTCTCAGTACTCAAGATCAGATGGCCAGAAAAGAACTCCATCAGCAACAGGGATCGCTGTGAGCGAACCAACCAGGAACCGACTGTGCAACAAATATGCAAGAATAAATGTAGGTGGATTCGCCATACTCTGAGAAAACAAACCATCACACGCAAGGCCATTGCTCTAGTGGAATCCCAACGGGAAACGGTGAGTTGGTCGTCAGTGCGATGGTGACATGGAAAAGGTCGTGTGAAGAGGAGATAAAAGCATGTGGGCAGACTTGGAGCCAGATGAAAACGTTGGCAAAGAACCGAACGCAATGGAGATGTGCAGCTGAAGCCCTATGTCCCTGTAAGAACTAAGGGGAACAATAGTAATATATTGATTTGTTTCAAGTTTGATCACCAACTGATATAAGTTAGAAAACTAATGAAAACTACCAGGGAGTACTGGACCACGATTTTGTCCCAATTAGGGGCTCTTTATCAGTAGGCACCCTATGGGATTCGAACCCAGGACCTTTCAGTGACAAGGCGGATTTGTTGATCATTCAACCATTGGGACAAGATTCAGTGGCCCATGAATTTTAACTTCTACCAGTCTCCGATATATATATACAGCGTAACCGCTAGTCAGTGTAATAAGCGAGTAACAATTTTCTCTTGCCTGACTTGGTAGACCTCGTTGGTTACGACTACTTACTGGAACAGCAAGTTACTTTCTGTATATAGCCAGTAGCTAACTAAAATCATATTAATTGTCAAATGCTGGTCTCCAGAGATATGACTGGTCATAAGTTTAATCCATGAACTAGTCCACAGAATGAATAGATCTTGAGTAGGGCAGATAAAACGCGACATAACACGGTGAGAAGTTTGGGGAAACACACTTTAACACTGTGACAAATGTATTAAATTAAAATAGTACTCGAAACTGTTCAAGATGAAAGCTGAAACAATAAAAATAGTAATAATAATGGAAACATACACAAACTAAATAAACAAAGTGAAAAATAAATTAAATGTCATATCCCTCCTTTCTATTCTACAAACAAGGTAAAAATAGGGACTATACATGCTTCTGTTTACAAAGGTACCACTTAAATTCATGATAGCCAAAGCCACCACTGCTTCTAGAAGTTAGAAATGAAGAATGTGCTGCCCTGAAATAGCATGAATTCCATAAATAGTCTTAAAATCAATGTCTGGGCTGGTTGAGTGACAGAAGTCAGTCAGATACCCTACAAGTAGATATTTTGTCAGCCTTCCTTCCTCTCTTGTAAAACCATGCTGCAGTGAGCCCTCGTATCCCCTGAGAAATTCTCTGACCAAGGCCGATGTACCTCCTTTCACAGGAGCAAGTGGAGGGGTGCCTGACTAGGCAGCTCATCTTCTACGTAAAAATTGGTTAGGGTTACTGTTTACGTCACCAAAATGTTTCTAAAATGTGATGAATAATCAAAATTGTAGCTAGGGGGTGGAGATTGATAAATATTGACAAGGGTTACTTATTATGAAACAGGATGGTAATGGAGACACGTGTCCAAAAAAAATTATGTAATAGGTAAAAAGAGTAAACAAAAGGTTGGTTAAGAAGATGTTAATAAGATGTC
This sequence comes from Trichobilharzia szidati, assembly GCA_944472155.2. NCBI lineage: Eukaryota > Metazoa > Platyhelminthes > Trematoda > Strigeidida > Schistosomatidae > Trichobilharzia > Trichobilharzia szidati. The sequence continues at coordinate 88,974,490 of OX235272.1, forward strand.
ATACAAAAATATATAACTTCATACATTTGGTTCCCTTGATAAATTTTGATAAAGAAAGGAAGACGAAATTTGCAGTATAAAATGATATCATTCTATTTCACAGGTTCTCATCAGCTGCAGACTACCTGAAATTACAATGGTTATATAGATGATAATAACATACTTTAATGTTTGAGTGGTAGTAGAGAAGAGATACTATAAAACTGACGCATCCAAAATGAAAGCATTACAATTTTTAATTGAAGTTTCCATCATCAATTTATACGCTTTGAAAGTTGGAAAGAGGGGGGAGGGTCAAGACAGAAAACAGAAAAAATTAATTAACAGAATAGTGTTAGTTTGTAAGTTCACATAGCAACTCAAAAAACAAAAGCGGTTACAGTTTATGAGATTAAGATTTGTTCAGGGAGTTGAGATCACTGAATTAGATGACTAACTAATATAATCAAAATCAAAATTCAGTTACCAAGGGAGTGAGAGGTTAATCACACTCTCTTTCTCTATACATAAGTCTGGTTTAAATCGTTTGATTGCAATCGCTTCGGCAAATCGTAGTAAATTTGCTGTCCTTTGTCTATTTAATATTTTGAAGGACTTAGAAATCTCCACGAGATGTCTGGTATCAACAGTAAGTATGGTAATTGCACTCTGAGAATATTTGCTTCCTTTCAGATACAGGTTTCTTGGAATATATTCAGAAAACCGGATAGAAGCTCTTCTTTCCGTCCTTCCAATGTACTTGCTCTCGCAAGTGCATGTAAATTCAAAAATATATCAAACAAAAAAGGAAACAAAACATTACTAACAAAGTAGCAGAACTTGGAATTATACCCAAGGTAGAAGGAGTGGGTGGAGAAGTTTCTTCTGTGTGCATAAATCAGGGTTTTCTCTGCGGATCGCTAAGGCCTCTACAACGCAACGGATGCTTACCGTTTTCGGGAGGCTTCTTTTGACTTTGTAGACGACTTTGAATGAATTCTCCGTGAATACTGAGTGACAAGTGTCGAGAATACGTTCAATTACAGCACTGTTTATCGATCCATTGTTACCTTTCCGTAGTCGATCGGGATAATGTACTTTGACCCTTTTGAATAAAACACGCATGGAACGACCTATATATCTCACTCGCTCTACATGAGCAAGTAAATTGGTAGATACACACAGAAGTGGTCAAATGAGATAGTTTATCTTTGGAGTTGTTGAAGAACAATGGGCGGCTTGAGAATAACAATCGTAGTGTTGCAGTGTAACTGGAGGTTAGCCATGAAGAATGTTTTACCGAGTGATTTAGAGCTAGGAGCTTTTTGAGTATATCTGAAGCCTGACCACCTTTAAATTTCAAAATTATGAAAACACCAAGGGACATAGCTTGAAAAGTTTACAGCTGCTTAAGTCATTTATGCCTGTTTCCTGAGAAATAATAACAGCCTTAATTAAAATTGATCTTTTTTTCTCAAAAACTTCATTACAACTCAGATTATTTTTCAATTTTTACTGAGATTGTTTTCTTGTATCTTTTCTTTCACCAATTAGGTACACAAGGTTTGGAGTTAAGTGGGAATAGATTCAGTAGACAACAGCATCGACGATCACTGTATGAACTGGACGCTTATCAAATGGAATCTAAGCCAGAGTTGAAGGCAAATCATGGTCAAAACTTTACACAAATTATGTGTCGTGTAAATCGACCAAAACCGAATGCTGAAGTTTACCTGACATGTCCAGCTTTAGGCGAGAATAAATTACTCGGCAACTGTTATCAGGGATGTCAACCAACCAATCCATGCTTACATTCATCACAGAGAAATTTTGGATGTGTACCACATGATCAAACAGTATTTTGTCAAAAAATAGAATATCCCAATGGGACTATTGTGCTAAATTTGAAAGTGGATCGAAGTGACAGACGATTGACGGGTTTATGGTCTTGTACACATGCTGGCTTAGAAAGTACAAAGTTTGAGGTGAATGTGGCTTTTTGTGTTAGTCATATAGATTGGTTGCTTTAAAACTTTATTTTTTCCGTGTTTCACAAATACCACCAACTGAGTTTGAAGAATGTTTCAAGTTCATTTCGACACTGGAACTTTGCAGATCATCAATACTTATTGGAAGTATAGATGTATAGATCTCACTGAAATAACCACAACAAAAGTGTATTGTAAAGAACTCATGAGTGTTTTGTGACGTCATTAACCAACCACACAAGGACATTGAGTAGATTTCTTGATGAAATGCATAATGACAAATTTCTTTTCCATTCTCACCTGCTTAAAGTTCTTACAGTTTAATAGACTAAAAGATTAGTCTGAATCCTAAGGAAACAGGAATAGGATTCATCTTCACCTGTCTTTGCTTTAAAACTATCCATAAGTGTGGCGTTTGTGGTTGGTTTTCCCTAATTATTTATTGCTGTTCCTTTGGGTTTCGAGTGGAACATGAGGCTTCAACAGCATATCTCTGCTTCATCCTGTTCTCTGTATTCACCTTCAGGTGGCTCCAAGATTATCCATAAGCTTTCATTTCCTCACATGATCTCTTCTCTGTCACTCTAGATGACCCATGTCGTCGTCTCCCATCCGGGTTCCACTTGAGGGCTTAGCGTGTGATGTCACTCAACAGTATCGTCAGCTTTTGTTTAATCCATCTCCATTTCCTTCGACATATTTATTGGGCGACAGGTTCTTGGTTGGTTCGTTGGTCCAGAGTTCCCTGTTGCTAATCCTTTCTGGTTGGCCGTCTGAATTTCAGTATCTAGTGAAGGTAGCTGTAGGTAAAAGTCTTCACTAGCCTGTTGGAAATGCTTCTCATGACTCTCCAGTCGATGAAATCCATAACAGTTACTTTAAGCCACGTCAGGAGATGTAGACTTCCTGACTGGTCGGGGTCCTTGGGATGGTAAGAACCAATGGCTGGAGACAATTGGTGGTGACATGGACCAAAGTCATCGTTGTCAATGGCACAGATGTGTGTTCACTCTTTGAGATTTGTCATATCCAATAAAACTCTATTATTCTTCTTCCATATTAGTATTCTTTTTCCGTCACACTTCTGTTTATTATCTTTCTTTTGAACCTCCGTTTAACTCTCTTCTCTTTAACTGGCTGCACAACTGCACAAGGGCTTCCATCTTGCCCCTCATATGATTTCCTCCATGTCACCTTTAGAGGTCTAACTTCTGTGTTCCAATTCAGTTTCACTTAAAAGAGCTGCCTGGGGCGTGATGTCACTCATTGACCTCCCCATTGCAGGTTCAATCTATCTCCATTTTCTTTGGCATATTTCTTCGATACTGTGCTCTTGGTTGGTTCGTTCCCAAAGTTCCTTGTTGCCAATACTTTCTGGTCAGCCCCATCTGATCTTAAGTATGGAGCAAAGGCAGTTTTTTATGAGCGTCTGCAGCAGATTGTTAGAAATGCCTTTCATGACGCGTCGAGTCTCCGAACTATATAGCGCTGAAAATTCATATATTGTTCTTTGTGCTGATCATGGCAGATTTTCACAGTGATTTCAGGATAATGGATGTCTGTCCTGCTTTTCCAATCCTGCCGTTGATATTTTCATCCATGCCGCCGTCTGCAGTGGAAATGATGCTGCCTAGATAAGTGAAAGAAGTGACCTCCTTCAAATTTCCTCCGCTATTTGTGATTGGTATTTGCTGTTGTTGGTTGCTGGATATCTTCATCACTTGTCTCTTCTCTATATCCACTTGAAGTCTTGTCTTCTCTTCCTGCCTCTTCTGCCAAAGTGTTAGTTCTCGTTTTTAGATCTTTGAGTATTTGTGACATGAACCACAAATTGTCCGCAAGGTCTTTCTTTATAGCATCGAATTTTAGTGAATACATTACAACATGAAAAACTGGAACATTCCTTTACAAATTCACTTGATAACAGCTTGCTGAGTCTGACCTTTATACACCATGATAGTCTTACATAAAGGATCTTACAAATTTTTGGAATCTCAGTGGAAATGGTCTAGGAAAAATAATAGTTAACTGCGAAACTAAACTGTATCGGAAATGATTCTTCTCAAATTGACCAATCATCTTTGCTATTTCGTAATCATACCCAGTAATAAAGTTCCCAGAGTCTGTCTGTGTTGTATGAGTTTATAACTAGTTGAATAAAAGACGAATTTGGCGAAGAAAATTTTCTTTATCGACGAAATCATCTTCAGAGGCTGTACAGTCGTATTTATATTTACCAAAAATGTATAGCAGTCTGTTATTGAGTAATAGGGGGGTAACATAATTGATATAATTACTCAAGAGTGGCTTTAGAAGTAGAAAAATAAAAGCTGTAAATTACATGGTACTCAATGGCACAAAAAAAGAAGAAATGATTAGAAATTTGATGAGGTTAGAATTGCTATTGAATGAGAATAAAGGTAGTCGAGTGTCAATTTAACAAGTGTGAAGAGGATGTGAAATTTTACAAAGGGCTCTCCTTCTTTCGGCTAAACTACGAATCAAAGAAGGGTGCACCTTCGATTTTCTAAACATGTGCCGAAAAGCCTACGTCTTAAGGGAACAAAATCTATATTAGTGGACCCTAATAAGATAAGAAATCACTACATGCAGTCGCACACAACCATTCAATAGGATGCGATAAGATGACAGTTTTGAAATCTAATGTAACAGGGTGGAGGGAGAGAATGATAACTGAATCTTTATTTATCGAATCAACTGCAAATATGTGTATTAGGAATGATTCAACACTTGTTCAGTAGGACATCTGGAAAATTCTACTACGCCTACGACAAATAGGAAAGAATAAAGAAAACTATAAAAGTCAAGTTTCGAAGTTGTGTGGTTATAATTCATGTGATTATAAACTACAGTAAATTGTGTTCGAAACGCGTTGTCATCCATTAAATACTACTGTTTCACTGTGTGATATATCTAATAAACAAATTAATATGGAATCTGCAGTA
>OX235272.1:88979922-89015876 GCA_944472155.2 Trichobilharzia szidati
TGCAAACTACTTTGTAGTCAAATTTCAGAGTATTTTACTCTATAACATTTCTACAATAGTCGTATAATTTGTTTTAGGGCTATAAGTGGCTCTGCTTATACATCCCACGAGAATTTTATTTTCATTTGTGTGGAGGCCTATCCGCTTGGATTCTGGAAGTTTGTCTATAGTTGGGCTGGTGAATGTACTCGAGTCAGTGGATTTAGAGGTATCTAGATGGCATCGTCCTCTTCTTGGTCGATTCCGACATTGCTATAGATTTAGTAGTAACCAACTGACAGCTTTGTGCCAAGTTTATCGGTAGTAAGTTGGGTTTCGACTACCAAGATTAACACTGGCCCTCCTTTAAATATCAGGCTGAGGAGTGATGTTGCTTTGTTAAGGAGAGATCGACCACTTAGGAGCATCACTTTCAGAAAACCAAACTTTTGTCACTAATCTTAGTTCGAAAAAGCGCACTTTCACTCACATGTTCCATCTCCCTTATGGGACCTGTAATGCGTGCATAGTTATTTTGTAGGTTGACATGCCATCTGTTGGGCTTATCGTGAGGCTGTCTGGCTTGAACATAAGTGGAGTGCAACCTATTGGTGGTTGCTGGTTATGCGTAGTGGGGGCATTCACGTTTACTCCATTTGTGGGGTTTTCAGAATTCCTAAGGGTGCTCAAATGGACTTTGAGATCCCCCTCAGCTTTACTACTCCTTTCAGTTTTTACTTAACTTTTATGTCTCGTTTGTTAACCTAATTCAATGCAAGTGTGACTTGGTACTTCAACGTTGTTTGTTACTTTAGCACATGCTTTAGGATATGATCGTGTTTTTAGCCGAGGTGTTCTCGGTTACTTGTCCTTGGTTGGGTGTTTTATCTGATGCTATTTTAACATTCTTAAATTTTGTGGAAGAAGCCTAAATATCCTCAGATTTTCTGGTGTTCGGCTATTATGTGGCTATCGAATCTGAAGGGTATGGGACGCATGTTTTAGGTCTTTATGTAGCCGAGTGTATTGACAGGGTGTACTTAAGAGGTTTGCGGATTTAGCAAGCGCTGCCGAACCAATTCTGTTGGTCCACTGTCTGGAACATTGTACACAGTAGCATCCCGTTTAGATAGTGATCTTTTAACACTTTTCGGTAAAAAGCCCACAGAGTTCTTTAGCTCTTTGACTTTACGAGGCAGTATACTCCATGTTAGGGAGTTTTAGAAAAGGAATATCACCCATTCTTTTTCACATGCGAGTTAGTTTCATGTATTAAGCCAAGTACGCTCAATCTCATCCTGAGTTCATTTATTTGCATCTGCATTTTGAAAAGCTCTACCTTTTGTGACGGGACATCTTCCACTTGTATTAACGGAGTCGGCACTATGTTCGAACCGATAGTAGCTGATTTGCGGGATGGTAATGCGTTACTAGGATAGCCCGTGCTATTTTTCAAGTTCCTGGTATTCCTACAAACACGTCTTTTTGGAGTTTCGGACCATTATTATTAAAGATTATATGGTAGGAGGTAATATCAGTGAAAATACATGTAAAAGTGTCACTGAATTGGAAAATGCTACGATATATATACGCAGTCTTGTTATGTTCAGCATATTCTTTCAATAACATTAACGTTCACTAGTAAAGTTTGTTGTTACTCAAACGCAGAGAGGGCCAAGTATGTGTGGCAGAAAAGGCATAGGGGGCAGATGAAGGAGAGTAATATCATCTTTCAGGAGTCCGGTGATTGAAGAGATGAATGCTAGGAATGTGCTTGCTTTTCGCTCATTCGCTGGCAGTCTATTCCAAATAGCCGAAATCTTATTTAAGAAGTTGGATCACATGTAAGTCTGAAAATGCTCTATAACAACTAGTTTGTCATGATTTCTGAGACTGCAACTGATAACACCGGTAGATTTAGTTATTGGCCTGGAGGAATGCAGGAGAAGATTGGTTAACTTGAAGAGGAAAATGGAGTCTAGATTCAGCCGTCTCCACCACAGTTGTTCTATTTTCGGTCCATTGCAACGCTCATAGCAGCCAAAACCGCATAATGAGCCAAAAGCTCTTAAAATAAACTATCGTTAAACCTCCTCCAATTTAAGTTTGTCATTCAACAGGAGTCCGCTAAGAATAAACGGACAGTGTTTTAAAACTCTAAAACTCTTGTTCCACAACAAAAGAAACAGTGGACGACCTAGGAGCCTAGGAGCCTACACGTTTTACATCTACTCTAATCAGTGTATTCAGAGAACGTTGATTCACTGGAGTATCCGTTACTGAGCTCTACAACTGAGTTAGGTTTGTACAGTTTTGCCCATTTACTTCAAGAGCTAGATCTGGATTGCTGTCGCCAGTGCAAATCCAACCGCATCTGTCAGTGTTAGACTTCACATAGGACGCAGCACACCATGATGCAAGACTACCTAGATCAAGATATGTTTTACTTATCACATCGTTTAGTTCATGACTTTAGCAGAAGTAAATGGCTTTGGGATCGTTAGTATATAGTAATGGTTTACCTGAGGGAAGCACTCATTAGTGCTGTCAGTGCAGACTAAACACACAAGTGGTTCTAGGACACTACCCTGTGCAGCTTCAAGTGTGCTCTGCTTGAGGTGAGTCAACACGGATTCAACTTTGGTTATCTGAACCCCATTGCTTAGAAATGACTTTCATCACCCAGGTAATGGATTGCAAATTCCACATCACTACAGCCTCTCAAAGAGAATAATGTGAAATACCATGTTAAAAGCTCTGGATATACTTGGCTGGAAACAAATTGTCACTACCCCTACAAGAGGTAAAAACGTACTGCACTTAATCTTCTGCCACAATGTAACTCCCCTATCAACCCTAGTAGGTTCTCAGTTTGCAGGGAGCGACCACAAAACAGTGATGTGTGCACTGCCACTTCCACTGAGTAGCAATGCAGCTCACACCTCCACTTCAAAACAAGTAATATGTAGGAACTATAGTAAGGCGAACTTGGCCTTCGTAGAATCAATGCTAAGATCCTCTGAATGGGGCGAATACTTCACCACTGATGACCTCTCGAGAACTCTGAGCATCTTATACCATAACTCAAACACATGCTTAGATGCTGTCATTCCACTCCAAACACTTAAGCATTCCCCACATAGAAAGTCATTCACAAAACCAAAGGATCGTACGAAACTGAAGAGACTCTCAACAAGTTACTTCAAGCACCACGACTTTGGCACACTAGGTTTAATATTTAACACCCTTAGCTCCATCTCACAAGCTCCAGATTTCCGTATGAGGAACGAAGAACGCATAGCAGTAGCCAGTCCTGCTAGAGTGTATGCACTCACCAAAATCTTAAAGAAGCGAATGAACCGCAAAATTCACAGCATTTCTCTCCTCATAGACAATGGTGAGCTACGCACTAATTCTGCAAACATGTGTGAATTATTCAACAAAACATCTGCAGCTAACTTCCTTAAGACCACAGTCCAGTTACTCGATATAAACCCTGCCACTAATATGGCACAAACTCCATCTTCACACACACCAAACTTAATTAGTACTGTTGAATTTACTTCTGCTAACATTATTCACACTATAGGAACACTCAAAAGATTTTTTTACTGACGGTTTATCATCCTACTTTTATAAATATGGTGCCCCTGACATTCCTTCACTACTTACCCGGATATATGGAATACAACATTTATCATGCCTAAACGGAAATCTGGCTGGAAAACAGAAGTCAGTAACTACAGGCCGATCAGTATCACACCTACAGCATCTAGAATTATGGAGAGACTCATTAAAGATAACCTAATCAAACATATGCTTAGCTGCTCATTAGGACGCATGCACACATATATAATATGTTTATAACTCTGTACGTGGAGATCTATTGGAAGAACTCACTGAGGAAGCTAGGGAAATGGAATGTGGGGTACGAAAGTGTCTGGAACCAAGCAATATATTTGCTGCAGCCATAACAATCAGAGCCTAACATCATAAAAGGAGAGAGGGTGGCGCATGCTGATCACTAGATATGGTGGTGGAAACTATGGTGAATCGCCCCATTCTGCAGGAACAGCAATATGCAGTTTGACGGCTCGAGAATTTTATGAGGGCTTGAATCTTTATCTTGAAAAAGATAATAATGATCGCCTAGACAGATTATGCTTATACCTTTAAACATATACCATTCGCTCAGCCTATTTTTGGGATGCGACCACGTGGGCTCTGCACAGATTTATGGGGCATCTTAAAAATTAACATGCTTTCCTTTGTCGCATCTTCGAATATCACTTAACAATGTTCTCATCTCATTCATTTTCTAATAACGTCTTCACTTGCTCGTTATATTCCATTTAACCTGATATTTTATAGCTCTTTATGAATTTGATTCGGCTTATTCTATTCCTATTCTCTATAGGGTATGGTTGTGCACCAAATACACAAAAAGGTATGAAATAAAAACAACCGGCTTGTGGATAATTGTATTGAAACCAAAAGTGGACATCATGATAGTAAGACCTATAAGGGTAGCATTACACATTGCAAATGAACTTTGTCAGCCTAGGGACTATAGTCTCCCATTGTATTTCCTTTATGAATGCATCTATTGATGATACATCGCATTTACCTATTTCATTAGACTTTACGGATTCAGCTTAGAACCTTTACTTTTCTAAAATAGCTTACTATCCCACGTAAACGTTGTACTTACCTCAATATGGAATGATTATCGTATGCCTACAACGACGGGTTGAAAACGAAACGAAGTCGATTTTCACGCGCAACCTGGAGGACTACTGTTCAAACAATGAGTGTATATATGCATCAAATATTTAGCTGTTCAAACTTTGTTAACTTGTAGACAATCTAATATTTGACATTATATCATACTTGATCGTGCCTGTAAAAATGGCATATATTTTCATGTAAATTTATGTTTATATGAAAACATACATTATTATTATTAACATTATAGGTCCGAACCAACATGGATTCCTAAAATCCAGATCTTGTTTAACATGCCGCCTAGACTTCTTCAATTTTGTGACTAGCAGTCGTGACAAACGGCAGCCGGTACTCGTCATCTACTTTGACATTTCTAAGGCATTCGACCGTGTCGACCATTTACTGCCGAACTCCTTAGGAATACGTGACCCACTATTAGGATGGCTAAGATCATCCCTTAACAGCAGGTGCCAAGTAGTTAAACTCGGGTCTGTAACTTCCAAACCTAGCCCAATCACTTCTGGTGTAGTACAAGGTAGTGTCACTGGACTCCTCCGATTTACACCACACATCAATGACATATGCGCTTGCTTATCACATGGGAAACCATTCATCTTTGCAGATGACCTAAAAGTAGCTTATACACTCCAATGTGATGACCTAGGGTACTTCGAGAAGGTAGTGAAGAAAGAATTAGATAAAGTGACTGCTTGGTCGTCTTTATGGAATCTACAATTTAACCTTAAAAATGCGGTTGGATCTGCTTTGGCGCACCCCAAATTGACTTGAAATTGACGCTTCAATCTGCAAACCTAACCAGATTCAGAGGTGTCGTTGACTCAGGCCTAAGGTACTCTAGTGACCTAACGTTCTCTGAGCAAGTGATATCACAGACTCGAAAGTCGAGGATGCACCTAGGATGAATAATCAGGAGCTTTCACGACAATGAAGCCAAGCTAATTCTGTATAAAACATGTGTGAGGCCATTACTAGAATACTCTCCATTTATTATAAGCAGCACTCGCACACCTGACAAGCCAAGGGTGGATAGTATCCAACGATACTTCACCTCCAAACTACTTGGCTACGACTGTGAGGAAGACTACATCTGACGCTGCATGATCCTAAAACTTGACCCATATTGAACAAGACGACTTATTATAAACCTAATATTCTTCTTTAAGGACCTTCACAGAATATCATTCCGAGGCAACAGGGACATATAATTCGCACAGGAAGGCTCTTACGATCTGAGTAACAAACTTACACAGTGACGATAAAAGCCTTTAAGTCAACACTCCGTGAAAACTTCTCCACAGTGATGTATTCTAAAATATGGAATAGCCTGTCCCTAGATGTCAGAACTAGTTCTTCGGTTATAAGTTACAAGCGCTCTCTGCACAGACTGTTTCACTTTACTGATTATATTAATAAACTATTTATTCCCAGAACGAATCAATTATTAGTTTACTACAGCACTTAAATACCCTTAGCACTCTAAAAACTATAAATAGACTAGTTGCATAGATGTATAAAAAGACTTAGTAGAAATAAATATGCATGTTTGCTAAGATACAATGTACAACGAATATAAACTCTAGGTATCGACCCACATTTATATATGCAAATAACATTAATGCTCTTTTCATGTTCACATACTTTCTCTTTCTGGTATTCTGCTGCTGCGCCTAGTCTTCTATTCACCTTTTGGTCGAGACCGCACAACACTACATTTAAACTGAAATGAAGCTGGACTCATAACCACTCAAATTCCATGAATGATCCGATGCTACCATTTGAAGACGCTGGCAAACATTCTGTACAATGAGTATTCATGATCTGATATAAAGAAGCAACTGGTTTTCAAACAGTTTTCAATGTCTTACTTAACTTACGTGTACAGTCCGCCGTGCAGACACAAATGGCGCCAATGGAGAATTCTGGAATCGACTTCGGCTCCATTTGATGCAGTGAAAAAATTCAGCATAACCTTGTCTAGTTTTCGCATCCACGATCAAATTTCTTTCCTGTTATAAAACTACGATTAGACTGCTGAAAAAATGGAATAAATCCATCACTGACCTCAAAATAATACGTCAATAAACTTTAACTCAAGGATGCTGTTCACAACAAATTTATAAAGGAGAACTGACTTCAAGCTTTCTTTCCCCGATATTTGTATTACAATCATCTGATGTCTGGGTTTTTTGTTAATGCGAAGACAATATTTCTATATCTCTTTATGTGTTACACAAACATACTTTATAGCAGACTGTTCCGGCTGATTCTAATGTCAGAAAGAACAACCAAACTGTAAATTCACCATACATCAAAATATGTGTAATTTATATAATAACTTATCCATGCCTGTACAATTGGTATGTTCCTGCATAAACAGAAAAAAATATAATAATTATTATTAACATATATCGAAGTGGGGAATAGCGACTAGTTTGCACGCTTGGCGATTATTAGTGATGCAGCTGAAAATGTCAAATTGACCTATTTTTGAGAAATTCGTTTTGAGACTATATATATATATATATTTCACATAAATTAAACATTTACATGATTAACATACCGTTTGTACAGGCATGATCATATTCAACAAGTACAATTTGAAATGGAACACCGTTTTTTGACATCAAAAATTGGAAAAATGGAAAAAAAACCTCTAGAAACTTTGTTAGAATAGATTACAATATACTGGTTCAAGTCTAATTTATAGTCTATAATACACTTATAGTCAGTTAAATTCATGCGGGAATTACGAAATGTTGCGTTAATGGAAGGTAAGAAGAGAGGTGATTAACATGTGCTAGAGTACGACATACAGGATACAGGCCTTGTGATCATTGTCATTTTGTCAATTAATAAGGGTTCAAATATTTAAAAAAAACAACTCCACAGTAGAGGGTAAGTACAGCATTATTTTGGTAATAACAGATACAAGGGACCAACTTTGCGATGACAAACAGTACTCAGAATGGAATTTCTTCCGTTGTTCGTTGTGTCTGCCAACAACATTCTGAATAACGCTCAAGTAATAAAAACGTAGAAAGCAGCATTACTGTTCATTTGCAGTGCATCAATGCAATACCTTCGAGAAGGAAGAAGAAAACAGAAAGAGAGGTGCAGAGGCAGCCAGCAAATAATAATAATTTAAGCAAACAATATGCGATAAACGCAGGGTTTATTCCCCTACTTTGTTACTAATAATTTAGAGTCATTGAGTTTTATAGTGTTACATACTAACAGTTAGTTCAAGTTTGTGGTAGTAAACAACAACAACAAAAATATAGAATAACAGATTTTTTAGAAAACAAGGGCAAAACGAATAATGATTTTTAGATCTATATAGGATAATGGGAATAGAAAGTGGAGAAGCTAAATCCAAACGCCAAATTACATAAAATATATAGAAGTGAAGAAAAACAAAAAGAGTGATGATACTTATTTATGCTGATGTTCTGATTTATACAGTTAGATGTCCTCCTGAAGTAGAGAAATCGTACCATGAGGTTGTTTTCAAAGAGTTTATACACAAGCTTTGTTATACAGGCAGCTATTATTTTATTTTATTATTATTATTTTTTTGAAGTCATTCACACTCAGGAACCTTAGCAATAGAGCGCATTCCCACAGATAAGGGTGGTTCTCTTAAGTCCCCACCATCATATCCGCTGAATAGCGGTCACCACCCTCCCACCTTTTAATCTGCTAGGCCCTGGCGAAATGCTCCTCTTGTTTTTAGTAGAATTTTTTATTGCTAAGTGTCATATAGACAGTTTTCGCCTTCACCAGCTTACTCAACGAAACTCATGGTATGAACGACTACTTTCAGTCAGCCACTTTGTATGCATCGTCCCTAACAGCATTTTAAAAACATATATATACAATAAAAAAGTAAGGAAATCAGAGATTTGCAGTCTACCTTCTAGATTTTAGTTATAAACATATGAAACGAAGGGGCAATATGAAATGGTATGAGAAGAGAAAAATACATAAAGGTACACAGTTATGATTATATATGCATAAAAAGAGGCAGTAGTTAATTATAATAGATGGTTCAGAAGAATGAAGGATTATAATAACAGAACCGTAAAATAAAAATCCGCTAATATTTAAAACTCACAGTGAAGTTAAGCTGATTTTTTAGGCAATCCGGCATAGGGCTGGAATTTGCGTAGACGTAGGTGGTATTTACTCACAACATTAGCTAGTCACCAGAGGAGATTTTAGTCCCAGCTATATCCAGGTTGTTTACAACTCAACCTTGAGGTAGAACTTCCACAACACTGAACTGCCCAAAATACAGTTTTGCCAGGGACATTCACCATAATATTTGATTAATTTGACAGTCAGCAGCTGGGATTAAATGGAGTTGAATCACTGAAAAGGTATGACATAAGGTGTGAGGGTAGTTCATGTAGATTCAGTGCAGCTTTCATGGTATATCAGGCTGAGTATTCCACTCCAGGTTTGTATGAAAGGATTGTGAATATTTTGTGATGGTGCTTGCTAGACAAACAATTGAATCAACTAAAAAAGAAAGAACTGAGAACAGCATTAGTGCAACGTTGATTATTTTAAATGTGTCCGATAATACTGACCGTTTCTGTTAATGCTTTCGGTGAACAAAGCTGTTTAGGTACGTAATTCAAAGGGGAAAGAAACAATATCACGAATTTTCAGTATGTGGCAAACTGTTTCAAGACTGTTTTCAGAGAAATATTTATTTACTAGATAGGTGAATCGTTGTAATGTGGTGCTATTTTTAATTTCACTTGGCAAGAAGTTCCATGTTTGCCTATATTTGACTGTAAAGAAGTTGGAACGTAATTTCGTGCGACAAAGAATATGACTAAGAGAAGACCCGTTGCTGCGTAGTTCATACGTCGAAGAAGTAAAGTTAAGGTTATTATTGGGAAAGTATACTATTCCTTTGATTATTTTAAAAAGGAGAATGAGGTTAAGTCGGTGGCGCCTGTACCAAAGGGGTTCGATCTTAAGAGTTGTGCAACGATAGTTGTAGGGGACTTTCAGACTTGTTCCTAGGATTCTACTTGTAAATCTCCTTTGAACACTTTCAATCTTTAGTTTGTCCTTAACAGAGGTGCTGTCTAGGATAAATGGACAGTACTCAAGGAGGGGCCGTATGTGTGTTTTATAAAGTAACATTTTAGATTCTTGTGTTTGAAAGTTATGAAATATAAATCCAAGTAATCTTCTGGCTTTAGAAACTTGGTTGGTGACATAGAGAGAGAATTTAAAGTCAGCGGAGTAACGAAGCCCGAGGTCAAGTACAGAAGGAAAGATAGTGATAGGCTTGTTGCACATAGTTATGTGTGGTGTGGTACGTAAGCGAGCTGGGCATAACAGTCCACACTTCTCCACGTTGATCTGCATCATCCACGACTTACACCATGTCTCAATATTATCAATATCCGATTGGATTTTATGAGACAGATTTGTCACTTCTTGGGTGGTACTGTGGTAGACTATCTTCAAGTCGTCGGCATATAAGAAAGGTCTGCCGTGCTTTATAACATCACAGACGTCATTTAGGTATATTAGAAAGAAGAGAGGTCCTAGTACACTACCTTGAATCACGCCACTTGATATAGGAGTGGTACTGGAAAAAGTGTCGTTAATCTTAACAGACTGGGACCTACCACACAAAAATGAATTGCACCACTGTAAGAGATTGCCAGATATACCGTAAGCCTTAAGTTTTTGCAGGAGTAAATTATGACATACTTTATCGAAGGCCTTCTTAAGATCAATATACATAATGAGCACAACGAATTTTTGGTCTGTAAGTCCAGTTATAAAATCGAATAGTTCTAAGTGGCAAGTCATACATGACCTGGACTTTATAAAGCCATGCTGAGAAGGTGTTATGAGGTTTTCTGTCAATAAGAAGTCAGTGATTTTGGTACTGATTATCTTCTCAAGTATCCTTGACAAGACAGACGTTATATTGATCGGCCTGTAATTCTTTACATCATATTTTGAGCCGGATTTAAATCTAGGAATAATATATGTCTGCTTCCATTTAGAAGGATAAACTCCATTCACAAGGGACGTTGAGAATATCTTAAGCAAAAGGAGAGGGAGATCAGAGCCACCATTTTTTAGGAAGGATGAGGGAATAGAGTCAGGTCCAGGAGTATTGGAGAATTTCAATGAACTGATTGCACTTTTTATAACATCAACAGTCAAGCATATATTAGACAGTGTTTTTTCTGTTACAGAGTCAAATTCAATGCATGCGGAAATATCGTGCGTGTATGAGTCAGAAAAGTGCTTGTTAAAGAGTTCAGCTATGCCTGCATCATCCTTAACAGCAACATTATTATGAAGAATGTAAGGAATGTTGCCTTGTTTTTGTTGCAGTCTTTTTTGGAAGAGTTTACATAGAGAGCTAATTTTGCAACTACTTTTAAGGGCGACAAGTTCTTCTTTGTAAATTTTACTGGCATTATCTGATCTGATTTTATCATATACCTTTAGGATGCTAATGAGCGAGGAGAAGTCCATAGATTTATTATAGGTTTTACGGAGTCTTCTTAGCTTATTCCTGGTAGCAATCGGTATATATAGTTGATTTACACGGTTGCCTTTGGATGTATACCAAGGGATAGATTCGTTGAAGCAAACTGAAATGTTGGAGTAGAAACTGTCAAGGACAGTATCAATGTCTACCGAGGAGAAAAAGGTATTCCAGTCTTGGCAACGAATAAAAGATTGCGTTGTTTCCCACTTAGCCTTTGAAAAGTCCCTGACTTTTACTGTCCGACGACGGTCTTTGCCTGACCCATTTGCTGCTAGGTTAAAGGTGGAAATGACCGTGTTGTGGTCGCTACCAGGGAATAAAGGCCCAACTCGAGTGCTGACGGGAAGGATGTTGTGTGTGAAGATTAGATCCAAGATGTTGGATTTACGTGTGGGGTGATTCACATTTTGTGTCCATCCATAGAATTCAACCGAATTTATAAAACGATCAGTGTATTTAGGAACATTTAGCCTATTCCACTGGATACCAGGCATGTTAAAGTCGCCAGCTATTATTTTATAGTCAAAGTTTAGGGAGGAGACGTGTTCGAAAATTTCACACAAATGGTTCGTTGTATTAATATCAGAATTGGGCGGGCGGTATATACATCCCAATAAAAGTTTTGTATTGAAGTTAGTGTTGAGTGTAACCCATACTGCGTCTGTAAGTGAGCAACCCAAATCATCAACTTCTACAGCGTGGAATTTGTTGCTAACAAAGATAAGACAACCACCACCACGTCCTTCTTCTCTGCCATGTCTAAAGTGTGTGTATCCTGGTGATTCTAACAGTCTGTCATTGAAGTCAGATGGTAACCAGGTCTCGGTAACTAACAGTACAGAAGGCATACAAAGTGAAAGTAAGGAGTGAAGGTATGGAATTTTATTGCAGATAGAACGAGCGTTTATAAGGAAAAGAGTAAATGATCTTTGATCAGTGGTAAGGGCTGAGGCAAAGTGAAGGAGATGATGATGTGATTCAGCTGAGGTTAAATGAAAATTAGATGACAGTCTGACCGGTACATCGAGTGTTCGGTCCATAAAGCCTTCATCGTTTTCGTTAAGGTTCTGTGAAAAAGAAGATGGTTTCCATGGTAGATCACTCAGTTCACGATCGCATGGAGATAGGCATACGGAAACTGGGGTATCCTGGGTGTCTGAAGAGGGCACATTTGAGAGTAAGGAAACAGACTGTTTGACATCAGGTTGATTGGTGGCATTACTGCCGGGTGCGGAAAAGAGAAAAAATGGTGAGGGGATTGATTAGTTGGAAAGTTGTAAAGACTGTTTTGGTGTCGGGGGAGTGTGTTTCTGGGGAAGTAGCATTTACTGGGTGGATCCCCAAGCAGGCTATGCTGAAAGTTTAGGCGATTGAGTCCATGTGGCTGTGCACCAGGAATATGGGCATAGTTATATTTGGTATTACGCAACCTTATAGTAGAAGTTGGGTAGCTGCAACTGGTTGTATTAAAATGGTGAGGAAAAGAGAATGAGATAGGTTGACTAGTGTCAGTTCTATTTGATACCATAGACGTCCTTTTGGGAGATTTAAGCGTATGAGTAATAAGAGACGCTGAATCAGGCTTGACGGAGTGTATGCCAGGCATAAGAGTTTTGTTCCTTACATTTTTATTCGGAATCTTAGAGCTAGATGTGAAGATATTACAAGGGTTTTCGATAGTTCTAGCATGGCGAGTGAGATTTTTATTGATATCTTTTGCAGCAATTGAGTGCTTTTTAGGTTGTTTAACAACTGAAGAAATACTAGATTTAGTATTGGTAACCATATCAAGCTTCATTTTAGGGTCACTAGGTGGAGGACTTCTTTTAAGGTTTAGGTGGTGTTTTGTATTGACATCAGTGGGGCCGGTTGTATCCTTTTGGTGATTTATTTCATCTGCTGGGATACTTTGTTTGGCACGACGCTGGATTGGTGTCCTGTCGTGAATAATACGTACATTTTTAAAGCTACTTGCTTTCCTAAAGAGATGCTGGTTATTTACAAAGCGACTAGCATCCACAATGCTATTAAACTCGAACATTATTGGACAAGATGTATTAGCTGAAGATTTACGCAGTCGTTTGCAGGTACAGTGGGAATCTGGTATTTCGCATGCCTTTAGAAGTGCGTTTTTCAGTGTTTTAATGTTCGTACTGTCGGGCACATTGAAAACAATTGCATTATACATGCACTGAACCCGCTTGATCACTTCCGTGGAAATATGGTCTATAATTCTCTCACAAGACTGTAGCGTATCATAGTCAGGATAGTCAGCAGGCTTTATCAGATACCTAAGGGGTAAGAGATCATGGACTAACGGAAGGATGTTTGTGCTATCCAGGCTATTGGCTTGGTTGGATGTGTTTTGCGTAGGCAAGGAGCAATTTGTTTTTTCAAATTTGGCATTAGGTTGGTGTCCACGGGTCGCTGATGACCGATGGAAATTCTTGCGATGGGGGGCTTTATCGTTAACAGTAGCGGTGGTGCTGCATTCTGCCCTCTGTGCCGGCATATGTGTAGCCTGCTCAAAAGCATCCAATTGAATGGAACTAGATGACAGTAAATCTGCCTGTGTATTGCAATGATTATCAAGGTCAACGTCTAAGGTTACTAGGCATTTGGGGGAGTTAACATTTCTTTTGACACAGTCAAAAGATTTGATATTAGTATGTATCGATGATAGTGAGGCCACATGTGTGTTCGGACCTTCTGACTGACAATCCTGAGTATGGCAAATGGAGGGTGTATATTCAACCACATCAGAGGAGCCAGTGTCAGGCTTTTTATTAACAGCCAGTGTGACTTGGTAAGAATCCAAAATGCTTGGCTCACAACCTGTACTATTGCAAATATCCCTGATAAAATCATTTATAACGCAAGAAGGTGAAGAGGTAATGATATCCGATTTTGACATATTTAGCACCTGTGTCAGATCAGGGGAAAGTGTAGTGCCATGCTGTTTAGGCTTGCTAGATTTATGTCTTTTGCTGAAGTTTTCAGCCGATAATGAAGCACGACGCTTCGATAGCTTAACTGGCATTTTGTATAAATTCAATACAGAACTGTCGGACTGCAAGTATATGAGACTTAGGTTGTTTGATTTTATGTCAAAACAAAAGACAGGAGTAATATGGGCACTGAGAGTCAGATGCTCGATGTGGTAATACCTTAATCAGTAATCTGAAACAGTAAAAGTAGCAAGGATAATATCCTGTGACTATAAAGGTAAGTTCAGATATAACACAAATATTTCTATTTGTATTAGTAATCGGTGACACTAAGGATATATCCTGAAAAGTGGGAGTACTACACAGAATAATAAAAACGAAAACCACGCGGAAAAAAAACGACAAACTTCGAACGAGGCGCGAGGTCTTCTCTTAGTAGATTATTCGATAGTTGATCTCTGATAAATCTCTCTATGGGATTACATTTGAACGTCCGTGATTGGCAACGTTAGCCTTATCACCAATTTTTTTAGCGTGGAATAATAAAACTAGTTTTCCACTCATCAGGATAACTACCAGTGTCCGAAGATAAGGGGAAGAACTTAAGAATAAGAAGAGGAATGTTATTCCTACCGTGTTTGAGAATTATTGAGGCAGGGCCATCTGACCTCCTGCTAGTAGAAGGTCTAAGGCTTTGAACAGTTGGTCCCACTAACTGACTGGTAAACACTAGGCTACTGAGAGAGTAGTTGGCAAGGGGTGTATTCTCACTAAGGGTGTGTGTCTCTGGACCAAGATTCGCACATCTTTCATCCAAAAGTCCACAGATAGTGGCATGGCTACTGTAGATTACTTTGTTACGGATTAAGTAAGGGATGTTCTTTATTAACTACATTGGTTCTTTAAGTGACTTAGATTGCAAGCTTTGTAAGCACTTTTAAGTGCACTTAAATCTTCGCCATGATCATCTTGAGGGCGTAAGCGCTTGAATGATTCAACCGACTGATGGAATGGGTGAATTATTGATATATCCTTTGCAGAATAATGCTGTTTCGCCAGCTTCCTTAACTTATTGTGGTGTGCCCTTGGAATGCACTCGTTTTGGCGCTGAAGCAATTTTGCTAACTACTTAGGAGCTACAGTACTTAAACACAGGCCGATGTTAGCGTGAAAGAGGGATACTACACTCTCTAGAGAGTCAGTGGTAAGGAAGTCAACCCATTGCCAGCGTCGAGTGAGTTTTTAAACTATTCCCCAGTTGTATGGCTGTAACTACGGTATAAGGTGACTTAGAACACCAATCCTCATACCTGATGGTTAAAGACCTAGGCAGAAATTAAACGCCATGTACAAGGTCATTGATGGAGTAAGACGCTCAAAGGTCATTTTCGTCCATGTTAGTCGGCCATGTTGGGTTGCAGTTCTGCAGCTGTTCGTTTACACATCGATTTTTCCGTTTATCCAGCACTTATTCACCACGTATCTTGATGCACATTGTTTACAAATGTTGCGTTTCACTTCATTATTGTTTCCGTTTCTGTTAAAACTAGTTATTTCGTTTGTTTCGAAAGATTTTACCACCAGGTCAGTGCATTCGTTTCATTGTAATTGTTTCATACGTTGCATTCATGCATGGTTTCAGTGTTTTAATTGTTTTTCAGCTATTAATGAATTAGTACTGTGTAGAAGTTTTGGAAATTATGCACATAAACATGTTTGGGAAGCAGAAGCCATTGTTTCCAGTTCATTTTTGGTTGCCGTTATTGCTGCTGGCTGAATTGGTTACTTAATATGTAGGAATCTGGAAAAAAATGTCTCTCACATTCATGTTTACAGCATGCAATAATCTACGAGTGAATCTTGTGGAAAGAGCACGATCAGTGTTGACATAAGCAAAGTTTTCGAAGAACTGATTAAACCCAGAGAATTTAGAACCTGGTTTGAAGTTTAAAAAGCTTTGGAGCTTTTCGACAAGGTGTCTGTTGTCAGCTAAAAAATCAGGTATATTGTGAGAGAATCAAAATCAAGCAAGGATGAGCCAAATGTGAAGCATGAATGTGTGGTGTTTGTATGTACTTTTGGAAGCAATAGGAAATCCCTAAATGATTGTTAATGCCTAGTGTACTAGATGCAAACGCACGAACTAGGACTGCCTGTAGTAAACGCGGTGTTAACAACCATTTTATTTGTTTCAAAAGGATTTGAAAAGCGGATAACGTACGATGATCTGGTGAGTGTTCGGTAAGAATTTAACTAGCAAGAATAACGTTTCGGATTTTGGTCTACAGTCGGTGGTTTTTTCGAATTTACAACCGTCTGAGAAGCTGATTATTATTCGGGGTGAAAAAATTGGCTGGTTACAAATTGCTTGTTTCAGTTCAAATAATGAAATTCCTATTTTTCGGATGCTTGTGATTTCTCCGTGGTTATAAACACGGTTACCCATGATATATAAGAAAACTTTAAATAAATTTTCCTTGAACCAGTGGTCTTCTTTTTCTTGCCGAAGCATCTATTGAGACGATTAGGTAGCAAAGTAAGTGTTCTGTGATTGAGAATTGTAGTCGTTGAGTTTCGGATTTATATCGCGCATCTAATTGCTATAACCCTATGAATAAAGCTTTTTCCTCATGGTGCATTATGATGTCTAGAAACCATAAGCACACTGCCTTCGATAAATTTGTTTTTACTTTTTAAATGACAGCAAATAGTGAGTCATTTGAGGCGATAGGATAAATACCTCTAAACGCTTTCGTGAAGAGATTAGGATATGTTTATTTTCTCGACTAGGAGACGATCTTTTTACCCAGAAAGCTCTCAGGATGTCCGCTTTTACTTTGTAATTCAAAGATAACGTTGAGTTGCTCACTTAGTTAGTAGCAAGGGGGTAGCTTTAGGTAATGCGTCATAGAAGTAAGCAGTGTATGTCTATTGTGTCTAAATATATTAAACGTTGTAAAGCCGGTCAAATCGTAGTTCTCACATATGAGTTAGCTTTTTAAATAATGAGTGTACCGTGCTAGCGTTTGTGCTCGAAACGTCATCAGTTAATATAACTGTACAACACTGTCTGATTTATCAAAATAAAAACTTGTACATAATGGAGTTATACTCTACCACAGTGCCCAAGTTTTATACTTATATCAGCGTTTACCTTGGTTTGCATACCTAGCTCATGCATGCGTGTGATATACATTTAAGGCTAATACGCTGTTTGATGAATTAGTCCGAGATACTTAAAGTCAGACTTGAGCTGTATATCACTGTCATCAATTTTGCAACGGTCATAGGAATTAACAGCTTCACCTGACTTTCACTTACATCGGAAACTGATATTGACAGTCTGACATTTGGAAGGATTTAGTTTAAAAGCATTTTCTGATTACTAATAGAGAGCTGTTCATCTTAGTACAGTGTAGATGCGAATTAAAAGACACCGGAATAGTTAGTCCGCGCACTTGACATATTTCATTTCGTATGCGTATGTACATTAAGTTCGTCAAACAAAAATACAATTGGTACTGGACGACTATAATGGATAAAATGTTGTGATGCAAGACTGCAGCTGCATCTAAATTACTTCTACTGTGTTTATAGGCGAATCATTTGAGATCGTTAAAGGCTTTAAGTGAAGGTTGAAGATTAAGTAAGAGTAACTTTTCCATAGCTTTTACAAAAGGGGAGGTAATAGCAATAGGTCTAAATTTAAAACACGTTCCATTAGACGACTTAGGTACAGGTACACTTTCAAAGTCCTTCCAAACGGCTGGCAAACATTTCTGGAAAAAGATTCATTAAATATGTGAGAGGATATCTGTACATTTTTGAAGAATAAGGCTAGGCAAACAATCTGGAACTACAAGAAGGGTTCAACGACTGGTGATATTTTAGAACGTCATTTAATAATAATAATGATTTACTTTATTCCAAAAACAGTACTTGTGATACAGAATGGAAATTTCAGCATTAATCACAAAATTGCATCTAATTTCCTCAATTATAAATAAAATTAATCACACAGAAAATTTTTTCTACATTTACAATAGGGTTAATATAAAAAAAATAAAAAACATGCAGCATATAAAATGGAAATAATAATAATGATAGCAGCTAAGGTAATGATAATAATACAAGTGGAAATTGCCGTGGGCTTGTTTCACACAGTATTGTCGATGCGGTATACAAATCCTTGCATGATTAAAAATATTGAATATGATGTTCTCTTTACATGATATGGTGAGGGGAAAAACAAAGATTACAGCAGTCATAGAGATAAGTTGGTGTTTGCAGTTATGAAAATGAAAACAAAGAATCAACAGGACCATAAATACAATAGAAATAATAAAAGTAAAACTTGAAGGTATATAAAGATGGATGGAGGAGATTGTTTATTTTGAAATAATAGAGAAGATTTGTAGCTCAGGTGGATGACTTGCAATTAAAAGTGTTCTCTGAAGAAGAAGAAATTTAAATCATTTCACTCTGTGCTAAATATGGCGCTGAAGATGTTGTCCGGAAGGACGACGAAAGCTTCGCGACTAAACCAACCAGCTCAGAGAACACTTTTAATTGCAGATTGTTTATTTACTAGATGAAAAAAGGTTTGTATTGAAACCAAGGAAGCAACTCTCATTAACACTTGTGACACCAGAAACCTTGGTATTTGTGGGAGATTGTATGAATGCCTTGTTTACCGTGCACACATCAAATGAATAGGATATACTGTTGTAATACTGGAGGTAATCAGATGCATAAATGCGTAAGTTATTTAATATTCATAGAGTAGATATGCAAACACCGCAGTTGTTGATTTTAGAAATGATGGATGTTAGACAACATCACATGATTCAACGGTATATTAGAAATAGGTGGAAATTGTTTCTTTGCTCACTGTCAAGTGAACAGTCTATTTGACGATGTCACTGCATATTAACAGATTAGTGAAGTAGCTGTCAAGCCTAAGTCATTAAATTTACTTGTACTTCATACTTGGCGTTTAACAGTGTACAGAATTGCAACTGGCTAGATAAGGCGATTTTAGCGTATCGAACAGTAAAGAATTATTATTTAAATTGCGAAATCTTACTTAGTTTTTACAATGTGCTACTGTATAGAAACAGACACGAAATCTTACGAAGGGCTAAAGTAACAGTCTCATAATACTATAGTAAATCTCCATCCCTCTAACTACGCTTAACATGCATTGATCCGAATTCACTTATTACAAAAGCACATAGTATAGCGACGCACTGAAAAAGTCTAGAGGAAGTAGAATTGAAGAGTATATTAAACATTTCATTAATTTACAAAAGAAAATCCCGATGAAGAGTATTAACGTTAGTTTGTCCGGATGATATTTCCGCTGGTTTCATATTCGACAACTTCCGTATACCTGAAAAAAATAAAGCACATGTAAGGACTAGCGTAACAAGAATTTATGAAAGATAATTCTACATATTAGCACACACTGAATACACTGATTCTGTTAATACTAAGTATTATCTCATGCAAATAAATGTATATGTAGTTTTCAGCTGGTTTTTATATTGGCACTATAAGCATCAATAGACCTCAAATGTTTTCCAGTATTAAAGGATTACACGCAAATCTTTGAAGCTTCCATACGGTTGAGGCGTCATACTCTCATTAACCTTAGTTGCAGATCAACTTCACACTGAATACGTTTACATTAAATGAAGTATTGCAAATGTGTAACTTAGAAATTGATCCATAATCTCAGTAATGTCTAATGAGCATAGTTCTATGAATCCTACAGAAATTACATTCTCATATTTAGGAATCTATAGCCATCAAATATAAGTTGAACATGCTTCAACTCTAAACAGATTTGCACAGTGTTAGCAGCATAGAGAAACACTTAAAATATTGTAAGATACGCAGACCTGTTGCGTTGATGAGGATAATAATGACATATAATGCAACCTAGACATTCGATCGTGACACTGCATCTGTACTGCTTCATGTTAATGGAAAATTCAGGAAAAATTCATCACCACTACTGGTGATCAAAAACAGTGCAGCATTAAGTTTACAGTGCCAGTGAGAATGGCATAACAGACAGTAGATTGATAGTAATAGAGCTGACTAGATTCAGTTCTCATAATCGACACAATTCATGTGTATAATAATACCATACACTGAATTAATGCACTAAGTGGCACAGTAAGGAAATTTAAACGAGTAATTGCCTTCTCCACGGCACTGCACTTGCAATAATCATGACAACCCCCTACGTTTGCTAGCCAAGCAGTCAGTTGAGGTATTTTTTATACATTGAGTCCACATAACTCATATTACACTACACCAAACAGTGCAAATATACATGAAATCCACTTAGAAATAAACTCTCAACTTACGATAATTCCCGTCTAAATATACATATGGTGAGACACATCTACATGGTTACTTCTATTCCCACAGAAGGCCCTGTTAGCATTTACAGATGATTTCGAAGTACTGATAGAATTCTTTTGTCAAAAAGGACTGTTCTTCACACGAAAATAGGTTGAATTAATATCCTGCAGGATATTAATTCACGTCTCATGAGACGTGAAGTCTCCATTGAATGATACCATGACGAAAGGTGCAGCATCTGAATACAGTAGATTATTTGTGTAGATGAAATTACCCTTCAACTATCCTATCTTTCTCACTATAGCGATATTTTGCTACAGTTCGCCTGAAACACTGATCGTTCCCAGTCGGTTAATTTTTTTTGACTTTACACTTCTATTACTTTAAGTGGGGCCTTTTTATGGTAATTTCTTCTTCATTCACTAATGTACCGTTCCTTTCAGAATAAATGGGCAAATACCGTATTGCATTGATTGATGGAAAAAATGAGGCGGTGATATGCCGGAGCTCTTGGTTCCTTGGCCCAAAGCTTGTTGTGTGCAGTGAGGAAAATTGGGAGACTGCCTATGAGGAGGAGTTCCCGAAGATTGATTGGAAGATGGAACACTGTGAAGTTATTTTTGAAACAGGTTAGCCCTTCCGCTACTCAACTAGTTCTTCAGATGACTTGCAAGAAGCTCTTGCAAAGCACAAAGCCTTACAACGAACGTACAGTGTAACCAATTGCAGTCAGTCATCGAGATCTACTGCAGTTTGCAGCCAGAAGCGTCAAATAAAGTAAGCATCATTTTATAATTGAATCGAAAATTAGCGCACCAAAAAATGACGTTTTCGTCAGTGCAGACTACCCATCTGACCTGATGGACAAGCAGTGTGATGTATTTGAGGACCCCGATTACGCAGACCTTGATAATACTGCACCTGCTTCGAAAAAGCATACCAGGTATGACAGATATTCAAACTTACATTATAATTAAACAGTTTTGGATTCATGTCGAAGAGCGGGTCACACATAGTTCCTAGCACTAGTACACCTGTAATGTAAGTAACACCAAACTTAACAGCCATTCTTTGTCAGGTCACCCAGGGATAATATGGTCCTCCATGAAATGAAGGATTCCTTTAATAAACTAGCAGGTGCAGTTCCGTCTTATTTTCCGTTTATCCTATAACTTTTTTACAGGTTGCGTTGAAGCATTAACCGATCAACAGGCGAAATTAATGAAGTGTATGGACATCGCGTTGTTCACTACCGATGGCCGCCAAACTGATGAGGGTGAATGCGATGTGAAGCTGCCTGTTAAATCGTTGGTGATGCTAGAAATTTTTGAACAAAAACTTAAAAACCAAGATTATTCAAAGGATATAGTAAGTAATTTCAACCAAATTTGTTGAATTGATTCGTTTCAGATGTGCCAACTGTCATTCAAGGTGCAGAATAACGTCACCAGATCTACGCGCCGCTTGCTGAGCGCAGTCCTCTCGAAAAACTTAGCAAGATCAATGTCATATAAGGGTACTTCGGAAAAGACTGGTATCCGAGATTTTAAATTTTTCCAGCTTATAATTGGTATGTCGACTTTTTGCAATGAGATCATGTTATACTTAAATGAAATTCAGATGTCATCACACGTAAACAAATACAACTTGGTTCCACAGCGGAGGACACAATTGATTCTATAGTCAAAGCCACTAAAAACTGGTGCCATGATCAGCGGCTAAGAAAGAGATTGGATTTATCACCCGAAGAGGTAGGTTCTAAGCAAAAAGTATTGCCTGTTTTTATGCACTTAATGGTTATTGACGCGTATTAAGCTGCTTCCCTCTTTCCTTCATTACAGATGTGTGCCGACGACATTCAACTTGTGCCTGGCAAATCAATATCCTCGGAATAATTTAGGACGTCATTTTCTGTAATCTGTCCAACGATTATTTTTTTATACTAAGTTTTTACTGTATGAAATATAAAATACCTTAAATCCATTGGACTTCTTTTATGTCAGTGGCCTAAGCAGTGAATGAGGTGAAATATTCGTAAGGCTGTAGTCGCTCAGCTACTTAATGTGGTAAATTCGATAGCAGTAGTAACTCTGAAGAACGACAAGGTGTAAGCCGTTCCTTAGACAACGCTAGGACTAATACGCTAATTGAATGTTGAAGAAGTGAGTCAATTGATCGTAGGATAGGTTCCAAACGTTCCTTGAAAAAGTGGGTAAATGAGGGAAAAGGTGGGTTAATTGTTCGTTGAAAAAGTGGGTAAACGGGGAAAAGGTGGGAAAACGTTCGTTGAAAAAGTGGGTAAACGGGGAAAAGGTGGGTTAATTGTTCGTTGAAAAAGTGGGTAAACGGGGAAAAGGTGGGTAAATTTTGAAATTCTGCACATGGGATAAGTGGGTGAAAAAGTGGGTCACGTGGGAAAAAAAGGAAAAAGTGGGATAAAAAAATTTCTACGCATATGGGCAAACGGGGAAAAAATGGGTTATGTGGCCAAAGTGGGTAAAATTGGTTGCATTTACACCATCTTTTGCCCACCTTTTTGCCGATCAAAATTACCCGTTTATCCCATGTTTTGCCCACATTGCCCACGTGCATTAACCGACTGGGTTGCAACCAATATGCTAGGGGGTGTCGCAGTCAGATTACATGACGCGGACACCAAAATAACAGGCCAGAAAATGGGAATTCTCATCAATCCAGATAACATATAACGCAATTTCATTAAAAATTATTGACAAAAAAAAATTTCCAAGGGAAATTTTAACAGCGCTACAAGAACATGGCATTTAACGTCTACCAAGACCTAATACTATAGCGATCAAATTAGGAAACCATAGTCCCAGGTTTCGTCGATCAGATTCAGATTATCTAAATTCTGGTGGCTATTAAAGAAGAGTAGAGTTTTTAGAGTTAGTTTCCATGTCTGGAAAGTGATTAGCAATGTAGGACTCTGGGAACTAGCTAACTGAAAATTTATTGCCCAACTAATATGGTATGGGAAATGGATACGGATTGGACCGTAGACATAACACGCCATGCTTCTGAGTGGAATCTGACTGGAAACAATGAGTTTAGCATCCAAGAGAGACGTGGATACGATTGTGTGGAGAGGGAACAAGAGCTTACGAGCATACGCGGAGCCAGCCGAGGAAGACTTCAGAGAACAGAATAAAGTGAAGTGTTTTAAGTTCTACTAGGAACCTATGGGAATAATAATAGTGATAAACCATATCGGAACATATTCGGGAAGCAGCACTGCTATGGTGAGAATAAAACAGAGAAACTAATTGTTGTTGACTGAGTAAATATTTTAACAGAATGGCACTTGTGGTATCTGAAAAGATTGCAAAAACTTAATCTGGAAGTCGTATGAATCTTTTAATACTATTGTGGTGAGAGCTGTCTACTAGCCAAATTGGTAGACAGTAATTTACGTCAATATTTACGTTCCCAAGATTTGTCGTGAGAAACAACCGATCGGAAGACTGTGTTTGCTTGTTTACATATCCATAGTAATATACATGAAAACATATATAAATATGCGTTGATTTCCTTAATAAGTGATCTGTTGCCTGACTCTTGCCTTTTGTCGTTACACTATAATGGGCAATAAATTTTACTCGAAACATCATACAGTTACTTATACCTTATACATTTTGGCCTGAGGCAGAATAATTGTTCTAACACAGCTACAGAGTCTAGAAACCCAAGCTTATGCAGCCAGCATAATCAGTTATTTGTCAGTCTAACTTTCCGAAGTGCATAATGTTGTATGTAATGTACTTTTGTACAGAAATGAGTTGTTATCACACGTTCGAAAAAATGAGACAGATATGTTTCGGGAAAAGAAACGTCGAGGTGTGATGATCCCTAGATAGGAATCATGAACGATCTACTAAACGTAGAGTAACATAGTGTTGAATGACAGAGGTGGCTGAGAGCTCACCTTCAGCTCAACAAGTCGACGAAACCGGTAACTAATAATTCTGGGAAATTATATACCGCTACAAGGGCTTGGAATCATATTCAGGGTGAAAATAGTGAGCGACTGAGAGAAAAGACACTTTGGATGCATATATGGTGATAAGGATGGACTGAGTCAAAAATGCTTGCTTTTATACATTTTAGTCCATGGAGTGGAACTCAAGTGTGAAAACCTGGGTGGCAAATTAACAAAGAATTATGGGTAATCGTGGATGGAAATACATTAGAATGCAGAGAATGCAGTGAAGTGAAGATGTGCTCCTGAGACCCTGTGTTCCACTAAGAGCCTAGGGAATAGTTATAGTAAATTAGATATTTTAACTGTCATTTCCAAATATTTCACGAGCCAGAGGAAGAAGTGACTGTGAAGATTTCGATTTTATTTATCAAAAACTGAAACATGAATTCCTCACTGCCACTATATGTGTAAAGATTTGGAACTCACATGCTTTCATACGACTAGTACTGGTTCACTCTTGAAACTCAACAACGGCGGTACCTTTCCACTTGTGGAGCGGGTTTTTGTAATTTTTTGGTTGGATGTGTTCGTATTAAGTTGGTAGAACAGCAGGCGTTCCGTCAGGATTGGTTGTCTGGTCACCCGTTAAACGCTTTGGCCGATCTTGTGTTTCCGAATGGAAAATTGTGAGTCAGATGGCCAAAGTGAAACTAAGACCACTCGAGTCAGATACACTCGCGTAAGTTTCAACTAAAACTGAAGCATGCTTTTGCAGGCAGAAATTTTGGAAGTCAAGAAGAACCCTATTTCTTCAGCAGAATTCGCGAATGAATTCTCCCGCATAAATGCATCATTATTACGTTCAACTCGCGGGAGGTCAAGACTGAATTCTCTCTCAAAATCTCAGGCTGGTGGTATGTTACTCAGTTTCTTTAACTAGTAGCATTTATAGAGAAACCACGAGACACGTCTAACATAGTTCTTGGTCCTCAAAAACGGACCTGGAATACAGGCTGTCATGTTTCTCAACAAACTCCAGGGCGCGAAGCAACGGATACGAGCGCATCTGCTCGTTGGCCTAAGTTTGCTGTTGAACACCGCACTTCAGACAAGCATCATCCTAAAGCAGTTGGTGACTACAAAAGAGATTACCGGTGTAGTGATAGTCGTGGTTCTGGATATTCCAGTCGGGGTCGTGGCTCTGCTAGACAACCTGAAGGGGTATCTTACGTAAGAAATCATAACAAAGAGGACCGATTTGGTCGTGAATATCGGACATCCAATTCTCATAGTGAAGACGAGCCTGAATGGTTTTCAGAGGGTCCCACTACAGTCAATGAAACAATTGAGCTTGGAGGTATTCTAGAGGAATCACTGGACTGCGAAAATAACTTAGTTTCCAAAACTTCAGACAGAATGGATCATCTACCAAAAGAAATCGATGGTGATAAGCCAGGGAAAACAGAGGGCATTGTTGCAGATACACCGGACAGAGAATCTCCAGGGTCCAAGCCGACGGTGTTCCCAGAACACACAAACAAAGTTTCTAGTGGTGGTGCAGATCATCATGAAAATGAAAACCGAGGTAGCCGATTTAAACATCTGTTCCAAAAGAATGAGCAGTCGGATGAAAATGTGCGCCCTAGTAGCACTTATCCGCATAATACGGCTCCACTGAATAACATCAATGAACAGTTATTGAATTTGCTGAAAGTAAAACCCCCCGGTTTATCCAATATTGAACAAAATCTCGGTAAGCTTTTTGCAGTCTTTTAATCTTCGTAGCTCTTCAAGCTGAGAATAAACTCCGCTCCATCCTCTTTGGAAATTCCTCCATCCCTTCGTCAAATACTGAACAAACAAAAAACGACTTTAGTGGTAAGTGGTGCATAAATATTAATAACTTATATTTAGAGTCAAAGCGTAAAGTATACACTGTTGAAGAAATCGAAGCCGAGATGAGGTCGGGTATAAGCAGACCAGTAGATAAAACTGTCGGCTCGTTGCCCCAAATCTCGGACCCTTTGCTGATCAATGATCAAGCCATTAAGTCTCGTGGTAACCCTATTGGGTTTCCGAAGAACTTTAGTCATACATCTCAGCCAGAATCTACCGCCAGTTGGGTACCTTTTCTGCGATCATTAGCAGGGAAACAGAATCCACAGCCAGTCAGTTCTCAGCCTATGGATATGCATAGCTCTATCTCACCTTTTGGACTTCTTCCAGGTTCCATGGTACGTAATGCTAAACATTAAGGCTGATTCTTGAGAATTTTCAACTTAATATTGATTATATCTTTATTTCAGACTTACCGATGGCTAAAGGCAATGGTTTGTGCTTGTTTGTTTTGTTTTTTTATTTAAATTGTATCTTCGTTTGCCTAACCCATTATTTCTCTTTCTAGGCTAATGCTGTATCAGCAAGCGCTCGTATTAATCAACTTCAGCATCCGGATATACCTCTGAACTCAGCTTCTGACGTCAACTCAACTTCACAAGGTACATGAGTTTCTTTTATTAGTTATTCAATAGGTTTTCTTCATCAGCTTCGGAATGGTACAAGGGACCCAGCTGCTCATTCTAGACCACAACTCCATTCCCCAGGTAATTCTAATATTTGTTTACTTATATGGACTTAGTTTTATATCCTGGTATGTCTAGGTTACAACCTCCAAACGCTTTTTCTTCAGCACCACCTGGAAGGCCAATAGTTAAGGCTCAGCAAAATGTGTTTTCTAGTCACAACTCAGGACGGGCTAATAACCCTATATGCAGTAATAACCAAAACTCTGTGTTCGTAAATTCGTCTATCCAACAAGGTGAGTTAACGCATCATTGTATTTCAACATAGTAGTAGTATAAATTGCATAGTAGTCCTACTTGTTAAAGATGTATCTGTTTTTAAGACATTAGTCTACATAATTTTTACATTTCCTGTAAGTGAGACAGTGTACTCTTCTTGACACATTTAACGATGCACAGGAGTGCAGTGATCACCTTTCATATTTAGAAGTACTTAGACACTAAAGTGTTCAAAGCTGGTATATCGACACCACTAATTCAGTCTCTTGAGCCTCTTATTTACTAATCTCTTTCATCTTAAGAACATATATGTGGTAATTAGCATGGTTACATAAGCCATGCCATCACTCCAACTTTTTAACTATCGTGTTTGTGATAAACCAGCTTTCGAGATAAACAGAGGGTCGGTGTGCGTTCAACTTTTCAAACATTTCCGCCTCACCAGTGTTGAGAACAATAGTTAAGGCTCAATGAAGTCATGACAAAGGGGGGGGGGGGCGGACAATTGATCCTGTTTATGTAAGTAACTCAAACTAGGTTATCAAATTCTCCTGTTTCAAAAAGTTTGCATATTTCATCGTGGTAAATATTACGTTTCTGTATGGCGACATGTTTAACTTCGAAACTGTTTACTCAAATAATGATATACATGTTTGGTTTACATCCTGTAGTTATTGTATTTTTTTATCTAGTGATTTTGAGTGCGAAATAGAATAGCGTTGGTTACTGTACATACCATGTGTAATTCTCCTTTGAATTATCATCCTGTTAAATGAGCTCTATTTTGTTCCATCGGAAGTCTATCCTAAACTTCCAAAATCTGTCTAGCTCTCATGTCTACAACTAATCGGCTACTTTGTAAAGTATAATTATATTTTTACTGACATTAAGGTTACTTTGTACTTCCATGAAAAGCCAAGTGGCAATGTTTTTACAAAGTAATAGAACATGTTGACCACTTCACCTATTTGGGAAGTTGTACCAGCACCAACGGATTGATTGGTGACGAAATCTCAGCACGGATCCAAAAAGCTCGGGCTGCTTTCGCTAACTAACACCATCGCTGGCGTAGGCGTGACATCCGGCTATCAACCAAGGGACGTGTGTACTGCTCAGCAGTTCGCTCCGTCCTTCTCTATGGGTCTCTGGAGCATGGCCAATACGAGTTGAAGATATGAAAAGATTGACTGTTTTTGATCATAGATGTCTACGATCTCTTTCTCACGTTAGGTGGCATAATAAGGTAAGTAATGTTGACGTTAGGCGTAGAGTGTTGGGCAAAGAGGGAAAATCAATCGACGAGGCTGTGAAGTTACATAGATTGAGATGGCTAGGTCACGTGCTGCGCATGCCTAAGCATCGCCTCCCCCGACGGGCATTACTAGCTGATTTAGGTGCAGGTTGGAAAAGAGTAAGAGGTGGCCAAACAAAAACATGGCCTCATCAATCCATGAAATGCTTGACAGTTAAACTGAGTCAGGTAGGGAGATGCAGACTTCCCGGTTGGGGCCCGCCCTCGGGACTCTAAGAATCACTGGCTGGAGACAATAGGTGACATGGCTCAAAATCGTTGTCAATGGCGCAGATGTATTCAGTCTCTTTAACCTTCATATTCCTTTCTACCATTACTCATTCTATTTCACTCTTATACTTGTCAAAACTCTATTGATTCTCTTCACTCATTTTCTTGTCTACCTTTGTGTACTATTTGGAACGTGGTAACTCGAACTGATGCACTTCGGTGTCAAGTTCTATGTTGAATCCAGACAGACAGATAGACAGATGTTTATACAAACTGTTCCAACAGTTAAATATTTTGTGGATGTTCTAGAATTCTAACCTAGGCACTTAACGACATGTTAACACTGAACTTCGCTCGAAGGTGTATCTGTTTTAGGTATACAAATTCGAAAAGCCTGCAATATAAAGGAACAAATGGAATGGTACATAGGGATTAACGTAAATGCTTGTATAGTAATAACCGCATTACTCTTGACTTCTTAATTCTCATTTATTCAGTGTTTACCATCAGCAGACATTATCATATATAAATACGAGATGTGCTTTTTTTCTGTCTAACAGAACTAAGCATTCAGGTCGTGCTTTCAAAATATCTTCAAATGATGAAAAGATGACAAACATTATACTTTGAAAGAAAGTAAGCTTAATCAACAAAGTTCCTATTTGGTGATATACGGAAGGTAGCTATTAAGGAAGGGGATGAATTTTCGAAGGTTCATCGGATGAGATGGCTAGGACACCTGTTACGCATACCGAGCCAACGCCAACCCCGACAAGCAATTTTGGTTACTAGGACTGTTTAACATGAACCCTTCGACGTTACAGACAGGCACACAGCCCTTACACCGTTCTCACTCAAAACCATTTATTCGGTAGTCCATGCAATTTTAATTCAGGTAATAATTAAAATCGCCTTAGAAGTTGTTTCGGCATATACAGTAGACAATCCATCAACCGTCGGTAAATCACTATTATTTTAACAATAACAGATCCCCAGCCTACAAAGTCTAACTTTGAATAGGTATTTTCTCCCTAGGACTATGAATTTATTTGTGCGAAGAGCCATACTTTGTCTTTCAAGGTACTGAAATCAAGGAAACTGTTGTAAACTGTCTGTTTAGAGATCTTATTACAGTTAACCCATTACTTTTTGCTGTTATTGAAGTATATATATGTATATCACTTAAAAATAATTTTCGGGATTTTGTTTTTTCAGAAACTAATCGTCAATCTGTCAATATGAATTTGAGACAGTATTTAAACAATATTGAAGCAGACCTGTTGAATAATTCTCCAGCTTCTTTGTCCAGTCATAGACAAAACTATGGGAATTCATTTCCGCTTCACGCTCCCACTACAACACTAGCATCCTCCATTCCTTTTAATCCTCACTTGCAGCAACAAGCTAAAGCCAACGATTCTCCAGCGAATAGTGGCAGTCTAAGTTTACTTTCTCGGCTATGGGAATTGGAAAAACTCAAGCAACCATCTGGTGTTGACTCAAACTTCAGTGGCATCAAAGCCAAGACCCTAGAGGAGATTGAACAGTTGGAATCCCCAAAAAACAACATTCTTTCTTAAGTTGTTGAGAAATTTATGACCTCAGACTTGATTCCCACATTCGCTGTTGCGAACATATCCATTCCTTTCTAGGTCTTATATGCTTTTCTATTATAAGACCTGTGTAATTTTCGTAATTACTTTTACAATGTACATAGTTTAAGTTTCTGTATTAACCTATAAGACTGATGTCTCTGTGGGTTATGCCAATTTACATGACTACCTTCTAATACTACTGCTATCGGGACTTTGACCCTTGTGAATAGTCTTAAATACTGGTCGCCCAGCAACAGATAATCCCTCTTTTCTTTCCGCCTTTGCACGTAAAGGCACGCACACACACTCTCTCTTTATGCCTTATTTCGTTGGGTGACCATAGTTTATGTATGCATTTCGTTTAACTGATCTTGCGTTTCACTGTTTCTCTAAAAATTTTTTTGATTAAAAGAAAGTTTTTTTTTGGATGCTTCCATGTTCTTAATTAATGCATATATTTATACCAGTTAACTCGACATGGGATTAAAATCTGTAAAACAAAGTTCGTTCAATTTTTACACAGGTTAAAGTTAATCTTCAGCTGTTTACTAACCATTTAGTGATTGCCTAGATTTGGTTATTACTTAGTAGTGAAAACGTACACTTTTTTGTTTATATGAATATTTGTGTGATACCACTTTGTCATGTGTATTTGCCAGTACTTAAACGAACCCCTAGAGACGGAGAGGTTACAATATTGAAATAGCACTGGTTGTTCTTTTGATGGAGGGTAGTTACCGCTGTCAACGAGAGTTTGTGAGAAAAATCTAAATATTTGCTAGGACTTTCCTAGCAAACTTTGTTTGTAATAAGAAAAGTCTTTCAAAGCCAGTTGTTTTTGTTAATTTTATATATTTTGTCAGCTGACTGGTGATTCAAGTGAGGTATATGGCGGGGGAATTACCGTATATATATGTCCCTTTCGTACAGTAGGTAGGATATTCAAAGTACTGTGGATAGAGGGGGAGATACTTTGTGTACGTGTTGAAGTTGTTCGCATGTGAGTATCGAATATAAGAATAATTTATATGATGTGAGCAGTTGGTGATGTCTTATTCATAGATGAAGACTCGTAATCCACGCTACATTATTCTCAAACTAGTACATCCTTGGTTTGAGCTATTTTAGACCGCGTTTCAAGAGCATTTGTTCTACCAAATGTTGTGAAAGGCTTTCAGGGCAGGTGAGAATTGAAAGATTCCTTTCCTGGCTAAATAATCGTCAGACATGGTGGTCATATGATATCGTATAAATGATGGAATTAAATCAGGAAGACCACTGATTAAGTGTCTTTTCTTAGACCTAGCATTTGTGTGTGTGCGGGTAGGACGTCCTTTGCCGGGATGTGAGGTAATTAATGAGAAGAGATTACTGCACGGGGATCTATGTAGCTGTTGACTTTCAGTCGGTGAGTCTTGCTTTTGAGCCGCAGCCTACCTGTTTAGGTTTAGATACTATTATCAACCGTTGTCCACTCAAGTGTGGTTTATCCATAGTTGTGTGTAGTAGTAATTGAATTTTTTTGTCAGAATTTAACGACAAAAGTTGAAACTGATGGGCCATTGGATTCTGTCTTTGTGCTGGAGTGATATACAAATTTGCCTTGTATGCTAAACATCCTGAGTCCCATCCCCGGTGGAATCATGGGTGCTTACTGTAGGAAAGTTCCAAACAAAGTGAAAACATCTCTCCAGTACTCTCTAAACTCTGATGGTTCTTCAACTTGAATTCAATTCGTGATGAGTACTTTAGTGTCTCTATAGTGTGTAGACTATATTTTAAAGTCAACTAAATTGTTATAGCACCGATGGTTCGGGAGTTGGACACTGGCGCCAAGCGAGCTAAGTGTTCCAGAGTCCGGTCCCCGAACTCCTTTACCTATCTTAGCTGTTAGTAAACCCGGTGAAGAGCAAAGGTTACGGGCGAAAGACTAGCAGCCGCATCCCGTAAACAAAATTACTGTTACTGAAACTTCAGAGCTCTAGCTTGAGGCCCTATTTTCCACTGGGAACACAAAGGGTTAAAAATTGTTGTAACGACAGAAAAGGCGATGTCTTTCACAATTTTCAATTTAGAATTCATTGAGCAATGCAGTGCCTATGAGAGCACATTAAATCACGAATAATGAATTAGGTAGGTAGTGTAAGTAGGTAGGTGGGATTGAATAACATTTGGATTGTATTTTGTACACTCTAGAATGGAAACAACTAACCTTGTGTTGTGAATTATCTAATCTAAGATAGGAATAATGACGACTAGAATTGATTGGCATGTCGCTAGATTATTCAAATACATTAGAATACACATGTCCAAATACTAGTTCACTCATAATGTTTTTGTCTTTTGAATAACTTTGCAAAATTCTGGTTGCTTTCAGTTGGAATGGTCCATTTTATTTTTTACATAACATTGAATCACTTTGTCACCTATTAGGGTGAGATAGAGGAAGATCGATGAGCATTTGTGTTTAATTTAATACCAGCGCCTAATCTATACTGGACATAACTTCGTTATTAATGCCAACAGGTATTTTTAGTATGAGTGAAATACAGTTAAAGGCATTTTGTAATTTTTTTTCCTGTAGTGCATTTGATGATAGTGTTAGTATTTACAAATTCATTTGTTTGTTAAGATGTTTCTGTCTGAATAACTCAGGTATTTCAGCGTTGTGTAATAACTTTTTTTTAAAAGCGACTAAGCTGTTTATCTGTAAAGAAATTAGTCAGTGAGCCTTGTTAAATGGGTCTTAATCTAAATCCTTGCAAATATCTATCAGGTTGTTGATTTCACTTTCAGATACAAGCGCCACTTACATGAACGGGTTCTTTCCCAGTATTCTAGTATCATATGTAGCACTAAATTTGAAACTAGGTCAAATGTTTTTTTATTCCTTTACGTTCCCGGTGGAACATAGGGCTTCAAGCTAGAGGCTTGAAGTTTCTGTAGCAATGGTGGTTATTTTTACAGGATGGGGTTGCTAGCTATCCTCATGTTCGACGCTAGGCAGAGCACTTCGGGAAACAGTTTAGCTGGCCACCAGCTTCAGTATCTGCTGTCACTAGCTCCAGTGCTCCTTGGTCGGTTAATACCGACCCACCACCGAAGCGGAGGTCCGTAAGGAACTCCAAGTGTTACAACGCCATAAGGCGCCCGGCCCAGACTATTTACCCCCGACTCTTTTTAAAGATGGTGGCGAGACTCTCACAATGGCTCTAACTGGGTTGTTCAGGAAGGTATGGGAAACTGAGAGCGTGTCATCAATGTGGAACGAAGCCATTATCGTCCCCATCTTTAAAAAGGGTCGACGTAACTCGTGTGACAACCATGGGGGTATCAGTCTGCTACCAGTCGCGTCTAAGGTATTGGTTGCTGTCTTGCTTCGCAGGCTGTGCAAAATACGCGAAGGATTGATTCGCGAAGAGCAGGCTGGGTTTCGTTCAGGTCGTGGATGCATTGATCATGTGTTCACCCTTCGTCACTTGTTGGAACACCGCCACACGTATTGCAGGCCAACGATCGTTGTGTTTCTTGATATTAGGGCTGCCTTCGATTCGTTGGACAGAACTGTGCTCTGGAACTGTCTGTTAGAGAGAGGTGTACCTGGGAAATTTGTTACCATCTTGAAAGCCCTATTCAGAAACACCTCAGGTAGAGTGAGGGCATACAACCAACTATCATCACTGTTCCCAACCAACAGTGGGGTTAGACAGGGTTGCCCAATCTCTCCATTTCTCTTTAAATTTGCCATCGATGCCATTCTGGAGTCAGCTCTGAAGAATGTGCGTGAAGGTGGTGTAGATCTGCTACCTGGAGAGAGACTTTTTGACCTCGAGTATGCAGACGATATCGTCTTACTGTGCGATAGCATGTAGGCTGCCCAAATCGCACTTAATCAGTTGGCGATCAGTGTCTGTAAGTATGGCATGTGTTTTGCACCGTCTAAGTGCAAAGTACTGTTACAAGATTGGCAGGAGCCTGTATCTGCACTCACTCTTGCAGGTGAACCGCTTGGATTTGTTGATAAGTTTGTGTATCTGGGTAGTTATGTGAGTGCTGGCGGAGAGGTGATGGGTGAGATTTCCAACAGTATCACGAAAGCTAGGGTGGCATACATCAACTGGAGCCACCTCTGGCGCCGTCGCGACGTTAGCCTGGCTGTCAAAGGTCGGGTATACGATACTTCGGTGCGGGCTGTCTTGCTCTACGCCTGTGAAACCTGGCAGCTCCGAGCTGAGGATGTGAGGCGACTCTGCGTGTTCGATCATCGCTGTCTCCACAGGATTGCGTGCGTTCGATGGCAT
Source organism: Trichobilharzia szidati (assembly GCA_944472155.2). Taxonomy (NCBI): domain Eukaryota; kingdom Metazoa; phylum Platyhelminthes; class Trematoda; order Strigeidida; family Schistosomatidae; genus Trichobilharzia; species Trichobilharzia szidati. The sequence continues at coordinate 89,014,668 of OX235272.1, forward strand.
CATCGCGTGAGTAATTCTGAGGTTCGACGGCGTGTGTTTGAATACAGTGGAGATCACCATTCATTGAGTATCGTCATCTGGAAACACCGGCTCCGGTGGCTTGGACATGTGCTGCGAATGTCATCCCAGAGGCTTCCGTACAGGTCTCTGTTCGCTAGCCCTGGGACGGGATGGAAAAGGCGGATGGGTGGTCAGTCCATGAAATGGCGTTGAGGGATCGGTTGGTGCGTCACGACTCCCTGGTTGGGGTCCGCGAGATAGCTCGAATAGATGGCTTGAAACGCTATCGGATGTGGCCAAGAATCGCAATCAATGGCGAACGTGCTGCAATTTTCTTCTTTCTTCCCTTCCTGATGATAGTTGATGAATGCTGTTTGAACTTGTTAAGTATGACCGTTTTCCTTCCAGATGAAGTTCTTTATACGTTTTCTACTTATATTTTTACTTTTAATCTATGTTGTTTTATTATTATTGTATGGCACATCTTTTTGGTGCCGTATTGTACAAAGTTTTCTGTGTTTAAATAATAAATAAATAAGAAGTTAAGGAAAACAAGACACGTAGTTCAGCTAAGAGTCTCTTTACGGCGGCGAATTCATTCACTTATCTGTACAACAGCAATTATATATACTTATTTTTGCTTGTATATGTGTACATTAGGTTTGTCCGGTACGGTTATATATAAGTTAGGGTATTGTTGTCAAGACATTTCAAAAATGTGACGAGTAATCAAATTGTAACTAGGGGATGGTGAAGATTGGTAAGAGGGTAGTGATGATGCGTTGTCAAAAAACATAGTTATTAATGTTAATCAACGCATAAAAGAAGTTGAATAAGCGTAATACAGCTACGTAATAAGATGAACAGTTTAATGAGTGAGTTGAGATTAGTATGAACATAGAAACAAAGGAAAATATGGAATTATGTAAGAGTTCTATAATTTACAAACGTTATAAGGAGTTAGAAAAGAAGAAAAACAAGCACGCAAACATCAAGTTGGTGGTAGTCAATACGGTTGTTACCATGATAGTAGGAGTGGTTGGATAGTTTTCTTTTGTATATATAACTCTGGTTCTTCCAATTCACTGATGGTTAAGGCTTCAGTAATACAAAGGAGACGAAAGCATATTGCATTTGGTAGGTTATTCTTCACTTTGTAGATCTCTCTGAAGGAGGCGTTTGTTGAAATGGAGTGACTAGTGTTGACCC
>OX235272.1:89016375-89305794 GCA_944472155.2 Trichobilharzia szidati
CGGAAGACATAAGCCATTCAGTAATCTGTTCGAAACATCTCATACTCATAGAATTTTAGTCAGCACTTAGGGTTCGAGAACACATTACTCATTGATTAGTGACAATATTTTCTGCCACCTGTTAATCTGAAGAAATACTAAAAATTCTCATATTCAAACTCAGAACAATACATTTGTGATATACTACTGACGAGACTTATAAGTAGTATACAGATGCATGCATAAATATGTATATCATCTACAAGAATATAGAATGTGTTGTGCTATTGTTCGTAAATTTTAACACGAATGGTGAAAAGGCACGCGCATGCAATATATATATATATTAAGGGAAATATAATTTAGATGTCTTCTCTATCCAATGGATGAATAATGGCAGTACGAATCTCTCTGAAAACACTCTAAGATAACCTGTTGGAGTGATGACAGTGGACTTAGGTAAAAGAATCAGAATATTATGAGCGCCAATAGAGGGATTCGAGGGAATCAGATAAATCACCTGAAATTCTCTTATTAGTGTTCACCAAACCTATTCATCATCGGTGAAATTAATTAATCTTTTTTATTTGAATTGCTTTTTGATATTATTTTGTGTTTTCTCTGCATTTCTCTACAGATGTTTTGAAAAGTGTTCATTCAGAGCAGGCTGCTCTACTCAAGGATAGACCATGTGAGTAAAAAATTATCGACAAGAAAAATATGTACCCTTAAAACATCCACTATTTATTCCTTTTTGTGTACATCTACCTAATCGCTGTTTTTCAATGCATATAGGATTCATATTTCAACATGCATTGGGGCAGTAACTATATTTTTAAGACCGTAAATTCTACGGTAACGAGAAATGCGAAAGTACCCTTACAACCTTCACAACAGTAGGTCCTCTTCATCTCAGTATGTGATCTGTCTAATGCCATGAATGAAGATCAAAAAAGCAAAAACACAAAAAATATTATGGCATAATACTACTGGTTGATATGAGTAGTGTAATTTGCAAGTTGAAAAGAATAAGAAGTTCAGCAAAGATATCTTTTCGGCGATTTCATTCTCAAAAGCTGTACAATCGCATTTATATAGATTAGTTTACATGGATACAACTATTATTTGTTTAATTTCACATAGTAACGAGGAAGATAGTAATTTTCAACTTTATATGAAAGTTTGAAGGTACGAATATAAATTACAAGGGGCTTAGAGACAAGATTGCATAGGATTAGAAAAGTTATAAGGTGGACAAAATTAATATTTGGTAACTGGAGAAATGATTTTAGAGGTGAATAAAATGTGACAATTATTTTCAACTTGATATTAATTACAAGAGGCTTAGAGACAAAAGTTACGCAGGGATAGAGCGAATTACAGGTGTGAACAAAATGAGCATGGAAACAAATTGAAATAATAATTTTCAACTTGAAATGTAAGTTAGGAGGTGTGAATATAGATTACAAGAGGCATAGAAACAAAAATTACACAGGATTAGAATATAATTGTAAAATGGTTATTCTAAACGGATTACAAGTGTGATCAGGAGGAGCATGGAAACAAACTTAAAATAACTGATTTTATAAGTGAAAAAAGGGATGAATTGAATGAAGACAAAGAGAGAAAATTACACACACAGAGAAGAAAACAAAAAAAACTGAAGGATAAGGGAACCTACCGAACTAGGTCCATGGTAGTTGTAAAGACTGGACTAGTTTCTTTTGAAGTCGGAAACACATTGCCTTTGGTAGATTTTTTGTTTACTTTGTAAATGACTCTGAATGATGAGTCAGTTGAGATGCTGCGACAGGTATTGACGAGGTGTTCAGTTATGGCGCTTCTGATTGAACCAGTTCCTCCTCTTTGCAGCCATGCTGGATGATGTTCTCTGACACGTTTTGATAAGACCCGCATAGAACCACCTATGTAAATATCTCCGCAAGAGCAGGTGAACTGATATATGCACATTGAAGTGGTCATATGCGGAAGTCTGTCCTTCCCGTTGCTCCGAAGTAGTGGGCGGATAGAGAATATCACTCTTAGAGTTGCTGCCGGAAATTTGCAAGTAGCCAATTCAGTTATATGTATTACCAGTTTACCAAGGTAGCTAGCCTGAATTCTAGTAGTTTAAACTGTGACTCAGCTCTCTGAACTTAGGCAACTAGACGTGTTACTGATAAACTGGATTTAAACGAGTAAAATAACTATCTAAAATTAAAATCACTTCGATATAACTAGCAGGCACTGATGTTTTACGTGAGCGCTTTCTAGCTAGTTATGTCAGTCATTTGGATGTACCACCGCCAAATATCCAGTTGGTTTACCTAACATTGAATAAAACAAATTATTGCCTACAGACCTTATATTAAAGTTGAGAAGTTAGTTTCTCCTTCTGATGGGCTGGTCACCTGCCTGTACCCCACTTGACCATCCTTATATCTCTCAGTATGAATTAGTCTTAATGCATCTGTAAGTCAGCAGTAATTTCATCAAATATTTCTATAGCTATAAAATTCTCAGGTGGGAAAAGTGTTCGCATCTAACAAATCAGCGATGTGTTTTCTTTCTCTGTGATAAATAACCCTTAAATGTGTCCTCTGTTTCATTTAGGTACTCACTTTAAATTAGCTGACTTGAATTTACTACTCTTAATAGAATATGAAGTAGATTCAAACTTTTAACGAGTCTCTAAAAGTCATTTCCAGGTGGAATTCTTGAATTTCAAACTCTCAATTTGCAAATTAATTAGCAATTTACACAGTTTACTTTGGAAACTGGAGATTGTTCACTTCACAGGAAGTCATTTGTTTGATACCATAAATAGTAATCAAGAAAGCGGGTATTTTCGCATAAAACTATATACTACTGATTCATTGAGATGAGTAGTTGTATACCGCACACATCAACCAGTAGTACTTGCTACACATCCAGATCTAAACACTGAGTGGCCGTTTCGCTACTTCGAAGCAAAGCTCGTCATCTGTGTACCCAGTATGACTGAGACTAGAGAATCGAATCAGTTCAAATCATCCGATTTTGAATTTCAGCGTTATCAGGAAATGCCATAAAATGCATGAAATAATACTTCAACATAAAAGATGGATATGAATACCTCTGAAAGTAGGTAAAAGTTGAGAACATTTAAGAGATTTTCAAACTGAAAAATTTTGAGTGAAAGCAGTGTTTCTCACTGATGAATATGAGTAGATTCTCTGTTGTATACTAGGAAAGCAGCTTAAACTTTCACTCGACATATGTATAAAGTGTTTTTTTCAGGCATTCCTGGAATAACTTCTTCAATGGACAGCTTTGTATTATGTATAATTTCAAGATTAGCAGTTATTTCTTTCCAAACTCCTTCCAAAGCCACATTGATTACTATTGTTACGTAAGTATATTTTACGAATTTAGTTACGCCTCACATCCACCAACTTCAAATTCCAGGAAGAAATGTATAGACAAACAGAAGGGGTAGGAAGGGAGTCACCACTATCTCCAACCGTAGCAGACATCTTTATGGATACTTGAGAAATTAAAGCTCCTAATACATTTAGTCTTACTGCAAAGATATGTGGATGACACTGTTACATTGTTAAAAGCAGAATGTACCTCTAGTCTCTTCATACACATAACTCAGTGCTAGAGGGAGTAAAATTTACGTTTGACTCGGAACAAGGAGAATCAGCTATGTTAGGTCATAAAATAAAACAAACAGGAGAAGATAAACTATTCACTAGCTTTTATAAAAAACCAACGCATTCTGCTAATAGATATTTAGACTTTAATTCATCTCACCCATTATCCGTAAAGGCAAGCTTAGTTAGGTGTCTAACAAACTAAGCAAACACTCTAAGCAGTACATCAGGAAACCTAAATGGTGAAACAGACAGCAGAAGCGTTGCTGTTAAGTAACTAACTATCCTATAAAATTCATGTGGAAGATCAGAAAAGGTCAAAATAAAAATATTGAAAGTAATAAGGATAACATAAATAAGAAAGAATATAAGGCATCTACTGTTTTACCATATAACAAGGGGACATATGAGATCCTACGTAGGATTCTTAATAAAGCAGGAATTAGGGTTGCGTTTAAACCCATAAGGCTCACTCAGGGAAAATACAGCTTTGTAGGCTAAAGTACCCTATTGACCCAATTAAACAAAATCACTTAATCCACAGTATGCCTTGCAATGACTATGAAGTCAACAAATACTTAGGTCATATCAATAGACTGGGGGTAGTCAGATTATTTGAACACAGGGATTTACGTTAAATCGACTCCTCTTCGATAGTGAAAAGCTTAGGGGTGGAGTCACCAAGAGGTCTCCTTTAGGACCTTTCCTAGAGGATGTCTTCATGCCTAGCTTTAAAAATGGTCCATTAAAAGAAACTCTCTCGAGCTTGCATTTGTATAAGAGATGTATGGACGACACCTTTACTTGTGATCATAAGGATGACTGATCCCAGGAAGATGCATAATTTAAAAATTTGACTCATCAATTGCGATGCATTCATCATTAATACACAATCACACAATGGGGCGGAATAGATTTACAGTTCTTGAAAGTAATGTAGGCAGGTAGGGAGGGGAAGGTTGATTACTGAATCTGTATTCACCGAATTTACACCTAACATGTGCAATAGGAATGACTTAACACCACTACTAGAGATATGGAGAATATTATTACTAATCAAGTCAAAGGATAAGAAACAATGCGATCATATAAACGAAGTTCGGAAGTTATATGAGTCCCTTGACATGAATAAATTGTACCTAAAACACCATTAGTAAATAATACTGTATAATACCGAGATTCTATCAAATAAATTTACTATATGAAGGAACATTTGATGGTAATATACGAAACATTGTCTAATATCAACCTCAAAATACTATGAAAGTTGTAAGAGAGTATTAGACAGGTTTTTATCCACTGAAATTAACAATTAGTTAAGTTAGATTAAAATACCAAGATCTATTTCTGGTGAAATTAAACAACCAAAAAATCTAAAAAGAGCATGTTAAAGAATATACAATAGGATGCAGCCGCAGTATTGTATTTAGCTCTACCGAGGCCGGTGTAAGCGTCGGTGGCGCAGCGGTAGGATGCTCGCCAACCATGCATGTGGTCCGGAGTTCGATTCCCAGCTGGCACACATCCTTACCTCCCCTAGCTGGTCGTAAGTTCAACAAAGATAGGAGAGTTTGGGCGTGAGGCTAGCAACCCCACCCCATAAGAAATTACCACTGCTACTGAAACCTCAGAGACCTTCAAGTTTGAAGCCCTATGTTCCACCCGGAACGCAAAGGAATACCAGCTAGTTGAAAACCTTACTACTTTCAGCAATAACATAAGTTGACACATGTTCAAACCCTAGAGAAGACAATTATCATCTAGAATTTCATAAACGTCTCGGTGAACAAAGTCGATGAGCTTAACAACTAGTACAGCCAAGGCTTCTTAAGTGATGAAGAAGATCTGCAACTGAGGTAGGCGTTTTTGATGTGACTACGTCCTCTGAACTGGGTGATTTAATATCGAAGTTTTCATTATCCCTATAGACAACATGTTCAGTGCTTACTTCAATGTGAATTCAAGCCTTCTTCAAACAGCCTATCAAAACAACACTACCATTTGCATGAATTTTTTAAAAACTTTTTGCTTTTACTTTTCTTTGTTTTTCTTTGATTTAGTGGCTCAAATGAGAAGGCCAGAAATACTGTTTACTATATTGGCAGTTCTCGCTTTGTCCATCCTTATCAATCTTGCATTCTGTATTAGATGTTTACTTTTACGCTCATATATTGGTAAGTAAGTAGAGGTTAGCTTATAATTTTCAGTTTAAATCTAAACTTTCATTCCTATTTTTATCTACTTCCACCGGAAACTTTTGTACAAATCAACTGTTACAAAATGACAGTCTATTGAATAGTTTAGTCATAGTTTGAACTGTTTTAAACTGTTAATTTTCACTTTTTCTCAATATCATCAGGTTTACAGGCAGTGATGGCAAAATAACGACTTGTTTTTACAAGTTTGACTAAGGACTGATATCAATTAGAGAACCATTGAAAACCAGCAGGAAGGACTGCCAGACAGCTGTTTCCTCCTAGTTTGGGAATCATCGGCAGTACGCACCCACAGAGTGGAGTTCGAACCCAGGACCTTCCGCTTACAAGACAAGCTCGTATACTATTCAGCTAATAGGTTCGAAACCCCAGCGGGTTCGTACTGCCAATGATTCCCAAACTAGTAGGATGAAACAGCTGTCCAGTACTGTCTGCTGTTTTTCAATGGTTCTCTAACTGATATCAATCCGTGGTCAAACTCGTAAAAGCAAAATACAAACAGACATGTAAAAATGACAAGTAGAAAATTAGGTCTATATATCACCAGTAGGTACAGAAACTGACATTTTTAATCAAACTCTTTCTTATTATCTTCACTATTCCCCTATCGTGTAACTGAGATAAACAGATGAGCTCAAATCAGCCAGTGATTGCTGTTCTACAGGGTACATGAGGGCGTATGTTCACATCGTATAAATTATATCTGGCAATATATGATGGAGTATTACAATATATCAATTATGTGTCCAAAATCTCACCTGTATTGTGTTGCATTTAAGTAATACAAAAGACATGAATTTGTCTGATTAATTAGGTTATTTCGCGCCTCATCAATGAAGTATTGAGCAAAAGACGTTTTTCAACACCGTCAGGAACGAATCTCTGTAATATAGTCTTACGTCATTTGTTAGTTTCGAAGAACCATACATGTAAGTGACTGTCTATATCTTCATGGCTGTGACGGAAGTACCAAGAAAGTATATCGCATTGATCAAGGTACTGCACTTGAATGCATGCAGCTGTGTAAGAGCTTATGAAGGGTTTTCATCTGAAGTAATGACAACCAGTGATGTATATCAGAGATGCACACTGTCTTCATTTGTGTTGAATCCCACCATATGTGTACTAATACAATTGACTCTAACTGACTTTACTGACTTAGGAATTGACTTGTTACTATGGAAGTCTTATAGACTTAGAGTATGCCAGTGACACTGTCCTCTTAGATGGAGATGCTGATAAAATGCAGAGTCTTTCGAACACCTTGAGCAGAAATCTATAAATATTTGGCATGAGATTTGCTGCTGTCAAGCATAGTATAATGATGCACTGACTCGTAGCTTAAAGATAGGGAGTGAATTGATAGAGCGTGTTGACCACTTCACCTATTTAGGAATTTGAATCAGCCACAATGAACTGATTTCTGACAAAATTCCAGCACGAATACAAAAGGCTTGTGTTCTATTCCCCACCTTGCGCCATCTCCGGTGTAGGCGTGATATCCAACTATCACCTAAAGAAGTGCCCTCCTTTACCGCTGTGAGACATGACCATTAGAAGTGGAAGATATGAAAAGGCTAGCTGTCTTTGATCATAGGTGTCCGTGTTCTATTTCCCGTGTTAGGTGATATAATAGAGTAAGTAATATTGAGGTTAGGCGTCGAGTGTTAAGTAAGGATGAAAAGTCAATCGACGCGGTTGTGAAGCTAAGCCGATTGGAATGACTAGGACATATGTTACGCATTCCTCACCATCGCCTTCTTCGACTGGCACTGTTACCTGACCCAGGGTCGGGTTGGAAAAGAGTTAGAGTTGGTCAAATCAAGACTTGGTACTAGTCGATGAAATCTCTAACAGCTGGTTTCAACCACGCAGGGAGGTGTAGACTCTCTGGTTGGAGTCCTCGGGATTCTAAGAACCAGTGGCTGGAGAAATGGCTCAAAGTCGTTCTCAATGGCAGCGCAGATGCATTCACTCTCTTTAATCTCCCATATCCATTAAACCGTCATGTTTTTTTCATGTTTACATTCTTTCTTCCGCACACATCTGCTTATTATCCTCATGAATCTTTTTTTCTGCGTTTGTGTGCGAAATGGAGTGTAGCAACTTGAACTACTGTACTACGGTGTGAAGTTCTATATTGAAACTCAGTCAGCTGGTCTATAGCATCTAGACCTTTTGAATTTTAGTCGATAACTGTGAGTCTGAGACAAAAAAACATCTTTGTAGTTTGGTTTCATTCTCAAGGATATTTACTATGTACAAAGCACTGATTTTTAAATATTTACTAATTCAGATGAAGCTCACATCAATAATTCTTATGTCATTTTGTTTGCCTTTTGTTTTTACAACTCAGATGCTTCCAATGAGGGATCAAGTAAGACTAACTGTCTAGCCGCTTGTCTATGCTTACCAGAGGAAATGAGAAAAGGTTCTATGATAATGACCACACCGATTCTGCCTCGTACCAATATGACACCACAAATGAATCATCATGTCCGAATGAATGGTTCAGAACCTGCAGGATTCAATTCCTCTTACAGTTTATCTGCGCTACAAAAAGTACCATTACTTTATAATAATGGTTCACCGTATAAGGAGAATTTGAGTCCAGGCTATATACCTACAAATTCTCTGCCAGGTACATTCAGAAAACATGGTATGCCAAATCTTAGAAATGTGAATACACCACAACCGCACAGTGGTGGACTTATCCACCATCCACAACCTATAGATCCAGAAAATCACAACCTGACTGCCTTCACTGCAATGATTGATGAAGATAATAATAATAATAAATTTGTTAATTTAACACCAACATATATTCGTGCACCATCGTTGAATACACCGTCACCGAATCTTAGTCGTAGGGTAGCAGTAAATAACTATGGTTATTCTCCACAAACTGCTGTACGTTATATTGGACAAGGTGATATTCATTCTTACCCCCAGTATATAATTCGAGTTCAACATCCACATGTTGTATACGACGATGTAGCTGCAGGATCACTGAGTCATAGTCCAAATGGCAGTATGCTGGATGCTTCAGGTATGCATGGTCATCTGACGCATATTCAAAGCATCAAACAAAATAATATGTCACAGCCAATAAATTCTAGTTTCTCAAATCTTGTAAACCTACCTACAGATCCAAATGCCCAAAATCATTATATTTCTCTTCAACCATCGGGGAATAGTAATAATAATAACAATAATAATAATAATAAACCAGGTGACAATAAAGCCACAGGATCCACAACATGTCCGTCTACTTCCAGTCAAATATACACTTATTCAGGTCAAATACAATCAGATACATCAGTGAATCCAAGCATGCTAGCATCATTTGCAACAGGGAAGCTTTCAAATTCACAACACACCGCTCCAACAACACACAGTACAAATAGTGAAGAAGGCATGAAAGCAATAGAAGAAAATTCGACAGAAATTTTATCCAGAGACAATAATAAGTCGGGTATAAATCCGACCACGACAACGACAGCGAATGACAACGCCTCACTTGTATCTAACAGTAAGGCATCAGTATCTAATACCAATGTGTTGTACAATACAAATTCACATAATAATAAATCTGAAGGTTAAATCAGGCGCATAAATTGTCAAAAATTAAAACAAAAAAATTAACTATTTTTATTCTAGTAAAAGAATGTGTTATACTTATCTCCCTCCCTTATGGTTTTATTACTATCACCACTACTGGCATTACTGATGATGATGCAATCGAGGCTGTTCAGCCAACTTTTCAAACCCAAACAATTTAGTCAATTTTAATTCCGTATTTAGTAGACTGTAAAAAGAAATATCTTTGGTTTTTTTTAAGCTCTTTTCTATCATGATACATGTGTCAGTGGTCCGAAAACAAAATTTCCCGCCTGAGGAAGTACTACATTTCGATAGGGTTTTGACCGATAAACCTGCTATCTATCTATCTATCTATCTATGTGTGATGAAATGAGCTAGGAATGACTAAATTTTAAATTGTCAAATGTTTAAACTTTTGTATTCCATAATTCTTTGTAATAATGTATAATGGTAACAGTATTCACCAAGTGCTTAGTTCACTCCTTATTTATTGTTAAACTTGTATTTAGAGAATAGTGAATGAAACATCTTTTATAATTCAATTTTGTGAAAGTCACAAAATTTGTATATTTTTGCTTAATTTCTATTAAATAAATAAATCCCCTGAGTTACAGGCCAACACGTTGTTCATTCTTGTTCGTAGTGTGATGTAGATTGTGATAGGAAGTGGCCAAAATTGAAATCAAAATTTTAAGTCAATTGCTGCAGGCTTAGAAGTGTGTTTATTCCTCAAATCTGGATTTAATTTGCACTTAGTGGATATGCGATAACCTCATTGGACAACTTATTTAACCCTGGGTCAGTCGCCAACCAATCAGAACAATTTATTCTCTTCTGACCTAGCTGAACTTTAATGCGACTAAGAATGTATAAATATGATGTGTTTTTCACTAATTAATAAAGGTCCGTTACCGAGTCTCTTATATTCTCCTGTTACATATCTTGATGTAGTTGTGTTCTCTGAGGTGGATAGTCAGTTTGCGAAGCTTTCATTGCCCTACTAGGAAACATCTTTAGCGCATACTTCAATTCATTGAAGTGAGCTTTTAGATTTCTCCACGAGTTTATTAGTCATCTCTCCTGGTGGGTGACCTTGAACGTGATTGGTTGTTTTTGTGTGTTTTCACACCTTCTAGGCTACTTGTATTGGTATTGACTGTTTGCTTAACCTGAAGTTTGACCCTTTGTGTGTGAGATTTCCTCCTTATCGACTGGTAAATTTTCACTATGTCAATGTGGCTGTTAGTGAATTGCCGATTCAATGGAATACCAGGCTTCTAAAATTCTCTGGCATTCTTGATGTTTCCTCTGTCTAGTATTTGAATGTTGTCCCAGTCGAATTGATGTCCATGACTGTCTGTATGCTAATCCTACCTACCCATCTCATCTTCAATATGAGGCAAAGGTAGCTATTGATGAAAGTTTATATTCACTTGTTGATAATGCTTCTCGTAACGCATAAGTCAAGTCTCTGAACCACACAGAAGCACTGACGGACTTCTATTATTGTTGAAAATCCGAATCTTGTTCGGCAAGGTTAAACTTTAAACACCACTAGCTACCAATCAGCGAACGACCTTCAAGGGACCAATCACACGAAAGAGTCACTTTTGGTTATGGAAAACATATATTTATGAAAAAAATGCATAAAACCGTTACATAGGGTATCTTTCTCTCACGTGTAAAAAAAACATCTCCCGTTTTGGCATAGAAGTGTCAGTTGAAAAGTTAAACCACATCCTAAACATATATCCATCTTAATGACTATAAATGACATCCTTTTGAGATACAATTATAGCCCTAATCCTGTTTTCTAATCTTCCCGAAAAGCCTTCTAGAGAACTGGTGTGTCCCTGTAATAGGATGCACAAAATCATTAGAATGGTTCACTCTGTGATGAATATATCCAAGGGATGACAGGAAGTTATAACCTTTCCACTCATTGGTGTGTATTATAGATCCCTGTTTCACCAGTTGAGTGATAATATGTAGTAAGGTAGTTGACCCTCTGTCTGCTGTTCTCTCAACGAATCCTTTCTGTAGGAAGGTGTTATCTAAGCCGATCACCCAAACATTGTTTCCTAGATCACGATCACGGTTATATTTTTCTTCATTAAGACAGTTTCGTCCACGGGTACGACGAAACCTTCTCCTCCTCCTAATAACGAAGTAATTCTCTCCGTTTTCCGTGACGCGATGTCTCTGCAGTGCTGGTACCACTGAACTGTTGATCTGAGGCTATTTCCAGTTTCAGCAGCTGCAGCTCTCACAGGCTGTTTTGAAACCCACTAATTACAAATATACAAAATCTGGGTTAAGGAAAGATGGGACCTGGACAAATCTATGCCTAAGAAATATCAGAATCATCAGGTTACCTCCCCTCACACTAACTAGTTTCAAGCGAATTGCACAACGATGCACATATCCATCAATCAACCTGCTGAAGCTTTTTATACTCGTGACACCTCCACATGAACAAATCCTCTCCTTCCTAAGCAACCCCACATCCAAGCAATACTGGAAAGCCTTATCCCCACCAAACTGCAAGCGTTACAGCAGGCCTTTGACTCGAATCAAGCGGAATAGAACCTTCAACTCACGTGGATGAAACTGATTGGACCATTCAAGGTCATTCGTTGATTGGTAGCTAGTGGTGCTTAAAGTTTAACTTGGCCTCTTGTTCTTTATGCTCATTGTAACAGACTTCCCAACTGACTTCAGATTAATGAAGGTGTGTTTTTCTTTCCCAATCTTAACTGACTGTGACATCCTTATCCATGCCGCCTTTAGTTGAAGTGATCCTACCTAGGTAAGTTAGTGAAAGAAATGGCCTCCTTCAAATTCCTCCCATTAGTGAGATATTTATATATATTTAATATATTAATTGATTTTTCGATCGATACTATATTGAATATACATTAGAATTAAATAATATGCACTTCCACACTCAAACAATGACTGAACCAACTGAAGAAACTCATAATACTACTAATAACACTAGTGCTACAATACTTACCAATGATACAAGCAACAATTGCATTGACAATGCAACTACTGACGATAACCATATCAATCATTGTAATGTCAACTCTATTGAAAGTGATACAATCAATACAATAACATCTCCTCTTACTTCTACTGTATCTTCACCTATTCATAATTCCAACATATTAATAAATCCCTCTTCATGTCAAGGTGATAAATTCAATGGTATCAATATCATAAACGAAGAATATTTAATAGAATTAAAAAATTTACACCTAAAATTAACATCATTAAATCATAAAAATAATTATTATCATAAGGATTTTTTAAATCAACTATCTAATATTAATACAATACAGAATAAATTAAGCACATGGGATAATTTTCAATTGAATAATTTAATAAAAAATCAATTAGATGTATGCATTTATAGTAATATTGATTTAATGTATGAAATAATCAGCTATACAGAAAAGTATGAATGTGAACAGACACGTTTAAGCCTACAGTATAAACGTTTAATTGAAGAAAATCTTTGGTTATCTAATGAATACAATATATTAAATAATAAATTAAATAAATTGAATGAAAGTATTAAAGAGTGCGAAGCTCAACGTATTTTACAACATTATAAATATAAAATGCGTAAAAATGCTGACAACAATAGTGCTCACAATACTAACACTGGGGATCAATGCAAGTGTCTTACAGAGTCAAATTCACCTAAGCCTATTGGTCTATTCAACGACGATTTCATTAAAAAGATAATTTCAGTGAAAATGAAGGCGCTATATCGTCTGACTATTAAATATATTAACGAAGGACGTTTAGATATCGCTACAGTTATGTGTACACAATTATTGCAGGATCGATCAAAAGCGAGTGAATTAACACCAATCGACTTTGGTGTTATCAATCTACTACTTGGTGTTGTGTTAAGTCAACAGAAAAGACACCTAGAAGCTATAACAAGCATAGAGGATGCATTGAAAATATTTGAAATGAAAGTTGGTAAAGAGCACACGTGTCTAGTGGATATTTTACGACAACTGACACATGAATATGTTGAACTGGGTAATTATAAGACAGCAGAGAAACATTTGAAACGTGCTATTATGATTAAAAAATCCACCACAGAGGATAAGAATTCTAAGGAGATAATACAATATGAAATTGATTTAGCCGATATTTTGTTGTGCAATCAGAAATACACTGAGACAATAGAATTAAGTAAAGTCTGTTTAAAATACCTGACAAATGAATACGAACCTGAACATTGTAAGACAATAATTATGGTTAGATTGAATATACTACTTAGTAAAGCTTATTTAAAATTAGGAGAAATCGATATGGCCTATCAACAGATTAGGCATATACTGAAAGAATCTTTAGATAGAGATGCAACACAGCTAAGCTTAATTGATTTATTTGAAAGACGGCAGTATACTACTAATGATAAAACTCTGTTACAAGCAACTGCTTATGATTTATACAGCCGACTAGGAAATGAACAACAAATTGATATATTGAAAATATTACAGGCTGTTTATAAAGCCCAGAATAATGAGTATGCTTCTGAACAGTTGGAGAATTTTTTAAACACCTTTTATGCAGTTGATAAGTGAGAAGGGAAGAAAGAAAGAAAGATAGAAGGAGGAGTATTCAGAGAATATGTTTTATTTTCTTTTTGTGATTTTCGAATGTTCTCTTCTTTGATGTTTGATAATATTCTTTGTAATTTCAAGTAAACTATTTTTTCTGAATAAAAATGCCCACTAAAATTTTCAAAATAATGGATACTGAACAAAGAATACTCTTTTCGATAACTTCATCATCAGGCTCTACAGTTATATATGCATTAAAGTGAGTGAATGAATTAATGTTATGAACAACATTAATGCTGTTTAAATAACATCGAATCAATAATATTGATAGATTACAGCTCAATAGCATCAACATAACAATAAACTGAATGTCAGAAGAATTAGGAAAGGTAATAGTACAAATTCATGAATTTATAGTCTCTACTGAAGGCCAGGGCAGTAGTAGGGGCTGGACTTGCTTCTTTTGAACACAGAGCACTGGTTGTTTGAGGCGAATTGCAATAGCCTCTGCTGTTTGGAGCATGTGGTGCTTCGATGATTTTGGTAATTTTTTAGGCACCCGGTATATTATAGAGAAGGATTCTTCAATGCTAGCTGGCTTTGTGGCCGGTTTGCACCAGATGGTCTAATATCGAACTGTTAATGATTTTAACTACACCTTTACTTAGCCATAGTGGGAGATGTTATCGAGCACGAAAAATCAAGTTCCTAGAGCAACGGCCAATATAACTCGCTCCACATTTTTCGGAACAATATACACATTTGCACAGCTTCGTTCCTCTCAAGTACAAAAGAAATTTAGTAGAGACCCTCAGCCACAGAGTTAGAGCTATATGCTCACAAGAAGTAATTGAAGATGAATTCAGCATTGTATATGATACTTCGATGGAAAATAGCTATCCCGACAAATTTATCAAGAAACACATGACAAAGAAAGCGGAAAAGGACTACTCACTATCTGTAAACAAGAAGCCTCTTTATATACGACTGCAATTCAAGGGCCATATACTAAGTGAGATAATTACGAGGAAATTAAGAAAATCAGTTCAAAAGAACTTTTAATGCTGGCGAACTACACGTCTTATTCGCCACACAACCAATGGGGCTACCTCGACTGAAAGATGAAGTACCTAGACTAGCCACTTCAAATTGTATCAACCAATTCAACTGTGCTTGTGGTGGAGCGAGTTATATTGGCCGTTGCTCTAGGAACTTGATTTTTCGTGCTCGAGAACATATCCCACTATGGCTAAGTAAAGGTGTAGTTAAAACTATTAACAGCTCGATATTAGACCATCTGGTGCAAACCGGCCACAAAGCCAGCCAGCATTGAAGAATCCTTCTCTATAATATACCGGGTGCCTAAAAAATTACCAAAGTCATCGAAGCACCACATGCTCCAAACAGCAGAGTCTATTGCAATTCGCCTCAAACAACCAGTGCTCTGTGTTCAAAAGAAGCAAGTCCAGCCCCTACTACTGCCCTGGCCTTCAGTAGAGACTATAAATTCATGAATTTGTACTATTACCTTTCCTAATTCTTCTGACATTCAGTTTATTGTTATGTTGATGCTATTGAGCTGTAATCTATCAATATTATTGATTCGATGTTATTTAAACAGCATTAATGTTGTTCATAACATTAATTCATTCACTCACTTTAATGCATATATAACTGTAGAGCCTGATGATGAAGTTATCGAAAAGAGTATTCTTTGTTCAGTATCCATTATTTTGAAAACTATTTTCTCTAAATTAATTTGTTACATTTCAAGAGTTGGTTTGTAAGGATTAGATTTGTTTTTACGAGTTTCAGCACGGATTGATATCAGTTAGAGAACCATTGAAAACCAGCAGGGAGTACTGGACAGCTGCTTCATCCTAGTTTGGGAATCATCGGCAGTACGCACCCACAGAGTGGGGTTCGAACCCAGGACCTTCCGCTTACAAGGCAAGCTTGTATACCATTCAGCCACTGGGACGAGCTTGCCTTGTAAGCGGAAGGTCCTGGGTTGGAACCCCACTCTCTGGGTGCGTACTGCCGATGATTCCCAAACTAGGATGAAGCAGATGTTCAGTACCCCCTGCTGGTTTTCAATGGTTCTCTAACTGGTATCAATCCGCGGTCAAACTTGTAATTTGTTCCTGTTTTGCAGAAACGACCAATGAAAATAATATGTATTAGATGGTTGGAGGCAATCGACAGGAAGCCTTGGACCTCGTGCTAGTTGGCACTAGTAAGCAAGGCGTATCTGCAACCTTGAAGGAATTCATGTCCCTTCTGAGATTCAAATCCGCAGATACGCCTTTCTGACGAGTGCCAACTAGTAAGAAACCTAGGACAGGCTGGGCTTCCTGCCGATTGCCTCCAACCATCTAATACCAACAGTTCACAGTGCACCATGATGTTGAGCCACCCACTTTCATAGTGGCCACATTGCAAACTTGACTGATAGAGTTCAGTCTGCACTAAGGATAGGACCAGACACATTACACTAGTTACTGACTAGTGTCCAATCAGAAATAGTACTCTGTATTAATATGTCTAATAATACTAATAATTTGCTGTATTCCGAAACAGTACTTATGATACAGCGCGGAATCCTCAGCATTTGGAACAGTATTGCATCTAATTTACTCAACCGAAAAATCATTGCAGGGTATAGGTAACCAAAACTGATAATAGCAGCTTTCTTGGTATTAGCAGTAGCAATAAAGTCAAAAATGCACAAAAAGTGTAAAATAATAAAGATAATAGTGTTAATAGATAAAATTGTGAGATAACTGAAATAGTGTCACTATAAATTGCAAATAGGAAAAGATCAAAGAGCCATTTATTTTGCCTATTATATAGTAGGCCGTAAATTTCCCACCTAACACTATCTCTGTCACATAGAACGCGGGTCAAATAGATTGTCGTTGAGTTTTTGTACTTTTATAATACCTACTAGTCCTACCTGACGAGATGCAGGGGGAGAATTGTGAATAAGGAGGGTGCTGAGAGTCAGATAATATGGATTTAGACCATTTCTCACACCTTCCAACTACAACAGTAACGGGGTGACCACTTGCCCTACTTCAGCCTTCAATATGCTTCGCGATACGACATAGTCCTTTTTGGGTAGCCCAGCAAAGACTAAGGTGGAGGGGGAGAGGTTGACTCCTGATTGCCTTAACTTCTTAGTGTAAAAGGTTAGACGGAACATTTTCTTAGAAGTCAACACGGTATGGGATGACCAAGAAAGGTCAGACTATAGAACTGCTCCAAGGTATTTTATGCTTGACTTGGTTTCTGTTTCTATATATATATATATATATATATATCAGGTATTTTGGGCGGTCAGTTTGGTATTTTGATTTGTCTCTGGTGTCGGGAGAACAAGTACTTTGGGAGTTACAGGGTAAGCACTTGCGTTACCATCACCTTCTAAATTTGTTTCATTGCATTTTAGGATTCTTCGACAGTGCATACGCACACACATAGACACATGACCTCATGTATACGACCAACTACAGTAAAACCGGTGGCCAATATCTTTATCGAAGAATTAAACTGAATATCAATCTGATGTTCACTAGTGACTGGTCCTACTCAAGTAGGTAGTTATCTGCGTCCTAGTGGGAAGTCGTGACCTGTGGCGTACAGCAGGTAGGGTGTGAGGACAAAAACTCACCAGGTATGGCATTGGCTAGTGGTCGGGCTAAGTTATGAATTGGTAGAAGTTGGTATTCATGCGCCAGTAGATTGGGTCTCAGTGGCTTAATGGTCTACGAGCTCGCCTTGTAACCAGAAGGTCCTGGGTTCGAACCTCAGTGGGTGCGTACTGCCGAAGAGCCCCAAACTAGGACGAAACGGCCGTCCAGTACTCTAATGGTTCTCTAACTGATGTCAGTTCATGACGAAATCCTGAAATTAAACTTTTCATCTTTCATTGATACCTTGTTGAGAAGAAGTTAGGGTTTCTGTTAATTTGACAAGTAAACCTGTATTAAGACAAGTATTTATGTATAATACACACATTCGCCTTTAAACTTCTTTAAAAATTACCAATATTTTGTGGCTATGTGCATACCATTCCAACAATTTCCCAGTTTATGCTAATTTAACGGGAGAAAACATGAGACTTAGTAACGGACTTTTGTATTAAGGAAAAACACACAATATTTATACATTTTTAGCCACATTCAACGTTGGCTAGGTCAGCGGATGATAAACTGTTCTGATTGGTCGTTGATTTTCTGAAGGTTAAACCTTGAGATGAACAGTCGTCCAATGGGACTATTTCCTGATTTGAGGGATAAACACTTCTACTTCTGTAACCACTGACTTAAAATTTGTTTTCGATTCTGCATACTTCCTGTGAATCTGCGTCTACGTACTACTGATAAACCTTGTCAGTATCACACGCCACACTAACCCATTTTTTCGTAATATCCAGTCATGATGACAACTAGTTGATGTGTCCCACTATCATTGCTGTACAATGGTTCAAGTTTCGGGATCCCACATCAACTCACAAAACAATATTAAAAAAATTGTGAGTCGTATCACGTAAAATCTACAACCATCAGTTCCGGTTGTGCTGAAGAATGAAGTCAATATCTTTCATCCGACTCAAAATGTATAACTTATATTCCATCTAACTCGGTTAAAGAGGATTTACAAAATACCCAGGTGACCTACCTGTTTCCCGTCTAACGTTTGCATTTCTTGTGCAACGTCTTACTTGAACAATGCTATTCAAGCAACAGGTCAATTTCCCTCCGATACAAACGATGAAAGGCAAAAAACAAACCTTGGATTTATTTCAAAATTCCGTTGCTGGCTAGCATTGCTCATCGAGAAAGGCGATGACTGAGCACGCGTAACACAACTCCCAGTCATCTCAATCAATACCGCATCAAAACCTCATAGATTGACTTCTGGGGATTACCTAAACGGTTATTCATTGCATATCTTCCTTTTCTAATGGTTACGTCTCTTAAGGAAGAACAGAGCGAGCGGCTGTGCAGTACACACACAGTCCTTTAATCGACAGTTGGATACCACGTCTACGTCAAGAATGAAGCAAGTTGGTATATGCCACACGAGCCTTCTGTATCTATGCTGAGATTTGGTCAGCAGTTAGCCGGCTAGGAATGATGCAATCGTCTCACTCCTTACCGTTAAACTAAGAATGTGTGCGGACCATTCCTGTAGCATTATCTTACATTTGACAAATGAGAATTACCTGTCAAAAATATCAAGATTTCTGCTCAAGGCGTTCACAGGATTCACCTAAAAGAGCAGTTATCTGCATGGCAAATGTCAATGAGACTGTGAATAATTCAATCCCTCGGAAGTCGATATTGGCCAGGGTCACTTCCACCAGTATACTTACAATAAAATTGGCAAAATTCGGTATCCCGGAAAGATATTAGTGGTTGCTACCACTTCAGATAACAACTTCATATAAGCTATTACACGGCAACATGAGTCCAAGTAGCGTGCCTTAATCATTAGAACATAATTTCTTGACACTCCCTTTAAAGCCAGACATTGCTACATACACCTCTCAAACTATGGAGTGAACTGCGTCCTTCAGGTCAGGAAACACGGTAAGTGTTACATCGTGGATCCTGTCGAAGAGTGAAGATACAACTAATATACTCTAGTCCGTACCTGAAATTCACCTGGTTCTCTCGCGTTTGTTATTCTCAAGACCTACTTTGTTTTCAAAAGAGTATGTAACCTAGAAACTTACACACTGACATTATCCTTTTTGCGACCAATAATCAACACCACACCATTGGGATTTTCTCAGAACTTCATGCACTAGCTACTATTGTAGCAAAATTAGATGTAAAGTCACCACCGCTAAACTTAAACACCTTTGAAATAGTACCATCATGTCATGCTGCCTTGCCTCTTTTCAGATTACAAACAGCTTTTGCAACCTCAGCTACAACTGGAGGAAAAAAACACATATCCCATTCAGGTCGAAGTTAAAGTGGCCAGCTGTAGTCTAGTTGAGTGATTCTCAAAATCTTCAGCCCAACGTTGCAGACGTCACTCCATCTCGATGATCACCTCACCTACCACGAGTTTTTTAGAACACGTTGCCCTGATGAGCCTAGATATATGAAGGATATTTTACCTAATGCTGATGCCTTTCCCATTACCTTTGCATTCGTTCCTCGCCGCTATTTGCGGTAGTTGCGAAGACTTTTAGTTAATTTGTATACAATTCTGAAAGTCTTCATTATTCCCTATCTGATTATTCTCCGTGTGAAAAAGTACATTTTTGTAAAACGTCCCATGTGGATTAAAAAAGGTCAAATCATTTGAGTATGTAGACAATATGAAGAGTGTCTGCTTAAGGAAGCCCGTTGGTTAACGTAACTATTGACAAGACAAAAGTCAACATAACAGCTTGAACTACTGGAACATTGTGTTGACTATCTTTTCAAAAACTCAACGTCTAGACATTATCCGCAACATACTGAAGTCATCCTACCTTCAGACTCGTCCGGTGTTACATACAAAGTGAATCTTCACAATAAGCCATCAATTATGGAAACACTGGTTCACTGGAGATATGCTCAAACTTTACTTACAAGAATGAAAAGCAATCTAAGTGCTCCCATCCAACCGAAAAAGAATTAATGTGAGAACTCACATCTTATCACACACAGTTATAATTACGCTATGCTAAAATCATTGAGAAATGAACCAAAAAAATTATTGTAAACCCCTTGAATTTAAATGGTGATCTTTTAGAAACAAGATTGATTTGAAACCCTCTAAAGATAGAAAAACGATTCAAGCATGCAGGTGAAAAACACTTTAGCTATTGATACACTGTACACATATTTTTTGTTTATTTCTGTCTAATATATTCTATATACAAAGAAGCTAAATGAAGGCAATTGTCTCCAGTATATATTAAACATAACGAAATATTACATCCTTCTTAGATGCGATCAATTGAATTTCTAATTTAACAATACATCGAAGTATAAGGGAAAGCATTTCTTCTGTATAACCAATTAGGAAGTTAATTTCTCCTGGTGTCAATCGTGGATGAAGCAGGAAAGCTACACGTATCACATTCCATTGTCGTTTAATAATAACCTGTAATAAAATTAATTGTTTAAAAAAGTAGTTACACTAAGTAGGAAAAAAGTAAAACTTTCAAATAAGTAGTATTGGGAGAATATGTACATCTAGTAATCACTTATAGACAATAGTCAATAGTTGAGTCGTTAACTTCTTTTTGATTTGATTGTGTTCTCTGAGCTGGTTGATTTAACTGCAAAGCTTTCATTATCTTTCTAGATAACAGATATAAGGACAGATAAAATGAACACCAGTGGGATCTTAGATGGTTGGAGGCAATCAACAGGAAGCCCAGCCTGACCTAGGCTACCTACTAGTTGGCAATCACCAGTCAGCAAGGCGTATATGCAACCTTGAAGAAACTCATGTCCCTTCTGAGATTCAAACCTGAGTCACCCAGTGCTGCAGTCAGAGATGTCGGCACTGAGCTATTCAGCCCCGTGATTAACTTCCTGTATGACTGTACTGGATACTTGGACACTAGTAACGCCTTGATGACGAGTGCCAACTAGCATGAAACCTAGGTGGAAGGCTTCCTGCCTATTGCCTGCAACCATCTAATACCAACAATTCACAGTGAATCGTGACGGTAAGCCACCTGGAATGGTGGTCACATAATGCAAACCTGACTGATAGAATTCAATCTGCACCAAACAAAGGACTAGACACATCACACCAGTTACTAGTGCCCAATCAAACTAATGGGATCGACCATATCAGGATTAATAGATGAAGCCGTTATGCAAAGATTAGCATTGATTGCTCTACCACCAGTAATCAAACCGAAAATCTGGGCACCTTATGTTGGTGATACATTTGTAATAATTAAAAGGAATGATTTGGACTATACCCACAAGATAATCAACAACATATTTGAAGACATTCAAACCACGGAGAAGAATAAGACAACTAAATTCTATTCTTAGATGTCTCAATCAAGAGAACTAACACAGGAAATTCGGAAACACAAGTATATAGAAAATCAACGCACACACACATACATATCAAATACTCAACTATAATAGCAGTAATCCAATGACTCATAAAACAAACTGTGTGCAAACATTGTTTAAAAGAGTTCAAACACTCCGTAATGCACTCCAGTACTGAAAAGAACGGAAGAAGAAAATCTACTAACCGTCTTCAAGAAGAGTGAATATTCATACGATTTCATCAAAAAATGTTCATACTCAAACCCGAATACCAACAGGAAACAGTCATCAAAGAACACAAAAAAATTCATTCTGCTGTTTATAAAGAATATCTCTGAAATAATCCCCAGAATACTAAAAGCATTGTGGTGACAGCTGGCTGCTAGCTGAATTGGTAGACAGTAATTTACGTCAATGTTCACATCCTCAATATTGGTCGTGAGAAAAATATGAACAAAGACTGATTCAACAACCAACCACAGCAGACTTTGCGTAGGCGGATACACTTAGCATATAGATGATCTGACATTCAAGAAACAGCCACACAGAGATGAAAGACTAACTTTCAGCGAGAAACCACCGAACAAAAGACTGTGCTTTTCTGCTAAAAATAATCTATAATATTTACATGAAAATCTATAAATATGTAAGAGAGAAGACATTCAGCGAAGAGACTCTTTTCGTCGAATTCATTCTCATAGCTGTACAATCGCATTTATATATAAATATTTGTGTGTGTGTGTGTGTACATGAGGTTTGTCAAGTTTAGATAATTGATTAGTTAATACAAGATGGTTTTACAAAGGAGAAAATCGATGCCCCGCAGTTCCATCTTAGAACACTGATAGAATCCGGACACCAAGCTACACCGCAAACAAACTTCAAAGTCGTCTACAGAGTAAGAAGTAGTCTCCCTAAAGGTGTACGAATCAGACTTCTTCAAACTGCAGAAGCAATGGCGATTCACTTGCTAAGTCCTGAACTCTGCATACAGAAGAAGTTCGTTCAATCACTACACTTGCAATGGACGTAATCTATCTTATTAGCCGACATGTAAATTCTACCTAATCTTTTCTTCTGTCTCTTCATTAGTATTATTTTGTCTTCTCAGTTGTAACATTTTACATTTTCAACTTTCTTGTTCTCTACCCCCACCCGATTCAATTTCTACACCTCACTACCACTGTTACTGACTTGAACAACGCTCAGTTTCTAGTCATTCATGTTACGTCATCCAACTTATTCACTCAATTTCATTTCTACTTAATCTCTACCTGTAATTACCTCTGTTGCTATCCTGACCTAAGTTGTAACATTTTAGCCAATTATATTACGTCATCTAGCTTTTTAACTCAATCTTACTTTAGTTGCTGTCTGATTAACTTTGTCTCTATACTACGTCAATCTTGTATTAACTAATCAATTATCTAAACTTGACAAACCTCATGTACACACACACACACACAAATATTTATATATAAATGCGATTGTACAGCTATGAGAATGAATTCGACGAAAAGAGTCTCTTCGCTGAATGTCTTCTCTCTTTCATATGACTCAATGGGGATTTTCAATCTACTATAAATATGTGCTGATTTCTTTAATAAACGACCTGTTGCCTGGCCCTTGTCTTCTGTTGTTACACCATTTGATGAAATAGACTCGGCACACAAGCCACCACAGTCACTTTATTCAATATTGTGCAGACCAAAGCATCCAACAGCAGAAAATAAGATCAATACTATATACAAAATAAATTGCATAAATTGTGATAAACACTACATTGGTCAAAGTGGGCATGCCCTTCGACTAAGAATCCAAGAATATGAATTAGCTGTCAGCAGAACAGACATGTTTCCTTTCATATGTACACTAATTTAACTGGGAGAATGTAGAAATTTTAAACAAAGGAAACATCGAAGCTGTCAGGGGATTTCTAGAAGCCTGGTACTCAGATGAATCAGCGATTAACGGACACTTCACTTACTATAGATCAAACTTACCAACTAACGGAAAATAAGTTAGGTAACAGGAAGGTTCAGATTCCAAGTCAATAAAAATGATCAATGCAAATTAACAACCAATCACAACAATAGTTGTTAGTAAATGCAATTGTATCATTCATGGGGAATTTAAATAAGTTCACTTTATATTAAAGCTTGCGCTGAAGATTTTGTCTTGAAGGGAGACAATGAAAGCTTCGCAATTAAATCAACCAGCCCAGACAACACAATCAAATTAAAATCATCCACCTGAGCTACAAATCTTCTCCGTTAACTTGTTTGTTCAACATTACGACCCACATTCTACCTTTTTCCCATAAGTTGTAGTTAGTTCGGCAAGAGAAAATAGGTAGAAGTGATTGCTATCATAAATCTAAAATGTACAGTATTGACTACAGTTCATATTTACTTAACCGCTGGTATTATTACTGGTGATCATGATACGTGTTTTTTACCATTTACATTGTTGTCCTGCAAACGTTGCATACAAATTATCAAATGCATTGCAAAATATAGGGAAATAACAGTTAATAAATTGAACGTAAGATTAAAAAAACGAGGTAACCAATATGATGATGCAATTAATTTCTGTACGAGAAAGTAAATAAATCTAACAGCAAGCACCAATCACCACCAGTGGCAGCACCGTTTCAACTACAGAAAGAACGGATGAGGATATCAAAGTCAGGATCTTAAAGACAAAACAGGTCTTTATTGATCTGAAATCAGTGTATGAAGAAAAAGATTCAGATTTTCAAGGATAACGTCAAGTCAGTACTTCTGACTAACTGATTTCAACATAGAACTTTGCATAGATGTGCAGCAGTTTGAGTTGCCACACTCCATGTACAACACAAAGCAAGAGAGTTAAACGGACGTTCAAAAGAAAGATAATAAACAGAAGTGTGACCGAAAAAGAATACTAATATGGAAGAAGAACAATAGAGTTTTACTGGATATGGCAAATCTCAAAGAGTGAACAAATCTGTGCCATTGACAACGATAACTTTGAGCCATGTCACCACCAATTGTCTCCAGCCATTGGTTCTTACCATCCCAAGGACTCCAACCAGTCAGGAAGTCTACATCTCTCGATGTGGCTTAAAGTAACTGTTATGGATTTCATTAACTGGAGCGTCATGAGAAGCATTTCCAACAGGCTAGTGAAGACTTTTACCTACAGCTACCTTCACTAGATACTAAAATTCAGACGGCCAACCAGAAAGGATTAGTAAACAGGGAACTCTGGACCAACGAACCAACCAAGAACCTGTCGCCCAATAAATATGCCGAAGGAAATGGAGATGGATTAAACAAAAGCTGACGATACTGTTGAGTGACATCACACGCTAAGCCCTCAAGTGGAACCCGCATGGGAGACGACGAGATGGGTCATCTAGAGTGACAGAGAAGAGATCATGCAAGGAAATGAGAGCTTATGGATAATCGTGGAGCCACCTAAAGGTGAATACAGAGAACACGATGAAGCAGAGATATGCTGTTGAAGCCTTATGTTCCACTTAGAACCCAAGGGAATAACTAATTATTATTATATTATTGTATCCTTTAATTCCTAGAGGAACATAGGGCTTCAGCCGTGCGTCTCCATTGCGTTCGGTTCTCTACTAGAGTCTTCACCTGGCTCCATGTCTGCCCACACGTTTTCATCTCCTCTTCACATGACCTCCTCCAAGTCACCCTTGCACTGACGACCAACTCGCCGCTTCCCCTTCGGGTTCCACTCAAGGGCTTGTCTAGTGATGTCACTTGATGGTTTCCTCAGAGTATGGCAAACAAATACACAAAACGGCATATCAGGTAAATACAAAAACGCGCTTGGGAATTCTTACCTCACTTTGAACCATTAAAGGAAAGGTTCCATTGATAAACTTCCGAATAAACTGATCGTGAAGTGTGACTTCAGCAGTGTAACGTTTTTCTCCATCTAAATTTGACGTATTCCAAGAATTCCATGATTTCATTAAACCTATCTGATGTGGCTTTTTTGTTTGTTCATACGTCTGAGGCATGGAACAATCTCTTGTTCTACGTACCACACCAACTCTACTATTTTTGCAGACTATGCTACCTGTGTGTAACTTTTGACTGATAATCCAGGCACTTGATAGTATACGTTTAGAGTCACACAGTGGTGTAAACATCACAAGATTCTCGAGTCAAAAACAAGTTAGATCAAGTAGAGAGGAGAATTTTGAAAAATTTCCAAATCAGAGTAAACAACTGCAAACACCGAGAATCAGATATTCTGCAGAACACTACAAAAGAAAAAAATAGATTACACTGAAAAAACCCAAAGAAATAAATCTTCAAGCACATCTAACTAATTAATACCCAACACAACGTTTAAGCTAATGAACAAATCATAAAACAAAGCTAACTAGTTATCTGCTTTCATAAACATTTGAAGTTAACCTGTCGCCTTGGTGAGGTTTTTTCACTTGTTAAATACGAACTGGTTACTAATGATTTGTCGAAAATACAAAAATCACATTTATTAAACATCGGGTTTGAAATCCCCTTAAACCTCCGAGATTTTCTTGTTCTGACATTTCCAATATTCTCACGGCGTGGCACAGAATATTACAACACCCTGCAAGAACCTGCCAAATTATTATTTAATACGCATCGGTGGACATGAATGAAGTGTGTTACGTAAGAGGAACAAATGTCTAGTATGCGGCACGATGTTACACACTCACAGACCTGTTTACGACATCTGCTTATGAAATCATGAAAAGTTAAGCAGTCATTTAAGGATGTACCAGAAGCTTCACTGCTATTAATTAACTGATGCATCATTTCTGACAAGGAGAGAATATGATCCTATTATCTTTCAGATATTCTACATGCGTACTTAGAACCGAGTATAGACATATATGCAGTGTTCAAGTGATATTCTATCCACAAAAACTCATGTATCACTAGACTGTTGGATAACGCTTAAGAATTTGAAACGGTCGTGCTAGGTCAGAGTACCAGAGGGAACTCCCCTACATTAAAATATAAATACATACAAATAACTGATCTCAATCACGAAAATAGCATGTTTTAACCCATTAATGGCCATTCCAAGCTTCACAAACTACTCTGAATTCAGACAGAATAATGTATTAAGCCGTAGGTCTGTCTGTCTGTTTTTCGACATAGAACTTTGCACATATGTGCGGCATTTCAAGTCGCCACACTTCACTCAGCACACAAAGCAAGAGAAGAAAGTAGGAGAAATGCATATTAGAGAGAGACAGTGAACAGAGGTGTGAGACAAAGGTATAGTAATAATAGAAGACATGAAAAGATTAGCTGTCTTCGATCATAGGTGTCTGCGTTCTATCTCCCGCGTGAAGTGGTATAATAAGGTGAGCAATATTGAGGTTAGGCTACGGTCGAGTGCTAGGTAAGGAGGGGAAATCAATCGACGAGACTGTGAAATTACATCGACTGAGATGGTTAGGATATGTGTTACGTATGCCTAACCATCGCCATCCTCGACGGGCAATGTTAGCTGATATAGGGTCAGGCTGGAAAAGAGCTAGCGGCGGTCAAACGAAAACATGGCTTCGCCAGTCAATGAAATCTACAACAGTTAGTCTAAGCTAGCCACGTAGGAAGGTGTAGACTTCCTGGTTGGGGTCCTCGGGACGGTAAAAACCAATGGTTGGAAACAATTGGTGATATGGCTCAAAATCGTTCTCAATGTCTGGCGCAGATGCATCCACTCCTTGTGACTTATGATTTCCAATGAAACTGTTTTGTTCTTCGTTATTACTATTAAGCCGTAGGTGAGTATTATATCAATAATACATATTAATTTTAAAAGATTTACGACTTTTGATTACATAGATGAAGCATTTTGTGTGGTGAATTGCTTTAATTCAGTTAGAATCCAGTTACCCGGGACATGTATTTTATCAGGCTAAGTCCTGCATACTACGTGAGGGTTGGTGATACTTTCCACCTGTCCAGGCCGAATTCAGTGGAGCGGGACTCGGATCCTGAATCTATCGAATGCAAGTCGAGTGGTTAAGCCAATGAGACACATCTCTAGATGAGTCAGCATATTTCAAAAAGGAGTGTCGTCATGGAGGATGTTGCATGCCGCTTAAGTTTCATTACTGACTGACTGGTTTCAACATAGGACTTTGAACATTCCATAGAGCATACAAAGGAAGACAGAAGAGAAGTAAAGAGATTCAAAAGAACGATGACAAGTATAAATGTACACGGGAAAGAATAGTTACATGAAAAATCAATAAAGTTTAATGGATATGAGGGATTAAAATGATTGAATGCATCTGAGCCATTGACAGTGATTTTGCACCATGATCACCAATTGTCTCCAACTATTCCGAAGACTCCACCCAGACAGTCTACACCTTCCTACGTAATTCAAACTAGCTGTGAAAGATTTCACGGACTGCTTCCAAGTTTTCGTTTGATCACCACTAGCTCTTTTCCAACCTCATCCTATGTCAACTAACATTGTCCGTCGAGGACAGTTATATTTGGGCATGAATAACACATGTCCTAGCCATCTCAATCTATGTAGCTTCACAACTTCATTGACCGACTTTCGGTCCTTACCTGAAACTTGACGCCTAACCTCAATATTACTCACCCTATTATACCACCTAACACGGGAGATAGGACGCAGACACTTATGGTTAAAGATAACTAGCCTTTTTCTAGCTTTCACTTTCAATGGTTATATCTCCTAACAGTACTGCTGCACAGTACACACTTCCTTTGATCGATAGTTACATATCACGTTTACGCCAGAGATGACGTAGGTTGGCAAATGCCACATGAGCTTTTTGTATCCGTGCTGAGATTTCGTCATCAACCAATCCGTTAGTGTAGACTAAACTACCCAAATAAGTAGAGTGGTTAACACGCCTCAACACTTCACTCTATATCTTTAAGCCAGAAGTCGATGTAATCCAGTCCTGTAGCATCATTTTACATTTGACAGGAGCAAATCATATCGAAAACATTCGGGGATTTATGATTAAGACGTTCAAAAGACTCTGCATTATACCAGCCTCTTGACGTAGGAAGACTATATCATCCGCATATCCTAAGTCAACAAGAATATTGCCTGGTAACAAGTCAATCCGAATAGCACCGTGATTACAACTCTGATAGCTGCAATGGGTGACACGAGTTAGAATGTCAGAAGGGACATCAGTTCCTACAAGATTGCAGGTACGCCCCGCTGACTAGTGATTCCCAATAAGTACGACACCCAAGACCTCCTATCGATTGTCTCCAACCATTTAATGACAACAATTCAGTGATTAAATTCCATATGCATCACAGCACGGCAAGACCGTAGAAATGACGTTAGGATACATAATTATGCATGACACATTCTACAGACTGCCGTTGCCTCACTATTACCAATGAACTGAATATAAAACAAAGTCCTACACACATCCTAGCATAAATATATATTAATTTCTTTTCCCTCAATCAGTAGAGGAACCTATTGATGAAACATATATACTGGTTATAAAGGACAAAGCAACAGGAACATTTATTGTGAAAACATAGTCAATAGTAATAGTAACAGATATAAAAAATAGGACGTGGATACTGATAGAGTATAATTCTACCATAAATTAAATGTATTCGACATTAAGGCAGCTTGATATGATTACAAGCAATAAATTGTGCACGAGACATAACCAGCAAACAACAGTGTGCCACTATGTGGTTTTGCCGAATAAATTTATTTGACATGGAAAATCAATAGGGTTTAGTGGATATGAGAGATCAGATTTAAATTACGCTATAACGGATGCAATAACTATGCATTAAGCCGTGTCGATTCCCTAATTTTGGCTGTATTTTTCAATGCGAAAAAGCACTACTCATGAATTCATGGAGTTATTAACATTTGTACGAAAATACTAGCATTACGAACACATGCAAACACCAAGGATATATATGTCTCCCTAAAAGGATATTTTGTTTTCTTGGCAGTTCGTTGGTTCGAAAACATTAAATCACTTTTAATGCACCCTTTACTGATATAAGAAGTTTAGCAAAACTGAACTACTACCGTTCTATACTAATTATGTAAAAATACTTCAAGAAACCATCAGGTCGAAAAGTACCGCATTTATTTGAAGGAGCTACAGAATTGACGCGTATCTCGGCCTTTCAATACCTTTCTCATAAGCTAGTGTGTAACAAATTCAAGCTTGATTTTGATGGTGAGAAAATGGTTTACGACCTACAGTGAATTTCAAAGCGGTTGATTCCTCTGACTTCCTGCCACAGCTCTCATGAAACTACAGGGATGAAGGCAGATTCAGATTCAGATTTATTGTTTGAGGATAGAAGGCTTGGAGCCTATGTTAATCCTTTTCTAGTAAACTTCTGTGGTTGTCTAAACCCTTCTTGAACGAATCAACTGAGGTTGCAGACACCACTTCTTCTGGGAGTCGGTTCCAAGAGTTTATGACTCTGTGTGAGAACCAGTACTCAACAGCAATATGATTTCTTCTTGGCTTTTGAACTCTCCTGCTATGTCCTCTAAGGTGTTCCGACCTGGTGGGAAGGAAAAGAGAAAATAGGTCAGGTCCGTAGTCATTATTTAAAATTTTAAACATTGTGATTAAATCTCCTCTCTGCCTACGGTATGACAAGGAGAAGAGATTTAAACTGTCTAGTCTTTCCTCGTATGATAAGTTAGTCATGCCATGAATCATACGTGTTGCTTTCCGTTGAACCCTTTCTAGAATAAGTGAGTCCCCTTTTAGACAAGGGCTGGCGGCCTGGATGCAGTTTTCCAGTCTTGACCTCACCAGGGATGTATATAAGGAGGTGAACATATCTCTGGTGATTCTAGTGAAGGCTCTACGAATTGCCCATAATGACCTGAAACTACGTGCAGCCACCGCGCGACAGTGTGCTGTAGTTTTTAAGTCGTGGCTAACTATGACACCTAAGTCCAAGTAAGTCTGAACTGATGGAAGTGTAATTCCCTCTAGTTCATAAGAGCTCGTGCTTGCTTGTCCAATGCGCATGGTTGCACATTTTGTCACGTTTATCGGGAGCATCCATTCTATGGACCACTCTGACAATTTGTTGAGGTCCTCTTGCAACGTGGACGTGTCACTGTTGCCCTTCAGCTCTCTCCAAATTTTTAAGTCATCTGCGTATAGGACCATAGGGGAATCGGTGAGTAGAGATAACTCATTGATATACAAAATAAATAGGAGAGGTCCAAGTACCGTGCCTTGTGGCACTCCGCTGCGTACTGCTGTCCAAGAGGAGAGTTTCGAGTTGATCCTAACCCTCTGCCTCCTATCTATGAGGAATTCCCTGAGCCAGTTTAGTAAGCTGCCTTTGATACCAAGACTTTCCAACTTCATGAGTAGTCTTTTGTGAGGTACTTTATCAAAGGCTTTGCTGAAGTCTATGAAGACGACGTCAACGGGTCTTCTGTTGTCCCTGGATTTAACCCAGCTTTCTCTTGCAGTGAAAAGATTTGACAGGCATGAGAGGTTCCTTCGGAAGCCATGCTGTGCTCTTGATAATAAGCTTCTGTTTTCTAGATATGCCATTATGCTTTTCTTGATGATTCTCTCCAGTGTCTTAATTAAAGTGCTGGTGAGACTGATAGGCCTGTAATTTGAAGGGTTTTGTCTTGATCCTCCTTTGTGGATGGGGGTTACTATGGCGTCTTTCCAGTCACGCGGTAACACTCCATTTTGGAGAGAAAGCTTGAAGATCGTAGTCAAAGGGCCGGCTATGTGTGCTGATAACTCCTTGCAACTGCTTAATTTTGAAAGAACACTAGTGTTCACTACCAAAATCGTGGCACAATTGTAGATGTAGCTGAAAATGGTTACGAAGGAGTAGGAAAGATACTAGTTGACGGATTTTAGTTGGAAACTACTGTTATTTGCACCGGTCGTGTGAACTGGTACTGGTGTAGCCCCCCTATGTTAACTCTAACTGTACGCTTATAAAACTGATTCATGTACGCATGTTATGCGCTCACAGAAACTAATTTTACATAGGCTTGTTGAGTATTTGCCGCTTGTACTTCTTAATACAACGTTGGTCTTTGGCCGTGCACAGCATAGGCACATCTTAGAACGTGAAGACGTGGATGTGCTATATTATAATAATCGGAATCATATTCAGCACACTATACTGGTTTGAAAATGGAGAGTTGCTGCATAACCATGAAACTGCTGACTAAAGATTTCCATTGGTAGTACGCCACTAGTGACTGCTGGCAGTGCACTCCGGGTTTGACAATGCGGAAGCTAAGGTAAGTGGTAGTGCATTCAAATCTCAGCTTTTTAATGCTTGATTCTTGGTGGGCTGCTACATTGAAGGCCATGACAGCCAATCACTCCAATATCCAATATCCTGATTACGAGCTAGTATAAACCAGTGATTTCTTTGAGCTCGCTTCTTGATTGTAAGGCAGAGGTTCCAGATCTTCGGTGAACTTATGCGTAGTAAATCCCGCCACTCGACTGCCTTAGCTCTGGTAGACTCCAAGAGGAGTGGTGCGAGGATTGGTCAAGATTGTGGTTTGTAGTGTGTAGTATGTTAGGACTCAGCTGCTGCCGTGAATGGAGTTTGACCTAACACCCGTTGGTCATTAGGTATAGTCATAAAAGTAGAATAGTAATAATAATAGGTTGTAGTGTAGATAATATAGGTTGAGATAAGTGAAATAATAAGGGTGAAATAATAAAGAAGGAAAGAAAAGATAGAGTAGTCGGTACAGTGGGAGAAGACAGAACGAGTCGTGGGGATTTAGCTTGTATGCTTATCCATTGACAATGTGGTTTCAAATTTTAAGAGCCATTGTTACACAAACCATGCATTTGTGCATGATTGTCCAGCTTCCGCTTAAAAGTCTCCACAGATGGAATTGTAGTTACGGCCGCCGGTAAAGCGTTCCAGAGACGGCAAACTCGAAGCGAGAAGAAATGTGAACGCACTCGAGTCCTTGGTCTCTGGTGTGCTATCCTTAGCGGGTTACCTCGTGGAAGCCTGTAATCACTTAATGGCAGGATGTTTTTATTAGGGTGGGCCTGGTCATTTAAGATCTTATAGACGGTGATGAGGTCTCCCCTGTGACTACGGTAACTAAGTGTGAAAAGACTTAATTTCTTCAGTCTTTCCTCATATGATTTGTTAAGGAGGCCGATCACCCATTTTGTCGCTCGTCTCTGGACACTTTCTAGCATGTTAGCATCCCTTTTGAGTAGCGGAAGAGCAATGATATTATGCACCTGAAGGAGTGGCCTCACGTATGTCGTATACAACGTTAAGAATAGTTCAGGAGTAGGAGCTCCCAGCTGCCTATGCATAAAGTGTAAAGTGGCATAAGCTTTGGCGACGTCCCTCGTGTAATTTACACTGGCGTCTAGCTTTTCTGTTAAAATAAGACCTATGTCGCGTTCTGATGGCACACAACTCAAGTTCTGGCCACAAAGGGTGTAATTTGCACTCTGTGACCTGCCGGAATGAAGTTGCACTACTTTGCACTTCTTTAAGTTGAAAGGCATTCTGTTAGCCAGAGCCCAGTCTCCCAGAGTTTGCACGTCAGCCTGCAATCTGTCGGAGTCTTCCAATGAGTTTATTGCTCTCCAAATCTTTACGTCGTCAGCGTAAAGAAGCGCAGAGCAATTCAGTTGACAGGGCAGGTCGTTGATAAAAATCAAAAACATCAACGGCCCTAAGATAGAACCCTGCGGAACCCCTGATGCCGAGGTGTGCCAGGATGATTGGATGCGATTGACTTTGGTGCAGAATTCTCTCTCGCCTAAATAATCTTCCAGCCATGCGAGAAGTGCTCCAGAAACACCCGCTTTGCTTATTTTGTGAAGGAGCAGACCATGGTGAACTGTGTCGAATGCTTTCGCAAAGTCGAGAAAGAACACATGGACTGGTACCTTTACACTCGAGTGACCTGCTTGTTTTTAGTCTCGTAGTTAGTGATTAGGTGGCACCTGAGACAGAGGTAACTAAGTACACAGAGGCCTAAATCTTTTGTCTGGCCGCTGAGTGTCTTATACCGAAGACAGTTTGTCCACTGTATTGCTCTTCATTGTCCTTTTTCAAGAAGTTAATGCCTCACTTGATGAACAGTGGAACTATCATACTGTGAAGCTGGAAGCGAAGTAACACGTAAATTTATAGAGCCTTAAGAGACTCTGTTGCATGACGCCATCTAGCTGTCTGGTCATGATCTGTATCACCGTGTATCATGAACAGTCCCATCGTCAAGCAGGACAGGTAAGACCTGCAGTGATAACAGTTTGCTGCCTTCCGTACTGATTTATGCAGCAGGAGTAACTTACACCCTTTGTTGCTCCAAGTAATTCTGACGACACTTATCCAAACCATCATTCGTGCTACTGTAACTTACTCAGTTCCCCCATGCATCTTATCGCATTTTGAAATTTCATGTTAACAGGTCATAAGAGGATTTAGGCATCAGACTAGACAGTTGACCGCTGATGAATGGTAAAACAGATATGCATCTCAGGATGGCCTCTTGCGAAATTTTAGATCCAAGTTTGAGTTTTGATGTGCAGACATCGCTGGCTTTCGTGCAGGACTTGTGAGCCACAATGAAAACAGGTTGCATATTCCAGTCTGATATGTGTTCTGGATGTATGTGTTATGTTGAGAAGCGTGGAAATCCTATGTAAATTTGGGGGAGGCGATACCAGCTGGAATATTTGTTAATCGGCGTGATTTCCGGTCATGCTTAGCACACACCAGGTTTAAGTGCGTACTTTCTAGCTTCCCTGAAGCAGTATTGTACTCGACAGAATGTGATTTTCCTATTAAAATTGTTTTCACATACGACATTTCAAAAGGCTTCCTACCGCCCTCACTAGACTGAAAGCGATTCTTCGAAATTCTGGCGACCGAAGTTTTGTCGATATTCACTCTTCAAGATGAAAGGGGTGTCTTTCTTCAGAGATCCCTGGCATTCATTTAAGTCACCGATTAGATCACACGAGGAACTGCAAGTGGCTTTCGGGCACCGCATCAAAATGACTGATCTAACTTCATCTCATACCGCGGATTTCTTCCCTTTGTCAACAATCACACTGACATCTGTTAAGTTTGCACCCATTATTTCCATATTAATGAGAACTGGGTCGTTTACTTTGTTGCTGAGTACTACGTTGAATACAGGACTTAAAGGTTCAGCTTTGTTCGGATGAGTCAGGAACTCTCCATATATTACGCGGTTAATGAGTTGACTTTTGGGTAAGCTATTCGGATTCGCGTAGAGTTCCCGGTTACATTTTACCATCACAGTAGGAAGTCTAGTCTCGAGATAATGAGAGTGAATTTGAGACTGATTAGGCCTCTTGCCTCTTTCAATTTTACTTTTCTTTTACTTTTTTCATGCTTCATACTCCGTTTTAATGCCTTCATTTCATACGTGAAATCGTATCACTTCAACTATCAAACTTTTGACATGTTGAAATCTCGGTGAGGACACCGCGAAATCCTGCTGTTATTAGTATTATAGATTCTGCATTCAAAATCTAACTTGAAAGTTCATTTGTGATCCCTTCATTAGTCAGTCTATCTCGAGTTGTTAAGTAATATTTGTCGGAATACGAGCTGCACCGTGACATCTAACATCACTGTCCTCATATCTCGAATTGCGTCCAAGTTCATCATATGCATTGATATGTAACTGACTGGTTTTCCAGAATCCCAAAGAGCCTTGCTATATATATTGCATTTGGTAACATACACACAAAAATCCAGCGGAATGCTTCGAGTGACTTTTATTTTCGACTTGTTAAGAAATGTGTTTCGTTCCCATTCGTTCAGGTACCCTACGCATGCTAATCAGTGAACCCGAAGCTGATTCGGCTGAATGGGCTCCGCTACCATTTTTCTGCGTGACTTTCGTCCAAGAGTTTGTACCTTAGCAGAATATAGATGATCCGAAAAACACTGCGTTTTCGTTTGCACAGTCCACATTAAACTCGGTAGAACGCCGTATTAATTCACGTCTAAATCCCGGGAAAAGAGAGGGGTTGGGCCTGAGACTAGCAACCCTACCCTTGAAAATCCGTCAAGCTGGAATAAGAGCTTCAACTCACAAGAAGAATATTAAAAATACAAAAAAATTTTTAAAACTTATTCTCCACTAGAATCGGAGTGGCGAAATGACATAACGGGTTGCCTGCTAAGAGCCTTCGGAAGCCAGTCAGCCAGCCGATTTGTCTTCTCGCGATGAAAGCAAGAATAAGAATGGGAACGTGGAGTATCCGTACAATGTAAGAGGCTGAAAAGATTGCCCAGGTGGCTACAGAAATGAGAAGATAACGTTTAGAAGTGACTGAAATCTGTGATAACAGATGGAATGGATGTGGATTATCAAAATTTCTAACTGGCAAGTCAGTAATCTGCTCCGGTCACCCAGACGACTACCACGAGCACATTGAGGCATTGAGTGGCTATCATGATGTCACCATTGACAGCCAAAGCTCTACTGCAGTGGGAACCAATTTCATCCTGCAGGATCATGACGGCAAGATTCAACTGGAAAGAAGGAAGGTTACAATTATCCAATGCTACACACATTCCTGCAAACAACTCAGAACAAGAGAAGTAAGAGTTTTATAAACAACTACAAACAGTAATGGACACCATCCCAAATAGCCACGACAAAATCTCTGCGGGAGGCGTGAATGCAGCTAACTGGACTAGATAATACAGGAAGAGAACTCATTATGCGTCGAGAGGCTCTCATTTAACGAAATGAACGAAAAGGGAGAACTCTTCTCAGACTTCTGAGCTTTCAATGAATTGGTGATTGGAGGCAGCGTGTACAAGCACAGGAATATACACAAAGCAAAATGGATTTTGCCTGACGGACACACCATAAACCAGACAGATTTCATCTGAATGCTGCTCAAGGAAGTGAAGACGCAACTGGCCTACTGGACACAAAGCCTAGAGGGGGAGCAGACGTATGCTCAGAGCATCATCTAGTTCAAGGAACCTTCAGGGTGAAGCTGTAATCCTTCAGAACGACTGGAGACAGACCACAATTCAAATCCAAAATTCAGAAACTGAAGGACGAAACTACAAGGGATACCTTAACTACAGATCAGATCGGGGCAAAGTTGGAGACACCAAGTGATATCACTTACGGAACCTGTGTGGAAGATCATTGGAAGTAATTCTCTGCAGGTGATGTTCAAGGAAACGTGTACAACTGATCTAGGAAGAAGGAAGACACAAGACAAGGAATGGCTCTCAACGGATACCTGGGAGCTAACAGAAGAGAGGAATGGAGGATGGTGAAAGACTCAATGCATAGATGGACAAGAGGAGGAGAAGTTAAGTTCAATGTACGCTGAATAAAGGAGTTAAGGAGAGAACCAGGAGAGAAGAAACATAATTCTTTGACGCACTGACCGGCAACTGAAACTGAACAAGCAGGCCTCAAGTAAAAGAGACCTCAGAACATTATATCAGGTAACCAGGCCTCTATCTGATAAGAGATCGATGCAAGTGAAACCTAAAAGAGATGTTTAGGGAGCTTAATTACCATGGAGGAGAGACAAATAAAACAATGGGCTGATCAATTCAAAGGAATCTTAAATCGACCGTCACCTGCAACTCGCCCAGAAATACACCACTACCAAAAGCACACACAGAAATGCCCACCAGCGGACACCAATCCTCCAAAGAGAGCGGAAACTCGGAATGCGATTAAGCTACTGGAGTCTGATTGGAAACGTAGTGGGGCCAGATGGAATTCTCTCTAAGCACTGATAACTAACCCCATGACATTATTCCAAAAGGTTTGGAAGGAAGGAAAGGTGCATGCTTACTGGAAGGGCCATGTCAAAGAAGGGCTGCTCACGCCTCTCTCTGCACGAATTGGCATGCGATAATGCTGTTGTCTACCTCAAGTAAAATGCTAAGTCACACTACGCTGGATATAATAAAAGATATACTGGATACAGAACTTCACCTACTGGAACAGGCTGGATTCAGGACAGGCTGGACCGAGCATATTTTGAGGGGACTGACGAATGACATCGTGCGTCAGGCCCTAATGTGGAACGTAAATAGGATACGACGAATGGGTTGTCAGAGGGTAACATGGAGAAGATTGTGCGAGGAGGAGATAGAATTTGATGGATGCAGTGACGAGGACTTCAGAAAATAGGACAAATGGAGATGTACTGTAGAAGCCCTATGTTCCACTAGGAACCAAAGAGGACAATCACAATAAATGCAGGAATATTACACAGTCACATATTATAAGACCAAACACTGCCTTCTAGGCACATGATATTGAATACGGAAAGCAGTATATTTGTTTTTCTTTCCTATCTATAGTTTGGATATATTAGAGATAATTTAAATGTTTGGTTGGCATGCCAATACCAGTAAGGAATTATTTTCACTAAACATTACTAGGTTCTGATTATTTCGAGTTATTTGATCCATTGCAATTCACTAAGTTAAATTATCTTTGTAAGACTGAGTGACTTCAAATAACAAAAAACATGTCAGATGACAACACATTTACCCCAGTTAATTAAAAAAGAGGAAATAAAGCCATGGAATTGAAGGAAAAATTAGGCAGGTTAAATGGACTGGCAGAATAAAGTAAAGGAAATGTTGACATGAAATTTCTTTCCCACTGGCTTTTCATTCTCGTTCCAGCAATTTCCATGTTTTTACGTTTAATTGCCAATAAAATTCCCCAATTTTAGGGCTCATTCTATAAAAATTATGGCTGTAATCTTACTAAAACATCACTTGTTTTAGTTTTCTGCGTTGGTTTAAATCCAAAAGCATAAGCTAAATTCATGATTGAATCATTAAGTTGAGATTCCCCACTAATTTTTTAAATATATTTTCCGTTACAGGAATGACTCACAGTTGACATCCTTGTCATTTAGTGTAACTTTATTCAGTCTATTAATTCAGGGTTATAATATATGCAAAAACGATTCAAATATATAAATTGTACTTTTGATTTTTTCATTCTAAGAGCATTCAGTCTTCAAGATGAAAGAAGTTCAATTTAATCCTTTTTACGAAATAGCTTCTCCCGCCCAGTCCCCCTACGAACACAAACACTACTTTTTCTAGTTTTGCTTCCAAGTGTTAATGACCAGAAAGAATGGCCATCACTATATAAGGGCATACTGTTCACTTTGCTTTCTCACCTTTGTGTTGAATTCTCTGAGTTTTTCTGTCCTCAAAAGGAAAAGAGCAAAGAGACCCGGTTCGTATTCGCTCCGGGGAATTATGTATTTTATGATTAAATCCTTTAGCTTTACACGGTACTCCAAACTGAAGAGAATTATATATGTGAAGATTCTTTGATCTCTTTTCATGAGACTTTAGCAGCTCTTCTAGACAGTACCGTCGTGTTTCCATATCTTCAAAGATGTGTACAAATCGCTAAACACGTCACTTGCAATCCCAGTGAACAACTGATTTTTCGTCTGTAGGGTCGTGAGGCTTTAAAGTGATGTTTTCAAGGCTTGACTTATACTAACCTTTCTAGTCACAGATCTTTCGTCAACGTAACGTACAACATCAAACTATGTATTTACAGAAGTTTGTTTATCTTTGTGTTTACATTCGGTTATTTGAAGTTCAATGACTAAAAGTTCTCTTATTTCCGTGTCTCTGTGACATCATTTTTCCATGGAATATATAAAAAAGGACATGCTTTTATTGGAATGGATGCTAGCCATCAAATATTTATTAAACTCTTATGCTTTTAGGAGACCATTCACCTATCTACAATATTTTAGAACCTGTTTTCCTAATGAGCCCAAAAGGTTGGCGGATATAGCCTGCTGTCGGTATCTTAAGGCAATGACTTCTAGAATTTATACCTCAAATGTGTGTAATCAAAGTTATTAAGTGACTTACATCATAAAATCATTAAGGCTGACTGATAAATCGAAGCAGAACTCTACCCAGAAGTGCGTCATTTTAACTTGACACACTTTAGAAAAGCTCATAAGAGGAGAAGAGTAATCTAGCAGCAGTAACACAAAGGAAAAAAGCTGGATGGATGGAAGGGAACAGAATTCATTGAAGATCGGTGAAAATTTCGAGAATGACATCTGTTTGTTTTCGACATAGAACTTTGCACATATGTGTGGCAGTTCAAGTCGCCACACTCCATGTAGCACAAAAAGCAAGAGAAGAAAGCAGGAGAAATGCATAATATAGACAGTAAATAGATGTGTGAAACAAAGGTGAATACATCCCCCAATAACAACGATTTCAGTCATATAATTAACAGTCTTTGATCACTGATTTATATTATACCGGGAATCCTGATGAAACAATGTGAAAATATCTAAATAGCTCACAGGGACAATTGAAAACTTCATGGATCAGTGATTTGCTTCACTGTAACATGCCTTAACGGTTTTTCATCTTAATTCTACTACGGGAAAGCAGTGGCTCAGTAAAAATTTCTCAGGTCCCAGCCACCATAATCGACGGGGAGTTTTTACATCTTCGACTGCCTTGCCTTTTTGCCCAATAATCTACTTCTATATTTGCCTGTTTATTCCTAATACTAAAGTTAATTAGTTTATATAAATAGGTTTAAGATAATCTCTTATATTCCTCTGTTTAGCGAATATATATAAGGCAACTTTCAACTGCATACAGGAAAATCATAACTATTTGGTTTATACATGGAATTCATAGGTATATATATATATATATAGAGAGAGAGAGAGAAAAAAAAATGCGTCTACCATTCATTAGAATCATAGTCTGCACATATCTTTGGTACTGTACTGCTTTCTCTTCCATATTGTGCTTCTTCTTCCTCATTTCATGTTTTTCATGTTGCTTCACAAGCGTCGTTCATTAAATCCATCTCCCCACTTTTCTTTATTCTCGCAGGTGATAGACATTTATATCTGCATTTATATACTACTTATAAATCATGTCAGTAGCACACGCAATAAAAGTGTGAAATAACCAGTTAACGATATTTCCATAACTCGCTACAGTAATGACACATATTTTTAGCAGTTTTCATCTAGCAGGCTTAAAATTCGTGTTAAGAAGAAGACTAGAGTAACTGCAGTACTCCAACAGACCCTAATAAGAACAGCACTTGCAGAGGAGAGTGAAAATACGCCGATGAAATCTTAACGGCTTCACAAACTTCCGTTAACTACGTAAATAATCAACGTATAAATATTTAACACAGGGAAATTTTCATGAATGTTCAGTAGTTTATTTTACAGAATGGACAGGAAAATGGCCAACATTCCAGACATACAATTCAACGAATAATAGGTGTACATATTTTTTTATTCTTCACTTCCAGTGGAACATAGGGCTTCAATAGCTTGAAGATTCTGTAGCAGTGTTATTTTACAGGATGTGGTTGCTAGCCTCACACTCTGCGCGAGGTAAAGGAGTGCGCCGGCCGGGGATCGAACCCCGGACCATGTGCATGGTCGGCGAGCGTCCTAACCGCTATGCCACCGACGCACTTAATAGAACATGTATAAACTGGCTGAATAACGGAATTCAAATAATTTTAAGGGTGACGCACGAATTATGGTCCTCTGATCTGACAAAGACTATGGATTAGTTATCATGACTGCTAAGTAATAATATACAAGAAAAATTTAATCGATTCCTGAAGATCTATCACAGGTCAACCTAAAGACTAGCGACCACAGAGTGTGAACTCACCAATGACCTTGAGTGCACGCTGTCCGTTGGATTATAGAACCTGTCGTTATTGCAGCGCCAGTATGAACACCGTGCACGAACTGAGGCGTGAATTCCTTCCTGATCTCGTTTTTAAGTACTGTTTGGACAATGGATTGATAGCACGTTAGGGTTAGGATTAGCATTAAGGTTAGGGTTGGGGTGTTTCACCATTATTGTATGTGTTTTTACAAATCAATAAATGTAAGGAGAGTGTTTTGTTGTTCATGTAGATTAAACCATCTTGACACCTATGAAACTTGAAAACTGATACCCTTCATTGTAGCTGGGTAAAATATCGTCTTTAATATGGTTCATTGTCATGTTAATCTTTCTGGTCTAGTGAATAAATGGTTTTTTGATATGGCAGGTTCTGTAATCCAACGAATGGTATGCGTTTAAGGTCATTGGTGCATTCGCACTCCTCGCTCTCTGCCTTTTTATGTTTGCCCTATAACATTTTAAGACATAAGCTGTGAGGAAAATCACAAAACCTCTAAAATCTGCTAAGCGTAAATCTCAAGCGTCCCACTTTACTTTCATCTGTGGATTTAGGTTAATTTATTGAATATTTTATGTAACGGAAATACTGTAGACTTTCTTCTATGTCTACTCCGCTCAGCCACTCTTCTAACATTGTCCAATTTAGGAAGTAAAAGGATTAAACAGCGAAGAAATATTTGGTTACAGGATTTTCATCATGAGCTGACATTAGTTAGAGAACCATTGGAAAACCTGGGAGTACTGGACAGCTGTTTCGTCCCAGTTTGGGACTCTTCATCACTACGCACCCACCGGGATTCGAACCCAGGACCTTCTGGTTACAAGGCGAGCTCGTATACCATTAAGCCACTGGGACCCGATCCAATGGCCCTATTCAGGTAGGTAGTAAC
The DNA here is from genome assembly GCA_944472155.2 of Trichobilharzia szidati. Taxonomy (NCBI): domain Eukaryota; kingdom Metazoa; phylum Platyhelminthes; class Trematoda; order Strigeidida; family Schistosomatidae; genus Trichobilharzia; species Trichobilharzia szidati. The sequence continues at coordinate 89,059,099 of OX235272.1, forward strand.
CTGGGGTTCTAGTGAGAAGTCGTGACCAGTAGGGTGCAGCAGGTCGGGTGTGAGGACAAATACTCGCCGAAGACATTGGCTAGTGGTCGCGCTATGTCGTGAATCGGCAGAAGTTAGAATTCATGGGCCATTGGATCGGGTCCCAGTGGCTTAATGGTATACGAGCTCGCCTTGTAAACCAGAAGGTCCTGGGTTCGAATCCCGGTGGGTGCGTACTGATGAAGAGTCCCAAACTGGGACGAAACAGCTGTCCAGTACTCCCAGGTTTTCCAATGGTTCTCTAACTAATGTCAGCTCATGATGAAAATCCTGTAGCCAATCAAATCCCTACAAACCAACACTTGAAGAAATACTTTTCAATTAGATCCTCATCTCATCTCTGGCTCTACTCTAATACACATATACATAGCACTTTTAATACAATATACAACTATTTACCAATCAAGTGGCACTGATATGTTTGTTAACAATAATTAGTCAGTATCAACATGTCAGGGCAATGGGTGATAATTAATGAAGAAAATTAATACACACAATTAAAAGGTAGAAATGGTTGCAACACATGATTGCGTAATGCATAACTGTGGAAAAATGAAGAGTAATTAAGGAATAAGAGAGTGCCCAAATTGATTACGTAACAGATTATCAAAAAGAAAAAGAAAAAACAATTTGGACAAGTCGATGTGTGATCAGATTGAATACACTACACGATTCAAACAAATTACATCTTTTTATTGCTTTGTCTAAATTCATAAAGTGAACTAATTGTTTTAAAAATGATGAAGTAGTCATAAGAATGAAGTAATTTGGACAATGATAATACGTAATTAAAGATGAAGTAGACAGAACAATAATAAAATAATTTGGACAATTATAATTTTAGGGGGAGGGCGAAGTAGTCCGATTTGTACATTCATGTGACGATGACCAAGGGTAAGGAAAGTGGCTGTACAAATTTCTTCTGAACAAACAGGTTTGGCCTCTTCAGGTGGATTCCTATGGCTTCAGCTGTATGTAGAACCCAAACTCATAAAGCAAAATTAAGATTAGTAGGAATGTGATAAATAATTTTAAATGCTGTATTAACATCAACCTTTATGCTCACTATCTACAAAGTGTGGTAAAACAGAGCTACGAATAGATCTTGTTTGTCCCTTGCTTAACCATGCCGGATGATGTTCGGAGTTATGATGATGAACCTGCCTAATCGGTAGATATATATAGAGAGGAGGCAAAATTAGGTAATTTTTCCTTATTTCTCGAACGTAAAATAGGGGTGGTAGTGAAGAGACAAAGTACCTCTACTGCGTTGAAAGCTCTTTTAGCTGCATTTTTCAGGCGCTGTGTTACTATTTCGCTGATGTTGTCACCGAAGAACTGCAGTTTTATGAACAATGGTTTTTTTGGAGCTGTTGCCATACTGATGACTTTCCTTGGTGTTAAATTCATATTTTTCTCAATGAACTTATCTGGATAACCATTTTTACTGAGTAATTCTCTAATAATCTTAAGTTCATCATTGAGGGAGTTGTTTGAACAGATTATCGTAGCTCTATGAACCAGACACTTTACCAAGTTACGTTTATATTTCAAAGGTACAAAACTCAAAAAATGAGTGTACTGACCGTTATTAATCTTAATGACCTGTTGTTGTAGGCTTCCTATGCACACTCCTTCTTAGTGTACCATCTTCTTTCCTTGCCAGGAAGACGTTTAGGAATGAGATACTGTGATTACTTTCTTTCTCTATGGTGAAGTTTATTGCTGAATGGGCATCATTGAACTTGTCGAAGATGTTCATTGCTTCATTCTCGTTTTTCATAACCAGAAACGTATCATCCATATATCGACGGTAGAATTACAAATCATTAATTACTCCTTTCAGAGGTCCATTCTCTAACTTAGTGAGGAAAAATCAGCTAGGATTGGACCTATTGGGGAACCTATAGCCAAACCATCAGTCTGTCTATAGTATTCCTTATTGAATAACAAATGAACATTCATTGTACATCTTAGAATAAGTTTCTTCATGGAGGATACAGAAATACCGATGTCTATGTTTCGCTTAGTAATCTCATCACATTATAAATTCCACTGTCTCCATTAATGGTACATTGGTGAATAAGGAGGATACAGCAAAAGATATCATAAACTTGTCATTCACATTAAGATCTCTTATTTTTTATCGACAAATTCAAAACTATCTTTTACACTATGTTTTACTAATTCGTTATGCAGAGGTTTTAGGAGCCTCATCAACCATTTTGCTGTTGCATGTGATATGCGGAATTACACACATCCAGCACTGGTCGAAGTAGCAAACCACTTTTATGCACTTTTGGTAACCATTTCTACCTTTTAATTGTGTGTATTAATTTTCTTCGTTAATTATCACCCCCTTGATATGTTGATACTGACTAATTATTGTTAACAAACATATGGCCATTAGATGGTTGGAGGCAATTGCCAAACCTGACTGATAGAATTCAGTCTGCATCAAAGAAAGGACTAGACACATCACGAGTGCTAGGTGAAGAGGGGAAACCAATCGACGAGGCTGTGAAGTTACATCGACTGGGATGGTTAGGACATGTGTTACGCATGCCTAGCCATCGCCTTCCTCGACCGATGGGTAATGTTAGCTGACATAGGGTCAGGTTGGAAAAGAGCCAGTGGTGGTCAAACTGAAACATGGCCTCATCAGTCAATGAAATCCACAAAGTTAGTTTAAGCTAGCAGCCACGTAGGGAGGTGTAGACTTCCTGGTTGGGGTCCTTGGGACAGTAAAAACCAATGGCTGCAGATAATCGGTGACATGGCTCAAAATCGTTCTCAGTGGCTGGCAGATGCATCCACTCCTTGTGACTTATAATATCCAATAAAACTATATTGTTCTTCGATATTACTATTCTTTTTGCCTCATATCTCTGTTTACTGTCTCTATTTTGCATTTCTTTTTACTTTCTTCTTCTTCTCTGGCTTTGTGTGCTACATGGAGGGAGTGTGGCGACTCGAACTGCTGCACATCAGTGCAAAGTTCTACGTTGAAACCAGTCAGTCAGACACATCACACTAGTTACTAGTGTCCAATCAAAAAACATATGGCCACTTGATTGGTAAATTGTTGTGTATTGTATTAAAAGTGCTATGGATATGTATTAGAGTAGAACCAGAGAATAGACGAGGATCTAATTGAAAAGTAAATATTTCCTCGCTCAATCCTTTTGCTTTCTAAGTGTCTAAATGGGGATTTTTCTATACTGTCCAATTTCACTTAGCCTATCATAATAACGATATGGTTTTGGTTTTTATTCCAGAATAATATCTTTTTATAACCCAGACTTGTCTTTCATAGAAGCATATATTTGTTGTCTTCATTATTTCACTTTTTTCAAATTAATTCCTTAATTTGTTTAAATGTATCTACAGGTCGAGGTGTTCAATGTCCCGGCAAATATAGCTGCATCTGAGCTAGCAAATAAAAGAGGAACAACAGCTTTTCAAAATTTCATATATGACTTATCAATACCATTTCCATTCTTGCTGTTACTTTGTGGATTCGGTTATCTAATAGTCATTGGAATAATCTATGCCATTGTGAAATCTATACTAGCTAATCGTAAACCAAGTGTCAAACAGCCGACTAAAACATTTCAGCCCTTCAGCTGTTGTCCATGTTGCCTGTCCATTGCAGATTTATGCAATTGTTGTCGAGTTACCTCGATTGATGCTTGCCTTAATGGTATTTGTCCACAACGTAGAGTAAGTTGAATATATATTGGGTCTTACAGTTATACTACTACTAATACTACTACTAATTTCTTGAGTCAAATATTTTGTTTAAATAAAAATGCTTGATCAAGTGAAATGCAAAATTAAAATGGATTATAAATTACGAGCTTCACGCAAAATATAAGTGACTACTAATAAAGCGACAAGTAGTATTTTCTATTTGGTTGTAATCTCTAGGCTAGTTGATTTAATTGCGAAGCTTTCAACGTCCTTCTAGACAATAACTTCAGCTTGGATGGAACTCATCGAATTATGCCTTAAAACATATTTCGAACTCAATAATCAGATGTACGGACAGATAAAAGCAACACCAAAGGGATTGCCCATATCACGGCTAATAACTGAGGCCGTTACTCAGAGACTACAACTGATAACTCTATCACCCATAATCGAACCAAAAATCTGGGTACCTTGAAATACACCCACAAATTAATAAACAACATATTTGAAGGCATTCAGTTCACAAGAGAAGAAGAATTACAACAACAAAATTCCATTCTTAGATATCTCAATCAAGACAACTAACTCAGGAAATGTGGAAACAAAAGTATACAGAAAATCAACACACATACACAGATCAAATACTCAACTAAAACAGTGATAATCCGATGACTCACAGAAGAAACTGTGTACAAACATTTTTAAAATTGAATTTTAGATTTTCTCGTCTACTGAACCGAAGTGCTCTGTCTCAGGTTGACACGTCGGCTTCTTGTGCTGATGCTTCGACGATGTCTGGGCATGTAATTCGAATTTAAATGGTGGATGGTGACTAGCAGTGGAATCCAGGATGCACATTTCGTCCTGTTTGGGACTCGTCAGCCGGATGTGCCTGCATTCCTCAGTGAGCGATGATGGTGGTCTAGTGAATAACGCTTTGGCATTTGGGGCTACGGGCTCTAGGTTCAATCCTCGGTGGGAACATCATCACTCACTGGGAAATGTAAATACATCCAGATGATGGGTCCCCAATAGGACGAAATGCGCATCCTGTGTACAGATATTGTTTAAAAAAGTTCAGGGATACCGTAGTGCACTTCAGTGCTGAAGGGAATGGAAGAGAAATACCTACAAACTGTCTTCAAGAGGAGCTAACAGCTATACAATTTCATCAAAAAATGTTTAAACTCAAGTCGTAATAACAACAAGAAACCATTCTCAAAGACCACATGAAAGTCCATTCTGCTGTTTACAAAGAATGTCTCTGAAATAAAGGTTAGAATGCTAAAACCACTTGAAATTTATATAACGTGCTAGCCTACACAATCATTTCATTCAATATTGAGCAGGTCAAAGGATTCAACAACAAAAGAAGTTAATATCAATGCCATCTACAAGATAAGTTGCATAAACTGTGGTAAACACTACAATCGTCAAAGTGGGTGTCCCCTTCGACCCAGAATCCAAGATTATAAATTACCTGTGAATAGACACGATTTGTATTCTTTCATATCTATACATATAGATAATTATGGACTCCAATTTGATTGGGAAAATTTAGAAATTTCAAACAGAGGAAACGCCAAAAATGCCAGGGGATTTCTAGAAACCTGGTGCTCAGATGAATTAGCAATCAAGAAACACATTACTACAAATCAAATCTAACAACTAATAAAAAATGGGATGGTTTGGTGCGAACAGCTATTTTCGATAAATTCTTCCTCAGGTTCCAAAGTTATAAATCCATGAATATTATAACTGTAGAACCTGAGGAAAAATTTATCGAAAACAATTGTTCGCTCCAAACCATCCTTTTTAATTACACTATGGGTATTTTTAATTTACTTAATAATGATAAGAAAGTTCAATTTTCAAGTCAATCAAAATGATCAATAAAGATGTAAATTATTAATCTATCACGCCAGTGATTGTCAAGAGATACAATTCTATCATTCATGGATAATTCAAATAACTTCACTTCATATTGAAGCTTGCGCTGAAGATGCTACCTAGAACGACGACAATGAAAGCTTCGTACTAAAGTCAGCCAGCTAAGAAAGCAAGACCAAAGAAATCTTATTCTCTCTGCTATAGGATTTGACTGACTTGTAATCCAGATTGCGTCAACTCAGAACTTTCTTTCCCAAGAGCCACACTTGCTGAAAAAGGTTACTTACTCCAACCGTTTCAGTGATACAAACATGGAAGATGAACACTCTAAAGTTCTCAGTATCTCCGTTCCAAAAACATCTTCATTATACTGAAATTTAAAGATGGTCAGGATTCAGATATGCTCAAAAATCGTCTTTCTAAATCAGCTAGTAAGACATTCTTCATGGCAAATCTCCAGTTGCTTAGAAAATAAGCTGCCTTATCAGACTGCCTCTGTGTGTAGTTGCCATCCCATCTATTCTTGTAAAGCAAGGTACATCAGAAATAAAACAAAACACGTAGATCAGCGAAGAGTCTCTTTTCGGCGAATTCATTTTCTTAGCTGTACAATCGCAAATAGATATGTGTTATTTTGTATGTATGTGTACATTAAGTTTGTCAAACAAAAATACAATTGGTTATGGTTATTTTAACTAAACAGGTGAAGATTGGTAATTGGAGTTACGTAATACAAAATCAGTCAAGAAAATTAGGTGTTATTGAAATTAGGGTAGTAACAAAGGTGATGAGTTGTCACAAACAGTTGTTAAAAAGGAGTTACGTAATAATATGAATAGTTTGATGAGTGAGTTCTACTCAGGATGCACATAGAAACAAAGTAGAAAATACGAAATTACGTAAGAGTTCTAAATGAATACAAGAATTATAAGCAATTAGGGTAGAACAGGCAAAGCAACAAAATTAAGTCATCCAAATAAAAAAATAAAATATGTGCATCCTGAGTAGAACTCACTCATCAAACTATTCATATTATTACGTAACTCCTTTTTAACAACTGTTTGTGACAACTCATCACCTTTGTTACTACCCTAATTTCCATAACACCTAATTTTCTTGACTGATTTTGTATTACGTAACTCCAATTACCAATCTTCACCTGTTTAGTTAAAATAACCATAACCAATTGTATTTTTGTTTGACAAACTTAATGTACACATACATACAAAATAACACATATATATTTGCGATTGTACAGCTAAGAAAATGAATTCGCCGAAAAGAGACTCTTCGCTGATCTACGTGTTTTGTTTTCATTAATGCCTGGATGGGGATTATACATAAACATCAGAAATAGCCAAAAAATGCTTTCTCAACAGATACAAGGGCACATTTCAGCATAGTTTTAGAAGAGAAACAGGAAGAGTGTAAGAATGTCTACTGTAGGACACTTGACCGACTTCTGTGACTCCACCGACCCCGACAATGATTTCAAGATTATTTATGGAATTCATGCTATTTCAGGGCCACACATTCTTCGTTTCCAACTTCTAAGAACAGTGTTGGCTTTGGCTATCATGAATCTAAGCGAGACCTTTGTAAACTGAAGTTTGTACAGTCCCTATTTTTACCTTGTTTGTAGAACAGAAAGGAGGGATAAGACATTTAATTTATTTTTCACTTTGTTTATTTAGTTTGTGTATGTTTCCCTTATTATTACTCATTATTATTGTTTCTGTTTTCACTTTGACCAGTTTCGAGTACTATTTTAATTTAATATATTTGTCACAGTATTAAAGTGTGTTTCACCAAACTTCTCACCGTGTTACATAATGCTTTATCTGCCTACTAATCCTACAAGTTCTTTTAATTTTGCAGCCCTTCTCACGATCTATGCAATCTGTAAACTATTTCATAGATTACGTAATCTGTTTTTTTTTCGCTTGATATTAAATTATGATCAGGATCACAAATATTTTGTTGCATTTTACATTTATTATCATAAGTGTTCACACATTGTTCAAATTTCCTCACAGGATACAGTTCCTTAAAAGTCGTACAGCTTGATAATTAATTTGTTGAAAAGATTCCCTTCTCTGACTGTTGTGTTCATAATGTTACATTAGGAATTATCAAAGCTTTTAACAGAATACTAAGTTCTTCATATTTATCACTGAAAAAAATTTATTCATTTTTAGACTCATGATTGTACTGACTTATTACTGTGTCAAATATGCCTTGGAAGACCTGGTCGAATGAAATCATCTGTACCGGTAAGTGAAGTATGTGTTTCCGTAAAATTAAATTTCTTTTATACACACACACCTGAATATGTTATATGTAGAAATAAGTGAGTGTGAATGGTCTTTAATGGATGTTTTATTCATGAAATCCTTCCCAAAGGATTCAGTACTAAACTGTTTGTTATATTATATAAGTATAATTACGAGAAACCTCGCCTAGAATACTAGTTAATTCACAAGGCTGCTCATTACCATCGATGATATCCCTGATTGTGGTGGACTGGACTATGCGGAACACTGTCCGTACGGTGCCAGAAGAAAGGAATACGAAGGACTGTTAAGAAGACTCCAGAGGATCTGGATTTCGCGGGTGATTTATGTTTAATGTCACACAAACTAGAAGACTTTCTGACAAATACCAACAAGTTTGGAGAAGAGGTAGGCAGTGAAGGCAGGACTTCAAATAAAAACAGAGAATATGGAGGTGATGAAGATAACCAACAACAGCATCAAAAACAAATACAGATCGCTATCAACGCGAAAAATTTGAAAGTGGTTACTTCCTTCACTTATCTAGTCAGCATTGTTTCGACTACAGACGGACGGCACAGATGAGGATGTCAAACCCAACCAGCATCGAGAAAGAAGGGGAGACCTTTTTTAATCCTAAATCAGTTTGCATTCAGCATAAGAAACTAGATTCAAATTTTCAACACCGATGTTAGGTCAGTTCTTCTACATGGGTCAGAAACCTGGAGCGTCACGAGTAAAATTTTCAACAGGCTTCAGACTTTTATCAACAGTTGCCCACTTCGCTGAAGATCAGACTTCTAACCAAAAAGAATTAGCAACAATAAACTCTGGCAACCAACAATCCAATCAAGAACTTATTGCTCAACAAATATTCCCGAGAGAATTGCGGTGGTCTCGACACCATCTGAGGAGACTGCTGAATGACGTAGCGCTTCAGTCAAAGGTTCAAGTGGAAATTGAATGGGAAACAGCGATTTATGCGTCCAAGAGTCACATGGAGATAGTGTGAGTAGAAGATGGGAGTCTATGGGCAATTGTGGAGCCATCTGAAGAGAGCTTCAGAGAATCGAGTGAAATGGAGATGTGCTGTTGAAGTCCCATGTTCCATTTGGAACCCAACTGAATAATAAGTAGTTACGAGAAATATAGATGCTATATATATATATATATATATATATATATATATAATTCATCTGATATTGAATCTGAAATGTAATCACCTGTCGATACTATTGATTCATTGTAATTTCAAACAACATTAATATTGTTAATAATAATAATAATTCTTCAATTTCCAAATTCCCATTTACACATTTAGAAGAAAACAGCAGACTGAGGGAAGAAATATGCATTCCTTTTCAATTAGCAGTTCCTCATCATCCGCTGGCTGGCTCTACACTAATATATAGTTGTTTTTTACAACAAAGTTGATTTTACCAATCAAGTGGCTATTTTAGTTAATCAGTTTTAGGTATAGGTGGGAGTAAAATCAAGAGGTTAAAGGTCATCAAAAAAAATAACCAATAGATGTCAGTAAGAAGATATCTAGGTTTTGAAGGAGGGTGAAAATTAATTACAGAATTCAAGATCAGCTAATTCGTGGAGGTTAGCAACAAGTTATTACATAATCAAGTTTTTAAAATAGCAATGATGACTAAGAAGAATAGGATGATTCAGAAGAGTTACGTAAAATACAAACAAACAAGTTAATAGAATTAGCTAGAATTGTAAAAATTAACAAAGTCAAAAGATAGTTACAAGGGGAGGGGAAAAATCGTTTTTAAAAAATTAATACATATTATGTAGTTCACCATGGCGAAGAAAGAGGCTGTACAAATTTCTTTTGAACGCACACACAGATTTGGCTTGTTCAGGTGAATTCCGATTGCCTCTGCTGTATGTAAAAGTCGTAATCGTAGACCATGCGCGAGGTTGGGTGATATACGATAAATAACTTTGAAAACATAGCTCTAGTTGACTCGATTTCCAGTGTCGACGCGATGAGCTAGTATTGAGTTGCGTATAGCTGTATTCGGACCTTTGACAAACCAAGATGGGAGGTGTTCAGAAATTTGACGATGAACTTGCCTGATCATACACCCGATGTAACTAGCTCCGCATGGGTAGTTAAACTGGTAAATACACATGGAAGAGGCGAAACAGGACAGCTTGTCTTTACTTATTGAACTCAAAATATATAGGATGTTTGGATAAAAAACTAATATGATGAATAATTGTTTATGCAATCGGGGATTAAATATATAGAAATAGTAAAATGACAAAATAAACAGGAAGAGTGGGTATGAAAATATGGTAGTGTAAACAGGGTAATATATATACAAAATTCAATCAAACCTATCAAAGGGAATCAAATCAAGACATCTGGGCATAGCTGAGGCGCTAGCTATCCAAAAGCTCAAATCCACACTTTGTATCCAAAAGAATTACGTCCAACCCCTCTCCCCACCATGGCCATCATAAACAGGTAAAATTTTTAGTAATGACAATCTCATCGCCTTTCTTATCTAAACTTCCTGTTTATTCATGTTATTTTAAGTTTTCTTAAACCCTGTTTACACTACCATATTTTCATACCCACTCTTCCTGTTTATTCTGTCATTTTACTATTTCTATATATTTAATCCCTGATTGCACAAACAATTATTCATCATATTAGTTTTTTATCCAAACATCCTGTATATTTTGTTATTTCTACATTTCTAACCCCCAATTGCACAATGTCAATCTTCTTAGTTATTATGCTACTTTGTTTGAGTTTTACCCATCCCCCTGTTTGTTATGTCATTTTAATTCCTAATTGTAATTTTTTATTAATTTGACCCCTAACCAGAAATTATTCTGGAACTTTCCTATCCATTTGATATAAATACACGAATGTACAGCCTAGATGATGACTTCGTCGAAAAGAAAATTTTCTTCGCTGCAATTGTCTTTTTATTAACTCCTATGACCCAATGTGTATATTCCGTGATTTATTGAACTCAGTTATGGTCGGCTAGTGAAATACAGCAAAACTTAGCTGCGTTGAAAGTCCTTTTGAAGGCCCTTCTCAGACGTTGTGATAATACCTCACTATTGACATCATCCGTGAATTGTAACCTTAGAAAGACTGACATTTTGGGGACAATCGGCAACTTCGACTTTTTACTTTCGGAGTTCATGTGTTTGTTTACGAATCTAGTTGGATATCCGTTTCTACTTAGTAGATCGCGAATATTACCGAGTTCTTCATTCAGTGTCTCATTTGAACAGAAAACTTTAGCCCGGTGAACCAGACATCTAACCAGATTACGTTTGTATTATAGAAGTACGAAGCTCAGAAAGTTAGTATATTGGCCAGTGGAAGTAGGTTTTCTATACAAACGTCTAATAATTCTTTAATTTTTACTGTCATATAAATGAAGAATCTGATGACGAATTTGTCTAAAAGAATATTCTTTGTTCAATAATCAATCTTTTATTGTTTTTAATGGCCATCTTCAATCAGTTAATTTACACGCTACACATTTTACCTTTCTCCTCTCTTTTTTTGATACAGTTATTCAAATGTCCTGTATGCTGTCGATCAGCTTATTGTGAAGACACGGTTATTTGTTGTTTCTTTTGTGATTTTCGAGCAAAACCACTTCTACAAGAGGACTGACTGCGTGTGTCTCTATTGCATCTTTCTACACAGTATGCGTTTTTTATGCCTATATTTGTTAATAAAAATATAAATTACAAAATTGAACGTATTTCGTTTCATAAGTAAAAACACAATTTTTGTTCAGCGAAGAAATTTCTTTTCAACGACTCCATTTTCAAGCTGTACAGTCGTATTTATATTACAGAAAAGGTCATTAAGTGGCACTAAATAATTGCTCAGTCAATATACATATATGTGATAAGAATAACGATTATTAAAATATTATAAGGGGTAGAGTTGAAGTGGATAAATTACAAAATTATTAAAGATTGTTTTATAAGTGAATTGAAATCAAAAATGTTTTAAAAATGTCAAGTGTTGTCTAAAAATTTAAAAAAATAAGAGTACGATTACGATAAGAATGAAGATGTGAAGTGAAGTGGAAAGAATTCAAGTGGTAAAATAAAATAAAGTAAAAACTAGAAAGAACATTACTATGACCAAGGTAAAGAAAGGGGTTTGACAAAACTTTTTTGAACACATAATTTAGGTTTCTGTTCATGTATAGCTAAAGCTTCGGCTATGCATAAGTGAAGAAAACGTAAACTTTTAGATCGATTCGATTTTGCCATGTAGATAACTTTGAAAGATGAATCACGTGGGGCTAAATGACCTGACTCTAACCGGTGATCACAGATAGACGACTTCGCAGTTCTACGTTCGCCTTTCATTAACCAGACTGGATAGTGTTCAGCTACACGTTTTCGGAGATTACGCTTACAACGTCCAATATAAACAGCTCCACAAGAGCAGGTAAAAGAGTAAATACACATGGATGTGGACAAAAGCGGTAATCTATCCTTGACGCATTGTCTAATCATATTTCGGCTGGTAAAAACTAGTTGTAAGTCAGCTGCAGGAAATGTACGTTTAATACATTTAGATAAAAGATTTTTAATCAATTCCGAAATGGTGTCACCTTTGAATGCCAGACTCATAAACAGTTTCTTCTTTGGCACTGTAATTTCGTTTCGTTTTTTCACATACATTTTGGTAATGATTAAAAAAGAGGCCATAATTTGCATTTGCGCTTTTTTTTAGATGTGCCCCTATCCTTTTCTGTTACTTGTTGATATTTACACTAGAAATTCATACAAAAAATAAGAGGATATTAATAGTTAGGCTACTAGAAGGTGAGTGAGATGTGGATATGTTATGTGGTTAAGTCTGCTGTAGAACTAAGCTGTCATTGAAAGCACTATGGTAGTGGATAAGTTATCAGTTATCCTTAGTTTGGCTTCATAGCGAAGTAAAACTAAGATTAATGTTGCAGGACACTCCGAAAACAAAGCACTCCTGATGAAATAGACTGGGCATAGTATCAGCATGATATCATGAAAACGCAATTTTTATATGTTCAACTTTGAAGCCTGAAGCCTAGATACAATTAGGAAGCAACATTTAACGCCACAGACTAACAGGAGCTCTGAAGTCATCCAGATACATACCTCATAAATTCTTCCACTTGACAGTGCCATATATCAAGTGAACCAAAAAGGAAAGCAAAGTGCAGAAGCCTTTGAAACGAAGACTAGAATTAGACAAGTCTGACTACTATCGCCGATGACATTCCTGATTGCGGGGGTTCGGATTATGAGGAAGACCACAGGGAGTGAGACAAAGAGGAATATGTCGGATAAATAAGAAGACTCTAGAACATCTAAACATCGTGGACGATTTGTGTCTGATGTCACATATACTCGGAGATCTACAGGTGAAATCCAATAAGTTAGCAGAACAGGCAGGCAGTGAAGACAGAACTTTAAGTGAGCATACATAAGACGGAAGTGATGCACGTGGTCCGACGTTCAATCCCCTGCCGACGCACACCTGATATCAATGGTCGGCCTACAAAACTTGGGCTACCGATATCACATGCTGAAAATTCCATACTTGTCCCAAAAATACGGTGTGGAATCAAGCTATAATCAAAATAATTAAAATTTTAAAAAATATTCTGGAAAATGCGTTTATACACAACACAGGATTTCCAGTAAGTTTCCCATTGCAAGAAATTTCCTCATTGCGCAGAATATTTAAGTAATATAATAGACGATGATATGTCCACTGAAGCTATATCGCCTTACCAGAGGCATGCTCCAGTAATCCACAATGTTTCTCTTCTATTTCTGTAAGAAAATTCACAGTAATAGGTTGAAACCTATTTGGAAGTGTGCCTGCATTCTGCATACATTCTAAATAAATCAATTATGTGTTATGCCAAGTAATCCACAACGGGAAACTTACGGAATCCTTCGAAGTGAGGACAGGAGTAAGACAAGCGCTGCCTACTATCGCCAATGATTTTACCGATTGCAGTAGACTGGATAATGCGACAAACAGCGGGAAATGAGGAAACAGGCATAAAATGGACACACACAAAAAACTTGGAGGATCTGGACTTCGCCGATGATATATGTCTGATTTCCCACAAACTGGAAGACATGCAAGCGAAAAGCAACAAGTTAACAGAAGAAGCATCAAAGATAGGACTTCAGGTGAACATAGATAAAACAGAGGTGATGAAGATTCCTGGGCAACACCATCAACAGCAACAACAACAACAGACAACAGTCAGCATAAAATGAAGGAACCTGGAAGAAACAACCACCTTTACCTACCTACCCGGGAAGCATCGTTTCAACTACAGGCGGAACTGACGAGGATATCAAAGCAAGAATCGGAAAAGCAAGACAAGCTTTCACTACTCTCAAGTCTGTGTGGAGGTCAACAACACTCAGCATCAAAACTAAGATCCGAATTTTCAACTCCAATGTGAAGTCAGTGCTACTATACGGATCAGAGACTTGGCCAGCGCGTCATAAAGAGCATCTCAAACAAACTACAGACCTTCGTTAACAGTTGTCTTCACTCAATACTCAAGATCAGATGGCCGGCCAGAAAAGATCAGCAACAGGGATCTCTGGGAGCGAACCAACACAGCAGGAACCGATTGTGAAACAAATAGGTAGGAAGAAATGGAGATGGATTGGCTGGCCATACTCTGAGGAAACCATCAAGTGACATCACTAGACAAGCCATTGCTCGAGTGGAACCCGAAAGGGAAGCGGCGAGTTGATCGTGCAAGGGTGACTTGGAGGAGGTCATGTGAAGAGGAGATGAAAGAGTGTGGGCAGACTTGGAGCCAGGTGAAGACTCTAGCAGAGAACCGAACGCAATGGAGACGCACGGCTGAAGCCCTATGTTCCTGTAGGAATTAAAAGATACAATAATAATAATATGTGTTACAAAATGGTGTCTGAACATACTTTTTACAATGAGTTCATTCCACTTCACAACACAGTATGCTGGTTAACCCAGTCAAAATTAGATAAGTGTCTCGATCATGTCAACTCCAAATGCACTTACCAGTTCATCTACATTTGCGACAGCAAGTATATAGGAAGGACTGAGAGGACAGCGCCTACTAGATTCTGCGAGAACGTCTCTAAAAGTCTCCATTTGAAAGGCAGCAAAGTGTTCTCAAGCGCAATCTCCCGACACCTAATTGACCGACCCGGGACATACAGAGGAAATTAGTCAGACTTTCAAAATAATCAATACACAAAGAAAAGCATGGTTATTTTCAAGTATTTGTTTTGAAGGGATTTTGTTTGATTGGTTGGAAGATTTCATCACGAGCTGACATCAGTTAGAGAACCATTGGAAAGCCTGGACAGCTATTTCGTCCTAGTTTGAGACTCTCTATCAGTACGCACCCACCGGGGTTCTGGTCTCACTGTGGCTCAATGGTCTACGAGCTTCCCTTATAACCAGAAGGTCTTGGGTTCGAACCCTTGTGGTGGGTGCTTATTGCTTAAGAGTCCCACACTAGGCTCACAAAACAGCTCTCTAGTACTCCCTGCAGGTTTTCCAATTTCCAATGGTTCTCCAACTGATATCAGCTCATGATGAAGTCCTCCAACCAGAAGCATGGTTACTTTAGTTAGCAGAAGCCATTACCATAAAAAGACTTCGACCCAATGTATGCATACAGAAAGATAGCGTGACTAATCTCTCACTACACTGGTAACCTTAATTTCTTTGTTCGTGCTCTTTTGTGTTTTGTTCTGTTGCAAAATATTTCACTCAACCTTGATTTTGATTTTCATTCACTGAGTTGAACTCATTATTAAGGTGTAATGGTGTGATACAGACAACGGGTTCCAACGGAATATCATTCTCACAGTAAGAATCATTGTATTTGATGGTAGTAACGTCTGAATACTATTCCCACAGTTCAATAGTAAGTCAGCAACAGAATAATATGTATGTATATTTGAACATTCTATTTCATATTGGTTAATATGAACGGAAATCACAAGCTCAGTGATTGTTTAAAGAATATAAACAGTATAGATATAAATAGCGGTTTGATCACTTAAATATATACCTTAGCTTCCGTGTCTTGCTTTCTATTGTTACAATGGTTCTTAATCTACTAAATTAAATTATTTTATCTATCTTAAAATTTTGCTTCACTATTCTCCCCCACCCACCTGAACTCTCCACCATAATATAGTATAAATTAACTCTATTGTTCTATCTTGTATTTTGTCTCTAGTCCATACTTGTATCCAAGATAAATTTGAATTTCACCCCTTTGTCTAATTACTATGGTAACGGTTACTATTTTAACACTAAATAATTGTCTACTTACATCATCTTTGAAATTATGTTGCTTATACTTTCTATCTATAACTTGAAGTCATTGCAAAAAGCATGCTCAGAAAAGTTTCTAACATATCCAGTTGGATTTTTGATTTTCCCGCCGATTGATTGGACCGAAGTGCTCGGTCTCAAGTTGACATGTCGGCTTCGTGTGCAGATGCTTCGACGATGTCTGGGCATGCAATTGAAATTTATTTGGTGGATGGTGACTAGCAGTGGAATCCAGGATGCGCATTTCGTCCTATTTGGGACTCGTCAACTAGCTGGATGTACCTGCATTCCCCAGTGAGTAGTGATGATGTTCCCACCGAGGCTCAAACCCAGGGCCCATAGTTTCAAACGCCAAAGCGTTATCCACTAGACCACTTGGGCGAATGCAGGTACATCCAGATGACGAGTCGCAAACAGGACGAAATGCGCATCCTGGATTCCCCTGCTAGTCACCATCCACCAATTAAGTTTCTAACATATGGTTGATTTATTCAGGATGTACGCAGTTGAAGAGAATCCATGAAATAAAAGGAGTTAATATTATCCTGCAAATGTGTTCGTTCTTTGTTTATACAAAATAAAATATGAAATGGAGTAAACACGATGCATTTATATGGATAGAAAATCTAAATCCCGCTGACGGTGAAAAGTCCAAATTAATATTACTGTTTTAAAAACTGTTTGGCTAATAAAGCAGATGATCTTACCGTTCTTAATATATTTGATTCTCTGTCTTATACTCCCAGAAATTATATTTGCAATACTGAATCACCTTGTGGTGGTGTGATACAGACAATGTGTTCCAACGGAATATTATTCTCACATTCAATAGTGCATTAGCAACAGAATACTATGCATATGAACGAAATATTCCCATATTGAGTCATAAGAAAAAGGCGTAAACAGCAAAGAAAATTTTCTTTTCGACGATTCATTTTCATGAGATAATAAAAAGAAGAAGCAAAATTATAGTAAGAACTTTACTCTGGCCACGGTAGGGCGAGTGAATGTATGTAGTGCTTTTGAATGCAGAGGTCCGATTTCAGATCCCGAATGGCCAATGATTCAGCTATGTACAGATGGCGTATTCGAAGTCCTTTCGTACGATATTGAGGGACTCTGTGTAGCACTGTGAAGCATTCATGCAGATGGGGGTGCTCGATGTCTGGAGATGACAAGATGTTCGAGGATAGAAATGCTGCTGCCACTCGCCCTACCGTAGCCGGAGTAAAGTTCTTACTATAATTCTGCTTCTTCTTTTTATTATTTCATGAAAAAGATTCGTCGAAAACAGAAAATTTTCTTCTCTATTAACGCCTTTTCCTATGTATGTAATTGAGCATTCTATTTCATGTCGTTTAATGTAAGCCGAAATCACATGCTCAGTGATTGGTTAAAGAATATAAACTGTATAGATATAAATAGCTGTTTGCTCACTTGAAAATATACTTTGTCTTCCGTGTCTTCCCTTCTGCTGTTACAACCTTAACTGTGTACATCAAGCAGCAATACAACTGAAAACCGTTTAACCAACATATATTTTGATTAGCTTGAATGATTTTCAATAATATTCAAAGATAAAGTATAAGATTTATGACGTATATCTTGCAGGTAACACCAATATGATAAGCACTTACATAATGCTATTTTATCAAGTCAGTTTGGTAGTTCCACTCACACGTTAGTGAAATGCATTCCATTGCACCCTTCTTTTATAAACTTGTCTTATTATATGTCGAATGAATGGTGCTCATAAATATCATGTATGCATGCCTGTCGGAAGTTTATGCAACCTTTAAACTACAAATACTTCATATCCGTTTCATCCTTAGATGTTTATATTATCGCGAAAAACAACTGTCGGGACTAATTATAAACTAAGAGTATTCTTTTCAGAAAACTACATTCGAGTTTTATATTTAAGAAATTGAATGTGTTACCAAAACAACACTGGTTAAGTTGGCGGTAAAAACAATTTTAAATAACGGTTAGCCACACAGTTAACCTATACAAAATAGAAAATAAAAAGTGATACCACAAGTTCAAGGTTGAAACGTATCCTTGGTGAACGATTAGGCAGAGAAAATCACATAGATCTATCAAACGGGTACTAGTCAAATAAGTATTCAGTTACAAAATGGTCAATATTTGAAATCGAAACACGTAGTTCAGAGAAGAGTCTCTTTTCGGCGGCGAATTCATTCACTCAACTGTACAGTCGCAATTATATATACTTATTTTTGTATGTTTGCGTACATTAAGTTAGTCCGACAAGAATAAAAATAAGTTAGGGTTATTTTTGTCAAGACATTTCAAAGATGTAGTGAATAATCAATGCATTCTCAGTGTACAGTTTACTTCCTATGACACCATCTACAAACAAAAGGACTGTATTGCAATGGGATCCGCCTTGGGTTCATTACTAGCATACTGCTTTATAGCCAGCCTTGAGAATGTCCCACTCAAGTCGTCTATTGACAATTTGCAATTGTACAAACGATACATAGATGACATTTTCATCAGTTGCGACAACAGCTGTCATCCGGCAATAAAATTCACTCTAGAAATGGAATGCTAATCTAAAATTCCCTTTCTTGATGTACAACTAACAAGACAACATGACAGAACCTTAAGAAGGTCAATCTATAGAAAACCCACTTGGAACAGTCAACTAGCAAATTTCTAAAGCTGGGTACCCATTGAGAGGAAACGAAATCTGATTAAATCCCTTGCCACTTGGATCCGACTGATGAAGAGTCCCAAACTAGGAAGAAACGGCTGTCCAATACATTCAGGTCTTCCAGTGGTTCTCTAACTGATGTCAGCTCATGATGAAATCCTCCATGCAATCAAATATAATTACGATTGCACAACTTATGAAAATGAATCGTCGAAAAGAAAATTTTCTTCGCTGTTTGCGTCTTTTCCTTATGAATTGACATTTATGTGATGATGTGCTAAAATTAAGAAGGGTACCCTTAAGTCTAGGTTTAAATACCGGAGGACTACTGAGGGAGAAGCGAAAACGTTCTGAGTATAGGTATTCTGTGTATTACACAAGGTAGGCATTATCACCCAGACTCATAAACAAATACTTCACCGTGAAAATTATTTTGGTTGACTTAAGTTACTTACAAATCACAAGTAGTATAAAATTTTCTTAATCTGCATTTACTACTACTACTGACGGCAAATCATTTCTGTTGTCTTACTTTGTTTTGAATCTACACACTATTTCCCCCATTCTTTGCATTCACCACAGGTATTCTATCAGGATAGATTCATGTTCATGCTCAGAGGACTTCGTGTTGTATAACACTTAAAAGAGAGTTTGTCATTCATTTCCAATAGGAATAAATGAGGATGAACTGACTAACTAACTTAAGAGGTCGAAATCATTAGGAAATGAGAAATCAGGCGAATTCAAGAATGTTTAGAGATTGACGGTATCGACGTTCGCGAGTTGTACGGATTATACTAACGCAAGATCTTATACCAACAACCACTATAGTGTTCGTTCTTCGAGTACCAAATGGTAAAGCAAAAGACCAGATTTTGTCGTCCAAATACGATATATATTTTGGGACCAAATCGCGGGTAGGAATGAATGCTTAGCTAGCTAGTAATCGTGCACGCACGTGACACGACGAAGAGCACCAAATGGCGGGGATGCTTGACCGTAAGCCTTCAGCTAAACAAGTCGACTTAAACAGTGATGGTCAGCATCCAATGTTGAGTGATGATTGCTGTGGTTAATAATTTTGGGGAATTATTTACCGCTACAGCTCACTCCCCCCCTAGTGGGTTTGTGAGGACCCTAAGACATGACCAGCCGGAAGTAAAAAAATCTCGATGGTTCCCTGATGGGTGAAAAAAATCTTCCGAGCGGCTTGATGGAGAGCCTGCTGGTCTGTCTGCCTATGCTAATAGGGTGTCTGTACATAGCTTCCTCGGTGTTGTTCGTTGGATCCCGTGCTTCGTTTGTTTCCTGTCCAGTGCCCGTTGCACCTGGAAAAGAAAACAAGAATGCTGAGAACCTTGTCAAGAAAAATGTGCCAAATAAGCGTTTTTTTTACCAAAAAAAAATATGACATGCATCTACTATACAGTAAAATAATGTAAAGTGCAAAATATCGGGAAAAAAATATACATCTAATTTAATTTAATGTACGGTTATAGGAAAAATATCATTTACTTGTGTTAAATGACGCAACATAAAAAAAAATTGATGTGTCACTCAGTTATGTGAAATAGGTGTGAAGGTATTCTGGGAATCTAACGTGACGTCCAGAACGCGTTTTCTTAGAGTGATCGACCGAAGTAGCCAGTGGGCGAATGCCCTGACAGTCAATAGTGTGACCCAGAAAATCGAGTGAGTCAACGCCTATTTGACACTTCTGTATATTGATGGTAACACCATGTTGGCGTAACCTTTCAAATACCAAGTCCAAGTGTCTAAGGTGAGTTTCCTTATTTGGACTGGCAATGAGGCAGTCGTCTAAGTATGCGTATACGAAGTCGAGACCGCGAAATACTTCGTTGATGAAGCGTTGGAATGTTTGGGCCGCATTCCGGAGGCCGAATGGCATACGTAGAAATTCGAAAAGTCCGAAAGGCGTGATGATAGCCGTTTTCGGAATATCTTCCGTTGCCATCGGGATTTGGTTATATGCTTTAACCAAGTCGATTTTGGAGAATATAGATGCTCCAGATAATGTTGCCGTCAAGTCGTGTATGTGAGGCAAAGGGTAGCAATCAGGGGTTGTTTTGGCGTTCACTCGCCGGTAATCACCAGTGGGTCGCCAATCGTTGCTATCCTTTTTCGGTACCATATGCAACGGGGATGCCCATGGACTATTCGATGGTCGAATGATGCCAAGGGTGAGCATATGATCGAATTCGTTTCTGGCACTTCTCAGTTTATCAGGGGCCAGTCGTCGTGCTTTAGATGTCACGGGCTGTCCTGAGGTTATGATGTGGTGCATAACATTGCTGGTTATACACGGGAGGTCGTTAGATGGGCAATTCAGTTCCGGATATTTATCAACAATCGGTTGAAAAGTTGGATCGAGGATTGCTTTCATCTTAACGATTGACAAGCTGGGGCCTACGTAAGTTATGCCTTTGATAGACAAACTAGTAGTGTTGTCAATTAATCGTTTACGGCGGACGTCTACGAGCAAATAATGATGATTAAGTAGGTCCGTGCCAATAATGGTCATTGTGACGTCAGCGATTAGGAAAATCCACTGAATAGGTTTGCGTAAACCTACGTTCAGATAGACGTATTTCCGACCATAGGTTGCAATTGGTTTTCCATTTGCAGCCTGTAGGTTGAAGTTAGGATCCTTCTGTCGATCTGCTGCTGTAGCAGGAAGGACGCTGACTTCGGCGCCTGTGTCGACTAGATATCTAGTCTGGCTCATTACATCATGGATGTAAAGTAAGCGGCTAGTGCCACCGGCGACGGTTGCCGCTAACGCGTGCCGGCGGGATAGTTTCCCACAGACTTGGAGGCTTTGCCGAAATCACAAGGTTTTCGACAACATTTCGCTTCCTTGCCATAGGTGTTGTGATACCAACACCAGTCAGGATTTTTGAGAGAACGTGTGTTGGACTTAGATCGTCCACGTACGTTTAGCCGTTGAGGGGATTTGGAACGACGGTAGGAGGAATTGCTAGGCTTGTTTGACCTAAGCATCTGCTGGACGGAGTTGATTAACTCTATCATTGCCGAATCCTTCTTCGAAGCCTGTTCGGTAACTGAGTATACTTCGGTAACTGGCCGTTTCGTTATCTCTAGAATTCTATCTGCAGAGACAGCTAAATCATCTATGAGAACACCCTGAAGTGTCACAAGTACAGTCTGAACTGACTGTGGCAGTTTGGATAGAAATAGTTCTCTAAACAGTCCTTCATCGAACTGACTTTGGCCAATGATCTCTTTCATTCTTGCCAGCATGCTCACGGCTGACTGATCTCCTAACTCGATGTTACGAAATAACTCATCCAGACGTTGTCGATCTGTGAGAACGTTTCTCTTGAGGATGGATGCTTTTAGCAACTCGTACGAGTTACTTGCCGACATCTGCAGAGTTAGGCACTTGCTGAATTCCCGCGGTAGGGCGTGAATAACTGCAAGGAACTGTGAAAGTTGATCAGTTATGCCATGTTCACAAAAATCGGACTCAGCAATCTGAAACCACGTTTCAGCATTATCTGGCCAAAATGGTACTAGCTGAATTGTTTTGGCGGTTGAGCGAATCTGAATAACCTTGGGGCTAGGATCACTCATGACGAAAAGTGTGCCGATAACAATATAGTACAAGAATAAACACAAAAAGGAACGAACTCACCGGGATTATCTGCGTGTGAATTGAAGATGTAGTTCGTGGTTGGGCTCACCAGTTTATGGGACGAAGGTATCGACGTTCGCGAGTTGTACGGATTATACTAACGCAAGATCTTATACCAACAACCACTATAGTGTTCGTTCTTCGAGTACCAAATGGTAAAGCAAAAGACCAGATTTTGTCGTCCAAATACGATATATATTTTGGGACCAAATCGCGGGTAGGAATGAATGCTTAGCTAGCTAGTAATCGTGCACGCACGTGACACGACGAAGAGCACCAAATGGCGGGGATGCTTGACCGTAAGCCTTCAGCTAAACAAGTCGACTTAAACAGTGATGGTCAGCATCCAATGTTGAGTGATGATTGCTGTGGTTAATAATTTTGGGGAATTATTTACCGCTACAAATGAAATGTACGAAGCTAAATCATAGTCACCAGATACCTTCCACTATAAATCAGTAAAGACGGTCTACGGAGATGTGTAGTAAATGGTGTCTGATAATTATAATATATTCTCATTTTTGTACATGAGAGACGCCAGTTTACAGGCATCATCAATATGATAAATTACATATACGATTAGTAAGCATATTTAATAATAATAATTTAATAAAATACATATTTATTCCCACCTGTGTAGGACACACCATTTGTACAAGCATGAATAAGTATTATTTAAATCACATAAATTTGGTTTATGGTGAAATTACATGGTTGGTGTCGTTTTTGTCTTTGGTTTGTGGGAACAATGTGATAACTAGTCATTCAATGGAGCACTTGTTCACTACTTTGCTAACCGGTCCTATTCGCGGCAAAAGAGTAAAGGTTTGGCTTTGGGCTAGCGAATCTACCCCAGGAAATCACCCCAGTCACTAAGGGAACTTCAACACACAGTAAAATTTTGTTAAAATAAAATTATTCTAAGATTCCATCGGAGAGATGGAATGACGCAGACTGGTGAAAGCCTTTTAGAAAGCCAGTCAGTCGATTTGTCTTCTTCCGATGAAAGCAAAAATAAGCATGGGGACATGGAATGTTCGAATTTGGAAAACCTGTTCCGTTTGCCGAAGAGATGAGTAGATGGGGTATAGAAGTGCTTGGATTCTGTAAAATTAGTCTGAATGCGAGTGAACCCTCCAAGTTGTCAACTGGTGAGTCAATAATCTACTCTGGTCACTCAGATAGCAATCACAAGCACACTGAGGAAGTGTCTATTGTGATGTCAGCAACAGCCTCCAAAGCTCGTATGCAGGGAAGAGGAGATGAAGGCCTATGCACAGTTGTGAAGCTAACTGAAGACGATTGCAGAAAGCAGGACAAAATGGAGATGTCTGTTGAAATGAAAAGTTCCACTCAGAACCTTGAGAATAATAGTAATATTAAAGTACCTATTGTGTAAACATTTATAAATCTTCCTAACAGTACGACTTCCAGTATAACTAACTCTTTGTGTTTCATATGTTAACCTAGTAGCTTTGATCATGATTACAGAATCGCTACAGAAGGTTCGCTAAGTGTGAAGTATATATATATATATATATAAGATTTTTTGAGAGATCTTGAAAGCTGTTTTCAAAGAATTTCTGCCTCTGGAACAATTTCAAATTCAAGATTCAGCAAAAAAATCATTTGTGGGGCAACCTCAGAAGCTTTCTTTGTTTTCAAGTTCTTTTCTATCATCTTTTCTATCTATCCATAAGGCCAATGTGCCCTTAAGACCAATACTATCAATGATAAACTTATTCGAAAATAAAGTGAATAAATGCCTCAGAGAACTACTCATCAAGAAACTGACTGACAACAAAACTTACAATGAACTCAAGTCAAAGGGTGGACGACTCCCATTTATGTACGGTCTACCAAAAATCCATAAGGCCAATGTGCCCTTAAGACCAATACTATCAATGATAAACTCACCGTGCCACAAACTAGCTCGATGGCTAGCTGATTCATTGAAGCCAATTCGACAAAAATTTTCAAATCATAGCTTGGATGACACCTTCCAATTTTCTAAAGAAGTCGATCACGTTGACATATCCAATAAACTAATGGCATCATACGACGTGACTGCCTTATTTACAAATGTACCAGTGATGGAAACAATAGATATCATTTGTAAACAAACAGATCTATTGCCATTACCGGAGTCAGAGATGAGACGACTACTAATTCTTTGCACAAAAGACATCCAATTTAGATTCAATAACCAATTCTACCGACAAATCGACGGGGTCGCCATGGGTTCACCTCTAGGACCCATTCTAGCAGATATCTTCATGGGCTATCTCGAACAGACGTGACTGAGTGACGCTATCAATGAAACAACATACTACCGTCGACACGTTGATGATACTTTTGTTGTTTGTAACGACATGAGTCAGGCATCCGTATTATTTGACCGCCTAAATGAGGTCCACCCAAACATTAAATTCACCATGGAATACGAACACAACGATGAGTTCAATTTTCTAGATCTAAATGTAAAAAGAAGAGACGATGGAACGGTCGAAAAGTCCATCTACAGAAAAGAAACTTGGACCGGACAATACCTTCACTACAACAGCTTCTGCCCTATGAGCTATAAGTGGGGATTAGTAAGGACACTGTACGACAGGGCTAGGAAGTTATGTTCGCCCAACAAGATAGAAGAAGAATTAAGCTTCGTTGAAAAATGCCTTAAGGAGAACGGGTATCCAAAAGGATTCATCCTAAAGTACAGCAAAGAAAAAGATGAGAAGGAGAAGTATCCAACAGTTGAAAAGAAGAAAGTATTCATTTGCCTCCCATACAAAGGAGAAACAGTATCGCGAAAGATTGAAAAAAGGATGAAAGGAGCAATCAAGAGATGCTTCCCTGCAGCCAATCTAGTGACACTACACAGTACTACATGCTCTATAAGCCAATCGAAACTGGATAAATACCCTGCTGATGTTACCTCCAACTGCATTTATAAATTTACGTGCACCTGCGGCAGCAAGTACATCGGAAGGACAGAAAGAAGGGCTTCTATCCGGTTTTCAGAGCATATTCCGAGAAACTTATGCTTAAAAGGAAGCAAATATTTACAAAGTGCAATTACCAGACACCTTGTGGATACAGGCCATTTTGTTGAGATTTCCAAATCCTTCAAAATATTAAACATACAAAGGACAGCGAATCTACTAAGATTTGCTGAAGCAATTGCAATCAAACGCCTCAGACCAAACTTATGCACACAGAAAGAGAGTGTAGTCAATCTCTCACTCCCTTGGTAACCATATCACTTTCATTACAGTGATTACTCATAGACACTAGTGAGTTCAACTCACTAAGCAAGTTTTCAAATTGATGAACTTTGACCTTGTTGAGTTGCCATGTTGACACTGTTTATTAGATTTTTCTGTTTTCTGTCTTCTCTCACCCCCCTTTTTCTTTCCTTTTTCCATAGTTTGATAGTATATAAATTGATGGTAACTTAAACTACAAAAAATTTTAATCCTTATATTCCGGATGCGTTTATCTTATAATGCTTTCTGTATTACCTTTCAAACAATGAAGTATGAAATGTTATTAATTATAACCATTGTAATTTCAGGTAGTTTGCAGCTGATGAGAACCTGTGAAATAGAATGATATCATTTTATACTGCAAATCTAGTCTTTCTTTCTCTATCGAAATTTATCAAGGGAACCAAATGTATGAAATCTTTTCTATCAATCTCCAAGGGAAGTCATGTTCTCATATAGGCTAATTGTAGACAGATCTCATCACATAAGAAACTTATCATTGTGTGTAAACTACTAAAATAAATTTATAATGAATAAAAATAATGTCACAGCGAATAAGCAATATTTCATGGCAAAAGTATATATATAATTATGCAATAATAGTCAATTGACTTACTTAGATTAAAAGCCAATAAAGAAATGTAGCCATTATCGAAAGTAAAAAGTTATTAAACATGTATGAACATGAACGAGTACGGAAAAATGAATCATGTCAGACTTTAGCTGATTAAAAAAAAGCGCAAAAAATAAAGTCAAAAAAAATGCATATTCATATATACATCTTGATGAGTTGTTAGTAAGTAGCAAGTTTTAGCTTTTATAACACCTTATGATTCCATTGTCCACTAAACATCCTCAATAGATTGGTCACTGTTCACAATATAGAAGGAATGATAGACAGTTCACTTGACAGCAATGTCCAGTCTATACTGAATAGAGATCTGCAACTGGACTTCACCGGTGATATATGTATGATTTCCTACAAACTGGATGATATGCAAGTGGAAAACAGCAAGCTGGCAGAAGAAGCATTCACAAAAGATAGGCCTTCAGGTGAACATAGAGAAAAATAGAGGTAGGTGATGAAGATTCCTGGCCAAAAGCAACAGCAACAACAACAACAACAACAGACAACAATCAGCCAGCATAAATGGAAGAATTTTGAAAGAAACAACCTCCTTTACCTACCTAACCACCTACCTGGGAAGCATCGCTTCAACTAAAGGCGAATGGAACTGATGAGGATATCAAAGCAACGAGGATCGGGAAAGCAACGCAAGCTTTCATTACACTCAAGTCTGTGTGGAGATCAACAGCACTCAGTATGAAAATGAAAATAAGATGTGGATTTTCAACTCCAATGTGAAGTCAGTGCTCCCTACTATACAGATCAGAGACTTTGAACCGTGTCAAGAAGGCCACTTCGAACAAACTACAAACCTTCATCAACACCTGTCTTCGCTCAAGATCAGATGGCCGACCATAAAATAACCCCAACAGCAATGAGCGAACCAACCCAGCAGGAACCAACTGTGCAACAAGTATACAGGAAGAAATGGAGGTGGATTGGTTATACTCTGAGAAAACAAACCATCAAGTGAGTGACATCACACGCCTGGCCGTCGCTCGAGTGGAACCCGAATGGGAAGCGGCGAGTTAGTTGGTCGTCAGTTCGAGGGTGGGGTGACATGGAGGAGGTGATGTGAAGAGGAGAT
This sequence comes from Trichobilharzia szidati, assembly GCA_944472155.2. Classification (NCBI taxonomy): domain Eukaryota; kingdom Metazoa; phylum Platyhelminthes; class Trematoda; order Strigeidida; family Schistosomatidae; genus Trichobilharzia; species Trichobilharzia szidati. Next base: position 89,086,702 of record OX235272.1, read on the forward strand.
GAAAGCATGTGGGCAGACGTGGAGCCAGATGATGAAAACGTTGGCGGAGAACCGAACGCAATGGAGACGTGCGGCTGAAGCCCTATGTTCCTCTAGGAATTAAAGGAAACAATAATAATAATAACTGTTCTATGTAGCACACTACAATTTCCGATAGCTTATCAATGTAGGAATCTTAAAGTTCCTAAGTGATTCATTTCAGCGAGCACAGAGGATCAGATATATTATGATTATTATTCCCTCGGGTTCCATATGGAATACAGGCCTTCAACAGAACATCTACATTTTGGCCTGTTGCCCATAAACTCTCATCTCTTCCTCACATGATCTGCTCCATATCACCTAGGAATCCACGCGCATCTCGTCATTTCCCATTTGGGTCCCACTGAAGGGCCTGCCTGGAGTGTGATTTCACTCAACGGTCTACTCAAAGTCTCCGATCCATATCCAATTCCTTCGGAATATTTGTGAAGCGACAGGTGCTTGACTGGTTCGTTCCCAGAGATTTTGCTGCTGATTCTGATTTCTGAGGATCAGTAAAAAAAAGCTTAAAGCCAGGAATTTATGCGACATATTTAAATTTAATTTAAGACATTTAGATATTAGTTTCACCTAAATGTTTTAAATACACATAAGTATATAAATCCTAATGTTTGAAGAGGCTATGTAATACCGTACTACAAATAATAAGAATATTAGCAGTTCATGGTTAAACTTTTCTCAATTTACGCCATAGTAGTTCTCCACAATTCGAATGATTTCAGCTGATTCGGCTGTCTGATCTCAGTCGAACCGGGCACACCGCTGATAAGCCCGGTCACCAAATAACCGAAACAGGCGCCTGGTGTTTAGATCACTACGATGTGGCTAGCAAGTACTACTGGTTGATATGAATGGTGTCCAACTACTCACGTCTGTCAATCAGTAGTAGTGTAAAAACAGAAGACAAGGGCCAGGCAACAGATCCTTTATTAAGGAAAATCAACACATATTTATAGATTTTAATGTACATTATTGTAGATGATTGTTAGTAGAAAATACAATCTTTTGATTGGTTGTTTCTCACAGAAAGTTAACCTTGCATTTCTTTGCGGCTGTGTCAGATCATCCATATGCTAACTGTATCCGCCTACGCAAAGCCTTTGTTCTCATTTTCTCACCACCAATATTGGAGACATAAACATTGACGTCAATTACTGTCTATCAACTTTGGCTAGCAGCCAGCTATCACCACATATATAGGTCATGACTAAATCTAGTAGATCAAACGCAAGTCAGGTAGACTACAAAACTATAACTTGAAAAGTTAGAAATATATGAAAGAAAAGTTTATTAGTAGCAGAATCATAATTATGTGGGTGTTGGTGTGACACACACTAGACCTCCTAAAAGAAATCTTCATCCAAAACGCATAACCATCGAGATTCATTGACAAGAATATCAAACCAAAAATTCAGAGAAACGAAACTTTACATGAACTTGGAAATCAAGGGAGACTTAACCTGAAGTATCCTTAGGAAAAGAATTTTTATCAACATTGAGAAGGACATTCTTCTCAGCAACGCTAAGAGTAGAGTTCTCCAGTCGTGCACTGGTCTGAATAAGCCGTAACGACAAGATCTCACATCTGACCTCTTCTATGTACATATATCAGTTCACATATTCTTATGGAGATAAGTATATTGGCTGTCCGATGCGTATCCTGTCTAAAAGGGTTGAATAACACTATTACACATTGCTTCAGAAAGGCAGCAGTGGCTCCATCAGGAGTGGAATGATTGAACACCTCGTCAACACGAATCATGTCATCCCAACAAACGCTTCCTTCAAAGTAATCTAAAAAGTGAAGAATAACCTATCAAAGGCAATACGCTTTTGTCTCCCATGAATCGCTGAAGCTTTAGCCATTTAGTTGCGCAAACCGGAGCTCTGAATGCAAAAGAAAATTATTCAAACCCTCCTACCATCGTGGTAACAATCTTGTTGATTCCCACTGACTTGATTTTTGTTCGTTTGTTTTTCTAACTCCTTATAACTCTTGTATTCCTTTAGAACTCTACGAATCAGAATCCAAGATTACAAATTAGCTGTGAAAAGACATGATACATATTCTTTCAAATCAATGCATGTAGATAACCACAGACACCAATTTGATTGAGATAATGTAGAAATTTTAAACAGAGGAAACACCAAAAATGCCAGAGAATTCCTAGAAGTCTGTTACTTAGGCGAATCAGCGATTAACCAACATATTAATATAGACCAAATCTACCAACTAATAAAAAGTAAATCACGTGACAAGAAAGTTCAAATTCCAAGTCTATAAAAAATGATCAATAGAGATGTAAATCGACTACTAGTCACGAAGATGGTTGTCAGGAGACACAATTCTATCATTCATGGAGAATTTAAATCAGTTCATTTTATGCTAAAACTTGAGCTGAAGATGTTGTGCAGGAGGGGGATGACGAAAGCTTCGCAATTAAACCAACCAGCTCCTCAGAGAACACAACTAAATGCAACTCTTACATACTTCCATATTTTCTTTAGTTTCTATGAGCATCCTGATTACAACTCATTCATTAAATTACTCATCTTATTACGTAACTCTCTAATACACTTCTTCAAGCCTTCTTATGCATTGACTAATATTAGCAACTATGCTTATGACAACTATTCACTTTTGTTACTAACCTCTTTTATGAAAAATGGATTGTATACAAATTCGATTGTGCAGATAAAGAAAATAAAATCCGGCGAAAAGAGGCTCTTCACTGAACTACATATTTTGTAATTTTCATTAATGTTTGGATGGGGATTATTCATGAAGTTCTTATTAACTCCTTGTCAGGTGGTGATTTTTACTATTTCAGCGTACTTCGTTTTTGAAACTTTTTGAACTTTAGAAGTTTTGTTTTCATTATGTAATAATAATAATAATAGTTCTATTATGCACAATAAATTTACACAATATGCACAATTTTCAGCCTAGTTTATGGCTTAATATTTTCTCTTCATCCAGGAGTTTCAAGTGAAAAACAGCCATCTCCAGTAAATCATGTGACGCAGTTCTGTTTTGTTCTGAAGAATAAAATAATCCCCTTATGGTATTCTTCTTTGGTCCCCGAGAATTGAACAACAATAGGGTTGCTAATCAATTAAAAATGTGCACGAGTACATTTGGCAACCGATGAACATAACTGATGATGCATCATCTCGGATCGAAATTCAGGTAGCCGAGTGATTCAGGCAGGCCACCAATACAGTCTGGATTTTTGGATAGATCTAATATCATCAAATCAATGTGCACCGTGATGACGAGCTACCTAGAATGGTGGCCACATTTCAAAACCTGACTGATAGAATTCAGTCTGCAGTGAAGGTAGGACTAGACACGTCACACTAGTTGGTAGTGTCAAATCAAAATATCCACTACAGTCATACAGGAGGTCAATCGCGAGCCCGATTAGCTCAGTGGTAACGTCTCTGACTGCAGTACTCACTGGGTGATGTGGGTTCGAATCTCAGAAGGGACATGAGTTCCTTCAAGTTGGTTGCAGATACGCCTTGCTGACTGGTGAGTGCCAACTAGCACGAAACCTAGGTGGAAGGCTTCCTGACGATTGCCTCCAAATATCTAACAGTCTGGATTTATTTACTATACTAATTAAATGTCGTTTGCAGCCAATGTAATATTATTGTTCCCTTTAATTCCTAGAGGAACATTGGGCTTCAGCCACACGTCTCCATTGAGTTCGGTTCTTCGCCAACGTTTTCATCACCTGGCTCTACGTCTGCCCACATGCTTTCATCTCCTCTTCACATCACCTCCTCCATGTCACCCCACCCTCGAACTGACGACCAACTAACTCGCCGCTTCCCATTCTGGTTCCACTCGAGCGACGGCCAGGCGTGTGATGTCACTCACTTACTGGTTTGTTTTCTGAGAGTATGACCAATCCACCTCCATTTCTTCCTGTATACTTGTTGCACAGTTGGTTCCTTCTGGATTGGTTCGCTCGTTTCCAGAGATCCCTGTTTCTGATATGTTCTACCTGCCATCTGATCTCGATTATTGAGGGAAGACAGCTGTTGATGAATGTCTGTAGTTTGTTCGAAGTGGCCATCGTGACGAGGCGCCAAGTCTCTCATCTGTATAGTAATTAGCACTGACTTCACTTTGGAGTTGAAAATCGGGATCTTATTTTTGATGCTGAGTGCTGTTGACCTCCACACAGACTTGAGAGTAGTGAAAGCTTGTCTTGCTTTTCCGATTCTTGCTTTGATATCCTCGTCAGTTCCGTCGGCCTGTAGTTGAAACGGTGCTTCCCAGGTAGGTATGTAAAGGAGGTTGTTTCTTTCAGATTTCTCCCATTTAAACTGATTGTCGTCTACTGTTATTTTTGTTGCTGTTGGCCAAGAATCTTCATCACCTCTGTTTTCTCTATGTTTACTTGAAGTCCTATTTTTGTGCTTCTTCTGCCAACTTGTTCCTTCCCACTTGTATATCTTCCAGTTTGTGGGAAATCAGACAAATATCATCGGCGAAGTCCAGAGCCTCCAAGTTTTTGTGTGAGTCCATCTTATGCCTGTCTCCTGGTTACCCGGCTCGCTGTCTGTCGTACTATCCAGTCTACCGCAATCACGAAAATCATTGGAGATAGTAGGCAGCCTTGTGCACCCTTAAAATAAGAATATTGGATTTTGTATTGTTCCATTAGAAATCTTACTCTTTCTATTAGTTTATTTGTTCATTGGATGTCTTTCGTCAAGAGACTGGTTGGAACTTACAACCATTTTGATTAGAAACTTGGTGAAAACAGAAATTTTGATAAATAATAATTTAATAATTCCCATTGTAACATTAAGGACATAATATTTAACGAAGAGACTCTTTTCAACGAATTTATTATCAACCTATACAAGCTATGCACCCTATAGAAGTTTAGAATGAAGAAGACGCGGTAAGTTGGCATAAATTCGATAGATGATCTTAAAGTCATGATCGGGTTTTGTAGAGCAATAGACGTCGATCAACTGTTCTTAAATAAAGCTTCTCACAGCCTTCCTCTCTCCCTTATAAAACCATGCTGGAATGGGTTCCCATATCCCTGTGGAAAGCATTCTCTAGAAGTGACCAGTGTATCCTACACCACAAGACTAGGTGAACTGATAAATACACAGGGAGGTGGCTAGACGAGGGAGCTTATCTTTTACACAAACAGAGAACAGCTTACGGCTGGTGAAGGTTGTTTGGTGTTTTGCAGCAAATAACGTCTTACTGACTGATTTAGAAAGACGATCTTTGAACATATTTGAAAGCTGATCACTTTTGAATTCCAAATTCACGAAGATGGTTTTCTTTCGAACTGAGCCCATCAGCGGTGCACCCTGTTTGACTGAGCTCAGATAGCTAGATTAGTTCAAACCACCCGTTTTGTCCATTCCATGTACATTTCCGGTGGATAGATGTTTTGAAAGATCCGTTGGTACGTCTACCGAGACACACATCAGGAAAAGGAACACTTAGTTCAAATTCTTTTTCTATGGTTAATTGCAAGGAAGGATGACAGTTGTTGAATCCAAGCGGGATATCATTAAGTATTACGTCGTTATCTACATATCTTCTATAAATATATTCTTTTAAATAACAGTTTTGTTTTCAGGATTTTCATCATGAGCTGACATTAGTTAGAGAACCATTGGAAAACCTGGGAGTACTGGACAGCTGTTTCCTCCTAGTTTGGGACTCTTCAGAAGTACGCACCCACCGGAATTCGAACCCAGGAACTTCTGGTTACAAGGTGAGCTAGCTGGTGTACCATTAAGCCACTGGGACCCGATCCAATGGCCCATGAATTCTAACTTCTGCCAATTCGATGACATCATTATCTTATCTGTACAGTTGTAAATATGTATATGAGAAACAACAAGATATTTCCGAATTGACTCTAGTCGGTGATCAAATTACGCTAAATAAAAGAAGTTACGTAATATATTAGATAGAGATTTCGAGATAATCAAATAAATACGGAATTAAGACTATGAGTGTTATTACACAAAAGTGAATTGATTTAGCACAATGGATCTTTTAGCTAGCCACGGTGAAGAAATTAGATGAATGCAATACTTTAGATAGTGCGCCAGTGGTTCAGCGGTAGAACGCTCGCCAACTATGCACTTGGTCTGCAGTTCAATCCCTGGCCGATACACACCTATTATTACGTCAGTTGCTACTATTACTATTCTCAATTTGAACCTTCCCCGGTATTATTTCACTTGTTCCACTTGTCATTCTAAATCAATTCTCTCTTTTACAACGTTAAATTCTGTTATCAAATTTCTCACAATATTACGTAACGTTTTTATTTTATTCGATTTGCCTACTAATCCCATAATTGCACACCCCTTCTAAGTTCTATACATCTTATGAAATTTATTCTATATATGACATTGATTGTTTTGCCACTTGACATTTAATTATGATTATAATCACAAACATTTTAACTTTAATTGCATTTCATACTACTATTATTATTTTATGCATTCACACCTATGATTCAATTCCCTCACCGGATATAACTTCTTAAAAACCATATATATATGATTGTACAGCTTGATAATAAATTCGTTGATAAGAGTCTCTTCGCTGAATCACTTGTTTTGATTTTCTGTATGTTACAATGGAAATTTTCCGTGAATTAAAAAACAACACCTAAACGTCTCTATTCTAGTAGTAAGGCTAAGTAAAGAGGGAAGGTTGGGTGTGAAGCGACTCCCCCCCCCCCGAAGCTAAAACTAAAAGCCCCTTGTTCCACTCGGAACTTAAATGGATAAAATAAAATAATATAATGATATAGATTACTTCAGATGCAAAACTCTTCTGAACCTCTGGATAAATGTACGTATAGAGAACCACTGAAAACCAACACGGAGTACTGCATATTTTTTCCATCCTAGTTTGGGACTCTTCATCAGTACGCACCCACCAAGTTTTCAGGCTGAGACCTTAAGGTTACAAGTCAAGCTCGTAGACCATTCAGCCACTGGGACCCAACTAATTCGCCGATAGCGGTCGTGCTAAAATCACGAACTGGTAGAAGTTAAAATTCATGGTCCATTGGTTATGTGCCCAGTGGCTGAATGGTCTACGAGCTTTCCCTGTAACCAGAAGGTCCTAGGTTTGAACCTCAGTGGGTGTATACTGATGACGAATCCTGAACTGGTGCGAAACACCTTTCCAGTACTCCCTGGTGGTTTCCGGTCTATGATGAAGCTTGAAACATAAACTGCGACAATTTATTTGTGATTATAATCACGGTTGAACATTAAATCAATAAAACAGGTTATGTACTTTATAAAATAGTTCATGGAATATATAAATCTTAGAAGGGAATATGTGGAATTAATACGTTTAGTAGGCAGTTGAGACATTACGCAACAAGGTGAGAATTTCAGTAAGGAAACAGGATTTACATAAATAAATGAAGGGAGATAAGTGAGTTAACACCGGAAATTGTTTAAAGTGAAAATAATAGTAACAATAATAGTCGAATTAATAATAATAATAAGAGGTGGATAAACAAACTGAATAAACAAAGTTTGAAATAAATAAGGTCAAGACAGAAATGGCAAATATACACTAGTTTAACATAAACAGATTAGGGTTGACAAACAGACTTTGACTTTTCTATATTTCAGTGGCCAAAGTGTTTCAGTTAAACACAATTGAGTCAGACACATAATGATTATGACAAGTTATAGATAACTTTAGAAGAAGACGTTGCAGAGATTAGATGACCAGTGTCGACTAGATTTCCCATTTTCGCGCTCCACCTCTCTTTGTAGTCACGTGCATCGGACAGCCGATATACCTAACTCCACAGGATCAACTGAACTGGCAGACATACACATATACAGAGTTGGTCAACTACTGGGTCTTTTCCTTCAGGTTATTGAACGAACAGCAGTGGTCGACTGGAAAATACTATTCTCAAAGATGATGCGACCAATATCGTTTTCCGAAAATTTTATACACGTACTTATCGCCCTTTATGAATTTGAATAAAGCAAGAACAACAGTTTGTGCAGAATAATATGGTACCATCATTTGTCTCGTGAGCTTCTCATCAGCTGCTTACAGCCTGAAGAAATCATTAATTAAGCTTATGTACTGAACAAGTCTATCATACTTGCAAATGTTACAGGAGACTTTGAAATCAATAAACAGTGCTCAGAAATTACACTTATATTAGTTTATACCCAGAGAGTTCAAGTTTAAACAGACATAAAGGCATGCATACAATGGCAAAAGATCTACGTAATACAGACAAAAGATGAGTAAGACGATGAGTAACTAATAAATTAAGTAACAATGTGGTGAATTCAACTCAAATCATAGAAACAAGCAACAAGCAAAGTTACACTATAGAGAAGGACGTGAGATTAAAGCCAAAGATTACGTAATCAAATGAAAAAGAGACAGTAATGACATCCAGTTGTCAGGGCAAGGAGAGACTGATAACTGCTTCTTTCTGAACACATAAACCAGGTTTCAAGCGTTTGATAGAGATTGCTTCAGCAAACTTGAGGAGAAATGAACGATTTTGTCTATTGATAATTTTAAGGGATTTCATGATGTCCACCTCATGACACGTATTGGCGAGGTGCATGGCAATGGCACTATTGTAATATTGTTTTTAGGGACAGTGACATTCTTCTTTTAAGGATGTCGGCAACTAGATCACCTTTGAATTCAAAGTTCATCTGTAGTATCAGCTTGGATACAGACGTCAAATCACATTTCAAAGGTCTTAACTATATTTTGTTTTGTACATAAAACACGGTGGATATCCATTTTTGATTAAAAATTTTTGTAAAATTTAACTCTTCCACCAAGTGATTGTATCAGGTTTCTTTTTCAACCAATGGGTAACCAACTGTAGACATTTGTCAGCTGACTATTCCAGTAAAGATTTCTATAAATCGATTTCCTCAAGGTTCCATCACTGCTCGTGAATAGTTCCACATCAAGAAAATGAATATCAGACTCGTTCTTCATTTCAGGAGTGAATTTTATCACTGGATGGCAAGTAATAAATGCATTTAATATATTATCTCCAAATAACAAGTAATAAAGATGTCAATTGGTGGGTGGTGACTAGCAGTGGAATCCAGGATGCGCATTTCGTCCTATTTGGGACTCATCAACCGGATGTACCTGCATTCATCAGTGAGTGGTGATGTTCCCACCGACGCTCGAACCCAGTGCCCATAGTTTTAAACTCCAAGGCGTTATCCACTAGGCCACTTGGGCCACGAGACCTGCCTCTTGTGCAACGGGTCATATTAATTATTTAATTGAATTTTAGATTTTCCCGTTGACTGATTGGACCGAAGTGCCCAGACATCGTCGAAACATCTGCACAAGAAGCCGACATGTCAACCTGAGACCAAGCACTTCGGTCCAATCAATCGACGGGAAAATCTAAAATTCAATTAAATAAAGATGTCACCTACATACCTTTCCAATAGTTGGAAACCTTGACCATTTTCTAAACTGACCATAAAACAATCTACAGAGAGGGAACCTTCGTTTTGTCTGTAGATTGTTTCATTGAATGTAAACTGCAAATTCAATGTACATCTCAATAGTATTTCTTCCAAATGTGTAGTAGGTATCTCTATATTCAACTTCCTGTCATCAATATATTTACATATAAAATATATGGTTTCTGTTAATGGAACGTCAGTAAATAGGGATTCTACATCCACAGGTAAAATATGTTTATTCCAAACATTTGTGTCCTGTATCCCATCGATAAATTGGAAGGTATCACTGAGAGAGTGAATAGGTAATTACCTGCTGACATGTTCATGGAATTCAGCTAGCCGCTTAGCTATGGAATGGTAAGGCGATCCAGAATAGGAATAAGTGCCAGGCCAAAACGCTTTGGTATTAAGGACCCTGTTGGTCTAATCCTCTCAGAAATGTTGTTCATTTAGTTGTTGATTACTCTGCATTCCTTTCAAAGATTCCGTGAATTGCTTTTAAATTAATTCCGTCCAGTTTGTCTCATTAGGTTTAGAGAATGCTGTTGTTATCAGAAAGTAGATGCTACATTTTATCTATGTAATGTTTACGACCTAAGATTACAACACCTGCACCATTGTCAGACCGTGTAAATAATTTATATTCATTGTACTTTTAGCTGTTAATCTGTTCTTTGTGCTGTTTTGTTAGGAGACAATGAACCTTTGTTTGCTTTTTTGTTAAGGTTCCGATCACAAGAATCTATGATTTCAAACATTGGAGATCTTAATCAGAAAATGGTACAAAATCATTGATTTGGCTAAGTAAATTTTCAGACTGAACATGTTTACGAAGCTTACAGACACTGACCTCGTATATTCCATCTCAACAAATGTCTCCTTCAAAGTAATCTACAAAGTGAAGAACAACCTGCCAAAGACAATACGTTTCCATCTTCTTTGCATTGCAGAAGCCCTAGCCATTCAGTTGGAAGAACCAGAACTATGCATACAAAAGAAAATTATTCAACCACTTCTACTATCATGGTAACAACTCTGTTGATTTGACTTAACTTTTGTTTGTGTGCTTATTTTTCTAACTATTTAAAACTCTTGCGCAATTCCGTATGTTATTTTGTTTCCATGTACACCCTGAGCACAACTCTTTCATCAAACTATTACGTAACTCTTCTTTAACAATCGTTTGTGACAACTCATCACTTTTGTTACTACCCTCTTATATCAACATCCAATTCATCTGAACTTACTAATGGTATTTTCGTTTGGCAAATTTAATGTACACACACATACAAAACAACCATATATATTTGCGATTGTACAGCTATGAAAATGAATTCTCCGAAAAGAGACTCTTCGCTGAACTACTGGTCTTCTGATTTTGTATATCACTTTGAATGAACTCTCCTTGTATATTGAGTGACCAGTGTTGAATATATGTTCAATTATATCACTCCTTATTAATCCACTGTTACCTTTTCGTAGCCATGCGAGATAATGTTTTTTGACTCCTTTAGATAAAAGACGCAACGAAAGGCCTATATATATATCCCTCCACAGGAGCAAGGTTAAAAGAACTTCAACTTAGATGCACTTTGTGAACGTTCATTTCATATTCATTGGTGTTATCTACAGGCGGCAAGATGATTTAGCTATGAGATCGCCATTAGGTCCGGTACTTGCAAATATTTTCATCTCAAGCTTGGAAAATGGTCTGTTAAAATCGATCATCTATAGCTTCCTTCGGTATAAAAGGTATGTTGATGATACCTTTATCAATTGTGATAACGAATTTGACCAGTTAACAAACGTTTGCAGTTAAGTACCCATAAATCTCAAGCGAAACTTAACAGTATCTCTTGCGACGAGGATCCGAAGAATCCACAGTCCTGAGTCGGTAGATGAAAAGATCGATTTTTTGAGAAAGATAACCCTCCGCACCTCATAGACAAACACATAAAACCCTAAACTAACAAAGAAAATCATATCTCTGTGACGAAGTAGATGCTATACATGAATTTGACGTTCAAAGGCTATCTTCTGGCTGACAATCCAAAGAAGAGAATATCAAACTCCCTGAATAGAACATTTTTCGCTTCTAGGTTAAGATTGGTATTCTCTTGCCGCCCAATGTTCTCCAATAACTCTAAAGATTAACTTTCGCATCTGACCACTTCTAAGTGTATTTACTAATTTACTGGTTCCTGTGGAGCGAGATATATAGGCCATTCTATGCATGTTTTGTCCAAAAGAGTCAAAGAACATTATCTAATGATAATATATAATGAAGATATATTCAACACTGGTCACTCAGTATGCATGTAGAGTTCAGTCAGAGCTCTCTATAAAGTCAAGAGAAGCCTCCCGAAAACTATACACTTCCAAATACTTTACATTGCCGAGGCCTTAGTGATTCAGATGGAAAACCCTGATTTATGCCCACAATGAGACAAACGTCATAAGACTTCGAGGCCAGTAGAAATTTTGATAAGTTTATAGGGGAATGATTAAACACATATATCTTGCGGGATTATCAGGAAAATTCTGATAAGGTTGGACGGGTTTGAAGCTTTTAAAACGTTTGCACTTCACCCGATGTTATTCTGAAGTTTCCCTTCAAATTCCTAAAGTTGAAAGTATTGCAGCTTTCTTTCATTCTTTTAGTTTTCAATTGTTAGGTGTTCGTTATGGACTAACAATCGTAAGAGAGACCATTAGAAACCAGGAAGCACTGGGCAGCCATTTTGTTCTAGTCTGAGACTCTTCAACTGTGTACACCCACGACTCCACCACGGATCGAACCTGAGAATAAGTTCGTTGGTCATTCAACCACTTGGGCTGGAGTTCGACGACCCGTGAATTTTAGCTTTGTCAGTTGGTGATGTAGCGCTTCCCCCACTCAACTTGGGTTTTCAGCATACGTCTCAATGTGAGTTATCTCACCTCATTGGTAGAACGATAGACTTATTACTTAAACGTTAAAAAATCAAAACTAAAAGAATTGGTGTCTGTCACTTTTTGAACTGTTACGCTAATTCGTTTTACATGAAATTCTTTATTAAAGAATAACAGTAAACTGTTAAACTGTTAAATTCAAGAAGTACTAAGCCATATCAAGTCTCATGGTTTGAGTCCAGTTTAAGAGGCTAAAGTTATTGTGATAGAAATTAGTAACGATAGTTGATACATCATTTTCTAACGTTTCAATATTCAAAATTTGATTGGACACTGGGTAGTAACTAGTATCATTTATCTGGTCCCTTGATTGATGTAGACTGAATTCTACCAGTCAAGTTTGCAATCTGGTCACCATGCTAGGTGGCACCAAACAAAGGACTAGACGCATGACGCTACTTGTTACCCAGTGTCCAATCAAAGTATCACATACATTCCTAAAGGAGGTGAATCGCGAGTCTAAATAGTTCAGTTGTGACGTCTGTAACTGCAGTACTGAGTGACAGATTTGAATGTCAGAAGGGATATGAGTTCCTACCAGATTGCCAATACAGCCTGCTGATAAGTGCCAACGAGTGCGAAACCTAGGTCCAATACCTCCTGCCGATTGACTCCAACCATCTGATAACAGTAATACTCAACTTTATAAAGAGATAACTGGGTATGATTCACGAATATCTAACCCCTTTTTTAACATTTAAATTACTTTTCCTTTCAGTTAGCCAAGTGATTGATTATGAGTGATGTAATCGTAAACCAGACTAATTTAACATTTCCCCCCGTTGGTTGTTTATATAGCCTAGTCGCTAATATACTGACATTTGATACACCACCAATCACTGGGAATGCGGGTACAACCAGCTGACGAGTCCCAAACAGAGTGGAATACAATGCAATCTGGATTCCATTGCTTGTCACCATCCACCAGTTTACTTCAAATTAGTCCTCAGACATTGTCGAAGCATCCATACTAAGAGCTGAAATGTTATCAACGGAGGCCGAACATTTCAGTCCAATCAATCCATCGACGGGGCCCAACAGGTCTAGTGGATAACGCTCTGGCATTTGAAACGATGGGTACTGGGTTCGTGTCCTAGTAAGAACACCATCATCTACTGGAGAATGCAGGTACATCCGGATGATGATTCCCAAGTGAGACGAAATACAGTGCATCCTGGATTCCACCTGTAGTCACCACCAACCCAGATATGGTAAAAAATAAACTGAGAATACCCTGATGACTAATGCCACGAAGCATGAAAATGAACTAAATGCAGTGAATAAATAAATGAATGAGCGAATGCTTGAATAGATATCTTCATCTAGACTAAAGAATAAAAACTAAGTTGAGTAGTGCTCAGTATTAAATATCCATTATGAAATGTTGTCACTCAATTTTTTAAAACATTTGTGTCACCTCCCTTTTTGTTCAATACATGCATTCATCAATAAATAATAGCTTGAAGGCAATAATTATCGCTTTTGGTAACTCATTTTCAAACTTCTGTTCATCTATACCTATCAAAAAGTTGAACATTGGAAATTCATCTCAAAGTTGTGACTAATCTTATTCTGATTAGTTTACTTTAGTAATAATAATAATTATTATTTTGACTTAGTAGTGTTCTCTGAGCTGGTTGATTTCATTACAAATCTTTCTTTGTCCCCCGTCTAGACAACATCTTCAGCGCAAGCCTTAATGTGAAGTGAACTTGTTCGAATTCCCTATGAATGATAGAATTGTATCTCCTGACAACCTTTGTCGTGATTGGTTATTAATTCACCTCTCTATTGATCATTTTTATCGACTTGGAATTCGAACTATCTTGTTGATGATAATATGGCCGTTAATCGTTGATTCTTCTGAGTATCAGGCTTCTAGAAATTCCCTGGCATTACTTTTGGTGTTTCTTCTGTTTAAAATTTCTAAATTATCCCAATTAAATTGTTGTCCGTGATTGTCTGCATGCATCGTTGATATGAAAGAATACATATATCTCGTCTTTTCACAGCTAATTTATGTTCTTGAATTCTGAATCTAAGGGGACTCCCATGTTGACCAATCTAGTGTTTATCGCAGTTCATACAATTTATTTCGTAAATAGTGTTGATCTTATCTTCTTTTTCTGTTGGATCTTTTGGTTTGAACAATATCAAATGAAGTGATTGCGCTGGTTTCCAACTGTCTTATTATTCTGGCGGTTATTTCAGAGATATCCTTTATATGTGGGAGAGTGAATTTTCTTATGGTCTTTAATGTCGGTCTCCTGTCGGTATTACGACTTGATTAAATTCTATGAGTATTCATTCTTTTTGAAGACAGTTAGTAGGTATCTCTCTTCCATTCTTTCCAACACCGGAGTGTTACAGTGTGTTTGATCTGCGCACAATGTCTTCTGTGAGTCATTGGATTATTGCTACTTTATTTGAGTATTTGATCTCTTTGTGTTGACATTTTGTATATTTGTGTTTCCAGATTCCCTGTGTTAGTTCTCTTGATGAAGATATCTAAGAATGGAATTTTATCGTGTAATTCTGCTTCTTCTGTGAAATGAATGTCTTGAAGTATGTTATTGATTAATTTGTGGGTGTGCTCCATATCATTTCTTTTAATATTATAATAATTATTATTATTATGAAATTGAGTAAGACCAGCGTTTCAAACTCATCTCGTTTTGAAGAAGGCAAGTATAAGTATAACTTTTCTTGTGCAGATGCTTCGACGATGTCTGGGCATGTAATTAGAATTTAATTAGTGGATAGTGACTAGCAGGGAAATCCAGGATGTGCGTTTCGTTCTATTTGGAACTCGCCACCTGAATGTACCTGCATTCTAAAATTCAATTAAATAATTAATATGACTCGTTGCACAAGAGACAGGTCTCGTGGCCCAAGTGGTCTAGTGGATAGCGCTTTGGCGTCTGAAACTATAGGCACTGGGTTGGAGCGTCGGTGGGAACATCATCACTAACTGGGTACATCAAGATGACGAGTCCCAAATAGAACGAAATGCGCATCCTGGATTGCAATGCTAGTCAACATTCACCAATAAAATAACACTCTAATCATGAATAAAACATGCTGAATGAAATGCTGATATTAAACGGTATATCTGGTAAGTCTTGTGTTAGGTTTCGGGAAGACTTAGTTAATTTTTAGGCTAAGGACATTTTAGGGTTAGGTGAACCTAACAAAGTAGATATTAGGGTTGGTTCGAGTTAGACTAGGGCCAGTTTAGGGATAGTGTCATGTTATGGTAAAGTTAAGGAAGACCTAGATGACCACATGTATAAAATGTGGTTTAATTCCTCTGATGAAACTCTAATGCAAAAGTGAGAAGCATTTTTTGTCACATGTGAGAGGAAGGTGACCTACGTAACAGTTTCACGTCTTTTCATTTATTAGTTGCATATATATACATATATCATATGCTTATTGAGTTCAAGGTCATTGTCCGCTGCTTCATTTCGGTGCTTCAAGTTTAGCTCCACTATCATGTCCTTAGGAATATTTGAATACTCTTCTCCTCAGGATTTCAAACAATTGTTATGTGTAACAAGACAATATATACTACTCATTCTATGAGTATTTTGAAATGATGCTCGCCAGTGACTGGTTACAGGACAAAGTTGACTGAAGTTCTACTGAGAAGTCATGACCAGTGGGGAGTGAGGATAAATACTCACTATAAAACTGGCTCGTGCCAGTCGTGCTAAAATCACGAATCGGTAGAGGTTAAAATTCATGGGCAGGCCACTGAGTTGGGTCTCAGTGGCTGAATGGTCTACAAGCTTGCCTTGTAACCGGAAGGTCTTGGTGGACACTGCTGATGAGCCACAGACTAGGACGAGACAGCTGTCCAGTACTCTCTTGTGGTTTTCAGTAGCTCTCTAACTGACACCAGTCCGTGATCAAACCTGAAACAAGCCAAATCCCTACAAAAAAACTCAGGAAAAATAAAAACGATAATAGCTTTATTCCGGACAGTGTTTATTCAGTCACTTGGTGACTAGCAGTAGAATCCTGGATACGCATTTCGTCCTATCCGGGACACGTCAACTGAATTTACCTGCATTCCCCACTCAGTGAGTGATCCTGTTCCCAACGAGGATTGAATCCAGTGTCCATAGTTTCAAATAGGACGAAATGTGCATCCTGGATTCCCCTGCTAGTCACCACCCACCAAATGACTTCAAGTTACAAGACCATACATCATCGAAGCTTTTGCACAAAGAGCCGATATGTCAACCTGAGACCGAGTACTTCGATTCAATCAATCGATGGGAAAATCTAAAATTGAATTTAATAATCTTTTATTCTACTTTTAAAAAGGAGATGGATCGTGCATACACCACTGATGAGGCAGTTGAACGACATCGCGCTCAATGCACGCCATTGCTCGAGTGGAATTCAAATGGGAAGTGACGAGTGTGTCGTTGATGAGAAGGGGACATATAGGAGATCGTTTGTGGAAGGGGAGATGAGAGATTATGGGCAATCGTGGTGTCAGCCAGCTGAAGAGGACAGGAGAAAATAGGAGAAAGTGGAGATGTGTTGTTGAAGGGCTATGTTTCACTCGGAACCCAAGGGAATAATAATAATAATAACTAGTAATAATAACATAAATAAGAGAGAATATAAGTCATCTCCAGTTATACCATCTAAAGAGGGGACATGTGAGACCCTACGTAGGATTCGAAATAAAGCAGGAATTAGGCTGGCATTTAAACCTACAAACTCACTCACTCAGGCCCAAGCTCTGTAGGTTAAAGGACCCAGTTGACCCAATTAGACAAAATAATATAATCTACAAAATACCCTGCAATGACTGTGAGGTCAACTGCATAGGTCAAACTAGTAGGTCAGGGGTAGTCAGATTGTCAGAACATAAGAATTTAGCTAAGGTAAGAATGGTTGACCCCGAGAAGATAAGTAATTTAGAAAAAAGCTCAGCTATAGCACTGCATGCATTAGCACACAACCACACAGTAGGGTGGGAGAGGGTTAAAATTCTAAAAAGTAATCTAGGTAGGTGGAGAGAGAGGTTGATTACTGAATCCTTGTTCATCGAATCTACAACCAACACATGGGATAGGAATGACTCATCACTCATACCGGAAATATGGAAAATACTACTACCAATGAAGTCAGGCGATGAAAAATAGTGGAATTATATAAAGGAAGTTAGGAAGTTGTGTGAGTGAGTACCTTGATATGATTATGAGTATCAATAAATTGTGCTCGAAACGTCATCAGTAAATATTACTGTATAACACTGTGAGGCTTTATCGAAATAAAATTTACCCATAATGGAATTACACTCTACCACAGTGCCCAAGTTTTATTCTTATATCAATAATAATAAAAGTATAATATGCTACTTTTTCTACTTGACATGTTTGTAAATAAATATTCCTGGAAATGAATTAGAAGCTATCAAAAGTCTCTTCTGATTGCAAACACTTACCCTACCCTTTTCTCTTAACTAATTCTTATTTCGTATCGGTAATGAATTTGAGCATAAGAAACGTTATCATTAGAATCGGAAAGGGTAACGTATCACACTGACACACGATAATGCCCAGATGATAAGATAAAAAACGTCTGATAATAACAATAAAAATCGACTGAAGATATCTATTAAAAATTTGAAAGACAGACTAGTTGGACAAAGAATATTCTTTTCGATAAATGCGTCATCAGGTCCTACATTCATACGATCATAATAATTAAAGAATGATTGTTATCAACAACATTAATGCTGTTTTAAATCACATTAAATCAGTAGTATCGACAGATGATTACATTTCAGAAGCATCAGTAAGAGAGAGAGACAATATGCATTAATATAACACTAAACTGACTGAATGTCAGATAAATTAAGGGAAGTAACACAGAATTAATGAATTTATAGGCTTGACAGCAGGCCAGGATATGTTTCTTTTGCACACAGAGTTCCGGTTGTTTTAAGCAAACTGAAGTGGCCTCTACTGTTTGGAGTGTTCTGTATCTAAAGGCCTTTGGTAATTTATTCCATATCCGACAGATGATAGAGAAAGACTTCTCGGTGCTGGCTAGCTTTGTGGACTGTTTGGACAAGGTGATGTAATAAAGAACTGTTGATGGTCATAAGCCCATCTTTAGTTAGCCACATTGGTAGGTAATTGTTCCCGCGCATGAAAAATTAGGTTACTATAGCAACGGTCAGTATAACTGACTCCGTACAGGAGCATTTGAATTGATAGATACAATAAGAAATGGCTAGCCTCGGTACTTCGTCTTTTAGTTTCGGAATCACAACTGGTTGTATGGAGAGCATAAGCCGCAGCTTACTGGCATTATACGTCTTTTGAATCGATCTTCTCAACTTTTTGGTTGTTATTTCACTTAGTATATCACCTTTGAATTGTAGTCATAGAGGATTCTTTTTCATAAATTCCCCATTATTTCTTTGTTTGATATTGAGTTTAGTCATCTCTTACTGAGGCTTTTGAACTGAGAAATCTCTTCCCCTCAATTACAGTTGGACAAAGGTCAAACAAAAGTAGGATCCAGTTATTAATACTATTTCAATTTAGCCATCTTGCGTAATTGGTTTATCTATTCTTACAAATAATTGGTTGTGTAATAACCCGTTGTTAACTTCTACAAATTAACTGTCCTAATTTTAATAATTAATTTTTTTTAGATTATAGAATTGAAGAAAATGAAAGACGAATTCAGAGCAGAAAATTTTCTTTATCGACGAAATCATCTTCAGAGGCTGTACAGTCGTATTTATATTAACCACGTTTCGGCTTTTGTGTATGGCGAAGGCGCTGGCAATTCTTCAATACAACCCCGAACCCTGTATACAGAAAAAGTTTGTCCAGTCTCTTATTCTACCTTGGTCTTAACCTCTTCACTAGCCATTCCCTGTAAAAAGAATTTTTAATTTTTTAAAAATTTTCAATTCTACTTTTAGTTTGCTTTTGCTCTAATAATTATTTTACAATTATCACTCCCATATGTTCCTTTTTGTACATTTTCTCACCCTCTTCACACTTGTTAAATTGACACTCAACAAACTTTATTCTCACTCAATGGCAGTTTTAATCTTATCAGATTTCTAACCATTTCTTCCTTTGTGCCGTTGAGTACTACGTAATTTACAACTTTTATTTTTTACTTCTAAAGCCACTTCTGAGTAATTATATCAATTATGTCACCCTCTATTACTCAATAATAGACTACTATACATTTTTGGTAAATATAAATACGACTGTACAGCCTGTGAAGATGATTTCGTCGATAAAGAAAAATTTGCTTCTCTGAATTTGCCTTTTATTTTCTTCATGACTCAATGGGTATTTTCGGTGATTGTAGAATTGGTAAGGATTTTGGATTCATTTCAATTGTTCGCCACTTTCGTCACCAATCAAAAGCAGTTAAAAAGAACATTGAAAACCAGGGAGCACTGGACTACTGTTTCGTCTTACTTTGGGGCTCTTCAACAGTACGCACACACCGATGTTCGAACCCAGGACCTTCTGGTTACAAGGCCAGCGACCTCGTAGACCACTAAGCCACTGAGACCCGATCCAATGGCCAGCCCATGAATTCCAACTTCTGAGAATCCATAATCGGTGAGTATTTGTCCCGGGTTCGAACCTCAGTGGGTTCGCGCTGATGAAGAGTCCCAAACTAGGCCGACGAAACAGCTGTCCATTCCTCCCTGCAGGTTTTCCGATGGTTCTCTAACCGATATCAGTTCATGATGAAATCCTGTAACCAATCAATCAAATCCCTACAAACCTCCGGTCGGGAGTGAAGACAGTTACTCTCCGATGACACTGACTGGTGGTTGTGATGAAATCACGAATTAGTAAAAGTCTGAATTCAAGGGCCAATGGATCGGGTTCCAGTGACTGAATTCTCTACGAGCTTGACTTGTAATCAGAAAGTCCTGGGTTCCAAATCTGGTGGGTACACACCGCCGATGAGTCCCGAACTAGGATGAAACTTCAATCCAGTACCGCTTAATTTCCAATGGTTATGTAACTCATATCAATCCGTGGTCAAAATTGATATACGTGACTGACGAAATGGCGAAATTCCCCATTTAGATATTTAGAAGACATAAGGAGAGTGAGCGAAGAAATATCTAATTTTTAATACGAGACTAAAATTTACCAATCTAGTGGTGATCAGCAATGTTAACAATAATTATAAAGGGAGAGGCGTTCAGCAGAGAGTTACCCTTTTCAGAGATATCGTTCTCATGGAGGATTTCATCATGAGCTGACATCAGTTAGAGAACCACTGGAAAACCTGGGAGTACTGGACAGCTGTTTCGTCCTGGTTTGGGACTCTTCAGTAGTGGCTCAATGGTCTACGAGCTCGCCTTGTAACCAGAAGGCCCTGGGTTCGAATCCCGGTGGGTGGGTACCGATGAAGAGTCCCAAACTAGGACGAAACAGCTGTTCAGTACTCCCAGGTTTTCCAGTGGTTCTCTAACTGATGTCAGCTCATGATGAAATCCTCCATGCAATCAAACAAAATCCCTACAAAACCAATACTTGAAAATATCATTCTCAATCTGTACAGTCACATATGTGTAGTGAATTCTCATAGTAACAAGATGAACGCTTTCAAAGATGTGTCATTAAAATTGTAAGTCTTACACGACAATTACGTAACAAAGAAAACGACAATCGGGTAGAAACTAAAATGAATTTAACTCAGTAAACTGAGTGACACAACAAAATTCATAGGAGTGAGTAGGACTCAACCAAAAATGGAAAGGGAGTCAAGTTAAAAACAGTGATAATAAGGGGTAGAAAATTTTAATAGGGGGTGAGGGAAGAAAATAATACAATTTAAATAAACGAAACAAAAATTATGTATCCGGTGTTAAGACAGATCGCGTCCATTGTTGATTTAGTGACCGAACAAACTTCTGTATGCAGAGTTGAGCATCTAACATACGAACTATCATAAATTCCTTAATTTGGAAAAGTTTGATTCATACTCCTTTGCAAAAATTTTCAAGTACTCTATAGATGAATTTAAAGTTGGTTTGTGAGTTCCATCGGTATCCACAGATGATCAGCTGTTCCACAACACGGATTCGGTGAGATCTTTTTCCTCTTTTATAAGTTTGGATAGCTAACGCTGAGTACCAATGACATACCTAGCTCCACAGGAGCCGGTGAATTGAAAGATGTGTAACAACAGAAGACAAGGGCCAGGCAACAGATCGTTTACTAAGGAAATCAACACATATTTATAGCTTTTCATGTACATTATTATAGATTATTGTTAGCAGAAAAACACAGTCTTCTGATTGGTTGTTTCTCACTAAAAGTTAATCTTTCATCTCTTTGTGGCTGTTTCTTGAATGTCAGATCATCTATATGCTAACTGTATCCGCCTACGCAAAGTCTTTGTTCTCATTTTTCTCACGACCAATATTTGGGACATAAACATTGACGTAAATTAATGTCTAGCAATTTGACTAGCAGCCAGCTCTCACCACAGATGTACATTGATGCGTCCAGAAGTGGTAGGTGAGATTATAATTCACCTTCAAACGAATCACTGATTTTATAGAGAAAGTGAGTCGATGTTCAACTGTGAAGAAGGTTTCCTTCAATGAAGAAGACTGAAGGTTTCTCAGTAGTTCTGCTTATGAATCTCTATTGGATTGAAGATTCAGATGGAGAGGTGTTTTGAGGACAGAAAGTGTGTGAGGTCTCAGTGGTGTAGGCTTCATCGATTTCATCATGGAAAGGTCGGTGTAGCCATTTTCAGTCAGAATTCCTTTAAGAATGTTTAGCTCCTCTTCTATGGTGTCACAGATGCAAATATTGTGGACTCTGTGGCTCAGTAAGAGGATCTGGTTCTGTTTTGCACATAAAGGCATCCACTTGTAGAAATTTGCGAATTGTCCATTCCATGCTGGCTTCCCGTGGATGTATCTTTTCAGTGTTCCATCTTGTTCATGTCTTGTGAGTTGAAGGTCCAGGAAAGCTATTTTTCCATTCAGACTCCTTCTCTAATGTGAACTGAATTTCATATAGTGATAGCCAGGGTAAAGAAAGTGACTGCACGAATTACTTCTAAACGCATAGGTTTGACTTCTTCAAGTGGATTTCAACAACTTCAGTTGTATGTAAAAGACGACCTCGTCAGAATACGATAAATAACTTTAAATACTGTATTCAAATCAGCTTTATGCCCACTGTTGTTTATAAGGTGTGGTAAAATGGAGCTACGAATAGATCTTGTTTGTCCGTTGCCTAACCATGCAGAATGATGTTTGGAAATCCAATGATGGACGTGCTTAATTGTACGTCGAATGTAACTAGCTCCACGAGGAGTAGTCAAACTGGTAGATATAAACGTAGAGGTGGCGAAATCAGTTAGTTTATCCTTATTTCTCGGAAGTGAAATAGGAGTAGTTGTGATGGGACAGTGTACCTCTGATGTATTGAATGTTCTTTTCACTGCATTTTGTGTAATACACTTGTCTAATTTCTGCAATTACTTCTACCCACCCTTTAATTGTCGCATTAATTTAACTTGGCTGATTATCCCCCTTCTGACAGGCTCTTATGGACTAATTATTGTAAACAAACTGACCACCACTAGGATTGCATTATTTAGAGTAGAGCCATAGATGAGGATCTAAAATTGAAAAGTAAATATTTCTTTGCTCAGTTCATTGTGTTTTCTAGATAAATTTGGATTAATCACATGCTCCCCGAAACCAAGTGTACAGAAAACAACATTCAGGCTACAACCTTTGCCTACCATTGACTGACTGACTATTTGACCTACTAAAATTTGATTGGTTATTAATATGCACTTTTATTTTAATATAACTGCTTAATTATTAAACATTTTATTTTATTATTGTGAACCATGTTAGTTGTGAACCGGTAGTAAAAATAACTACAAAATGATATAGTACTACAATAGTTGTCTTCTTAATGCCTTATTTAAATTATCTAATACTCAAATGATCCTTTATTTCAGTGGAGATCTCTTCACGAACCAGGAGTAGTTGGTGACCATTGAAAACCAAGGAGCACTAGACAGCTGTTTCGTCCTAGCTTGTGAGTCTTCATCAGTATGCGACTATGACCCTTCCAGGGATCCACCCATGGACCTTCAGATTACGAGACCAAGCTCATTGACCATTCATCCACTTAGACCGGAAATCAGTGACCTGTGAATTCTACTTTCAGTTGGTTCATGATATAGAGAAACAGCTATACAACCCCATGCACACAGTAAATTACATCTTTGCAAATATTTTTGTTACTTTTGTCATTAAAATTTCAATTATGAAAAGAAATTAGAAGATATTCTAGACTCTTTCAACAACTGCCACCCTGAAATTCAGTTCACATTAGAGAAGGAGTCTGAACGAAAAAATAGCTTTCCTGGACCTTCAACTCACAAGACATGAACAAGATGGAACACTGAAAAGATACATCCACGGGAAGCCAACATGGAATGGACAATTCGCAAATTTCTGCAAGTGGATGCCTTTATGTGCAAAACAGAACCAGATCCTCTTACTGAGCCACAAAGTCCACAATATTTGCATCTGTGACACCACAGAAGATGAGCTAAACATTCTTAAAGGAATTCTGATTGAAAATGGCTACACCGACCTTTCCATGATGAAATCGATGAAGCCTACACCACTGAGACCTCACACACTTTCTGTCCTCAAAACACCTCTCCATCTGAATCTTCAATCCAATAGAGATTCATAAGTAGAACTACTGAGAAACCTTCTGTCTTCTTCACTGAAGGAAACCTTCTTCACAGTTGAACGTCGACTCATTTGCTCTTTAAATTCAGTGATTCGTCTGAAGGTGAAGGATGATCCCAGCTACCACTGCTGGCCTCATCAATATATATATATATATCATTTCACCCACTTCTATAGAGCTAGGTACAGCTGTCCATTGCTCCATGACTTTCGGCGACTCTCTAGCTGGTGATGAAATTTACGCTGAAATTTATACAAATTCCTACAAAATCCCCATAATCTAAATGACCATTTATTACTTTACTAGCTGCCCCACTAGGTCACCTCCTGTAAATGCTAATCATATTTCTTTAAACCCAAAATTAAAACCAAAAAGAGTGTTTTTAACCTATTACATTATTTAGTAAATTCCCCTTTATTTCCCAATATTAATTTCTTAACCGTTATATAATAAAAGTAATAATTATGATGCGAAAGTGTTTAAGACTACTTTTTGTTTGAATCAGCATATGTATTATTATTCCCTTGTGTTCCGAGTGCAACATAGGGCTTCAACAACACATCTCCACTTTCTTCTATTCTCTACTGGATTCTTCATCTGCCTGGTCCTACGACTGCCACTAATCTCTCATCTCCTCCTCCTCAAACGATCTCCTCCATATCACCCTCGCACCGACGACCCACTCGTTGCTTCCCAATAGGATTCCACTCGAGCGATGGCCTGCATTGCGTGCGATGTCATTCGACAGCCTCCTCAGTGGCGTATGCCCGATCCATCTCCATTTTCTTCTATATATTTGTTGAGCGATCGGCTCTTGCTTGTTGGTTTGTTCCCAGACAGAGTTTCTTCTTACTGATAATTCTTTCTGTCCGGTTGGTCTGCTGGCCATTTGATCTTCAGTATAGAGCCAGCCAGAAAAGTGGGCAGCTGTTGATAAAAGTCTGTAATTTGTTGGAAATGCTTTTCGTGATTCACGCGCAGTGCAAGTTTCTGACACATATAGAAGAAATGACTGGCTGACTGACTTCAAATTTGTGTTGAAAATCCGAATCTTGTTCTTTATGCTGAGGCGGAGAGAAGAACGTTTCCGAACTGGTTTCAGGTTAATGAAGGTGTACCTTACCTTTCCGATTCTGGCTGACTGGCTTTCACATCTTCATCCGTGCTGTCCACCTGTGGTTGACCGGCTTCTTAGCGCTATAAGTGGAGGCAGGAAGTAACCTCAGTCAAATCTCTCCCGTTGACGGTGATTGGTGCTGGTTGTTGTTGTTGCTGTTGCTGTTGGTGCGTGGGTATCTCCATCACCTCTGTCTTCTCTATGTTCACACGGAGTCCTGTCTTTTCTACCTGCTTTCTTAGCCAGTTTATTGTTTTTCGCCTGCAAGTCTTCGAATTTATGTGACATTAAACATAAATCATCCAAACGCGAAATCCATATCTTCTCACCGGTGGTCCAACGTATCCCCGTCTTCTCATTCCCTGTGTACAGTCTGACCCATAATCCAGTTCACCACAATCAGTAATATCATTGGTGATAATAGGCAGGCAGGCAGGCTTGTCTTACTCCTGCATTCATTTGGAAAGCCTCGTTGAGTTTTCCGTTTTAGATCACCTGACATATGCATATGTAAAAATACACCAATCTTTTATAAAAATGAATATCCATATACCCATTGCCCAAATTTATTCAAAATAATTTGATTTAATTTGTTTGTACAAATCTGAAGAATGTTACAAATTAAAATAAAATGAATTCATTGTAAACTTTCTTTCAACATTCAATGAAACTATTTAAGTCTCTACTTTTGTGTGAAGTCTTAAGTGAAAGAGAAGGAGGAAGAGAGAGTGAGTTAGTTAGTGAGTGAGAAGGAATCAGGGTGAGGAAGGAAACTAAAATGTATACCAACAATTCACCTCGATATGTGAACGTGATGAATATGTTTTGACCTACGAATAAGTAATTCCAAGTGAATGAGAGAATAAAACAAACAACTATGGAATAAAAGTACATCAGTATGGAATGTTATGATATTCACAAAAATATTTTTTCAAGTATTGGTTTTGTAGGGAATTTTTGTTTGATTGGGTAAGGGATTTTATCATGAGCTGATATCAGTTAGAGAACCATCGGAAAACCTGCAGGGAGTACTGGACATCTGTTTCGTCCTAGATTGGGGCTATTCATCAGTGCGCATCCAAAGGGGTTCGAACTCAGGACCTTCTGGTTACAAGACGACCTGACAGACCATGTCATGAATTGCAGAAGTTAGAATTCATGGGCCATTGGATCGGGTCCCAGTGGCTTAATGGTACACCAGCTAGCTCACCTTGTAACCAGAAGGTCCTGGGTTCGATACCCGGTAGATGCGTACCGTGAAGAGTCCCAAACTAGGACGAAACGGCTTTCCAGTACTCCCAGCTCTTCTCTAACTGATGTCAGCTCATGATGAAATCCTTCAGCCAAAAGTATATTTGTTTCAAATAAGAATCCTGTGAATCAATGTTTGTGCATACATCGCTTTATCTGTTCCTCTGATGTCAGATATATCGTTCATTTGACGTATATTCTGTGTGAAAGACTTCAAGAAGACGATTCCACATTGTTGCAGAAAGGTAGTAGTGCCTCTGTAAGGAGGAAGACAGTTGAACACCTTGTTGATATTGGATATTCTCTCTTAACAAACGTCTCCTTCAAAGTATTCTACAAAGTGAAAAACAAACTGCATAAATGAGTACGCTTTCATCTCCTCTATGCATTGCTGAAGCTCTGATCATTCAAATAAAGACAATGGAGCTTTGAAATCAACTCCTTGTATTATCATGGTAACAATCTTGTTCTGTCCTGTTTACTTGATTTTTGTCTGTTTGTTCATCTAACTCTTTGTAACTCTTACGTAATATCACATTTTACTTTGTTTCTATGTGCATCCTGACTAAAACTCATTTATTAAATTATTCAACTTATTATGTGACTCCAACACCCTTATTTAACTCTTCTTATGTGCTTTGGCAACTACTTCGCTACTACGGGGTGCCACCGACAATTATACATCTCATCCAACAGCTGTACGACAATGCTGCATGCCAAGTAATCCACAACGGGAAACTTACGGAATCCTTCGAAGTGAGGACAGGAGTAAGACAAGCTGGCTGCCTACTATCGCCAATGATTTTCCCGACTGCAGTAGATTGGATAATGCGACAAACAGCGGGCAATGAGGAAACACGCATAAAATGGACTCACACAAAAAACTTGGAGGATCTGGACTTCGCCGATGATATATGTCTGATTTCCCACAAACTGGAAGATATGCAAGCGAAAAGCAACAAGTTGACAGAAGGAGCATCAAAGATAGGACTTCAGGTGAACATAGAGAAAACAGAGATGTGATGAAGATTCCTGGGCAACAGCAACAACAACAACAACAGACAACAATCAGCATAAATGGGAGGAACCTGAAAGAAACAACCTCCTTTACCTACCTGGGAAGCATCGTTTCAACTACAGAAGGACGGAACTGATGAGGATATCAAAGCAACGACGATTGGGAAAGCAAGACAAGCTTTCATCACTCTCAAGTCTGTGTGGAGGTCAACAGCACTCAGCATCAAAAATAAGATCCGGATTTTCAACTCCAATGTGAAGTCAGTACTACTATACGGATCAGAGACTTGGCCAGCGCGTCATAAAGAGCATCTCGAACAAACTACAGACCTTCATTAACAGTTGTCTTCGCTCAATACTCAAGATCAGATGGCCAGAAAAGATCAGCAACAGAGATCTCTGGCAATGAGCGAACCAACCAGGAACCGATTGTGAAACAAATAGGCAGGAAGAAATGGAGATGGATTGGCCATACTCTGAGGAAACCATCAAGTGACATCACTAGACAAGCCATAGCTCGAGTGGAACCCGAAAGGGAAGCGGCGAGTTGGTCGTCAGTGCGAGGGTGACTTGGAGGAGGTCATGTGAAGAGGAGATGAAAACGTGTGGGCAGACTTGGAGCCAGGTGAAGACTCTAGCAGAGAACCGAACCCAATGGAGACGCACGGCTGAAGCCCTATGTTTCTCTAAGAATTAAAGGAAACAATAATAATAATGTATTAATTAATATTAACAAGTATGACTGTGACAACTCATCAGTTTTGTTACTACCCTACAGAGGTACTAATACAGAAGTAAATGAATTCCCTGAAGAGGACTGCTTCGCTAGACTACTTGTTTTCTGTTTTGTTTTCATGATGCTCGCTAGTGACTGGCTACAGCACGGAGTTTTAGTGAGAAGTCGTGACCAGTAGGGTCCACTCGGTCGACAGAGAGAACAAATACCCACCGATGACATTGGCTGGTGCCAGTTGCGCTAAATCACGAATTGGTAGAAGTTAGAATTCATCGTCTGGTCATTGAATCGGGCCCCATGGCTGAACTGAATACGAGTTTGCCTTGTAATCGTAAAGTCCTGGGTTCGAACCCCAGTGGGTGCGTACTGCCGATGAGTCCCAAACTAGGATGAAACAGCTGTCTGGCAGTACTCCCTGGTTTTCAATGGTTCTCTAACTGATATCAATCTGTGGTCAAACTTGTATAAAAACAAATCTAATCCTAACAAACCAATTCTTCAAAGACATAATTAAAGTCAGGTATCAAGCCTATTGTTTAGACCACACAGTAGCCTATCGTAGCCTGAACTAGTTCCCATCTTACAGTTTAAGACATTTTATGAATACATTCAAACAGGGTGTTATTTAACGGTATAAGAAGATACATTACTAAGTCATTCACAAGATATAGAATAAATAATAAGTGATTGAGAATTTCTCACACATTAATTCTAATGTACTTGAGAATAGCCTAGGTACATGTTATTTGTCTTTATACAACGTAGATAGATGACTAGCCCAACTAGGATTTGGACAAACATATTCTAATGTGTGTGGGAATAGCGCCTACTGAGTTGTCACAACGTATGGTTAGACGTAAATTTATGTGTGTGTATATATGCAAAAGGCTGTTGTCAAATTTGATTTGTACTGAACGCATTATACTTTTATTTATTAGTAAAATGTAGGCCAAAATGTCGGTGAGTCATTTCTACTCTTTGATCTATTTCACACCTTAGTTCAACTAATTCTCCCAACTTTTTAAAATATAGTGGTTAAGTGATAGTATTTATAATCTTTCGTTTCTATTATTACTAAATTCAATCTTGTCGGCTTGATAAAAGTATGTACTTTTGTGAAGTACATATTTCTGGATTATTCAAATAATGTGCAATGGAGAGAGGAGTATATAAAATAAAGAAAGAAAGAGGAGTCCTCACCTGTAGTGTTGATGTTTATTATTATTATTATCATTATTATTATTATTCCCTTTAATTCCTAGAGGAACATAGGGCTTCAGCCGTGCGTCTCCATTGCGTTCGGTTCTCTGCTAGAGTTTTCACCTGGCTACAAGTCTGCCCACACGTTTTCATCTCCTCTTCACATGACCTCCTCCAAGTCACCCTCGCACTGACGACCAACTCGCCGCTCCCCTTTCGGGTTCCACTCGAGCTATGGCTTGTCTAGTGATGTCACTTGATGGTTTCCTCAGAGTATGGCCAATCCATCTCCATTTCTTCCTGCCCATTTGTTTCACAATCGGTTCCTGGTTGGTTAGCTCATTGCCAGAGAACTCTGGTGCTGATCTTTTCTGGCCATCTGATCTTGAGTATTGAGCGAAGACAACTGTTAATGAAGGTCTGTAGTTTGTTCGAGATGCTCTTTATGACGCGCTGGCTAAGTCTCTGATCCGTATAGTAGCACTGACTTCACATTGGAGTTGAAAATCCGGATGTTATTTTTGATGCTGAGTGCTGTTGACCTCCACACAGACTTGAGAGTAATGAAAGCTTGTCTTGCTTTCCCAATCGTCGTTGCTTTGATATCCTCATCAGTTCCGTCCTCCTGTAGTTGAAACTATGCTTCCCAGGTAGTTGATGTTTATTAAGTGGTATGAAGCAGATGGCAAGAAACCCTGGACCTTGGTTTCGCACATACTTGCACTCATCAGAGAGACTTATCAGTTCTTTCGAGGTTGCAGTTTACACATAAAAATCATATCGATGGTAGTTTCGTCTTCATATATTATAAATGTTTTCGCGTCTTGGCATTAACAATAACCGATTGCAAAAGGTCAATGATATCGAATTAATGAGTACAATGTATGCTCAGTTACCTTAGTTTACGGAGAAAGAGTCTCTTCAGATGCGAAATGATCATATTTTTTGTACGAAGTGAGTTTAATACAGGGTTTGATATATAACTAATACTCACTGTAGTTTGCGATAATTAACAATGGTGTCTGTCCTTCCTGGTGCAGTATTATCGATTATACGTCGTAAAACAAAATAGTACAAAAGAGAAACAAGCCTGGTCTGATTTTAGATGGAATGGGTTCTCAATGCCAAGCACTTTATATACATATATATTAAGCCACTGGGACCTGATCCAACAGCCCATGAATTCCAACTTTTGCCAATTCACGAGTAAGTTTGGCGGGAGGAAAAATACTCACCGAAGACATTGGCTAGTGGTCGTGCTACATCATGAATTGGCAGAAGTTGGGATTCATGGACCATTGGGTCTGGTCCCAGGGACTTAATGGTCTACGAGCTCACCTAGTAACCAGAAGGTTCTGGGTTCGAACCCTGGAGGTGGGTGCGTACTGATGAAGAGTCCCGAGCGGGGGTGAAACAACTTTTCAGTACTCCCTGCAGGTTTCTCAATGTTTCGCTAATCGATGTCAGCTCATGATGAAATCCTGTAACTATCAATGAAATCCCTACACATCAATTTCCCGTGATGATATCATCATGATATCACAAAATCAGTATTAATGACTGCTTTCACAATGATTTCACATAACTCTAATTCAAGTTTATTAAAGGTGATGGAAGCACTCAGTTGGATTATCAGATACATCCTAAACTATGTGTACAAAAAACAATTGAATTCAACCTTCGCCTACCATGGACTATTACTTGACCTATTTAAGTATGATTAGTCATTAGTGTGTACTTTTGTTTTTTATTTAACTGAGTAATTGTCATGCATTTTACTTTATTATTGTTAACCATGTTAGTTGTAAAGCGGTTGTAAAGAAAATGCGAAATGATATCATCGCGTGAAATTTGTCTTCTAAATGCCTCATTCAAATTTAGCAAAGGGACTTCTTTCACTCATCTAGGCAGCATCGTTTCAACTACAGACGACATGGATGAAGACGTCACAACCGAGATGAGTAAGGAAAGTCAGACCTAACAGAAAACATGTAGAAAATTTTTTATAAAAATCTGTCGAAATCCTTGACAAAAGAAGAAATTGTCTGATGTCTTCCCAGAAAATCTTGAAAAGTTTATCTGTAACCTGTCGAGCTTGGAGTTAAATTTAAGTGAAATTGAAGCGCTTTCCCATGAATTTAATTTTTATGCTCTGTATAAATTTGTCAAAAGAACCGATGTAGCAGCTCAGTCCGAAAACCTATTCAGTCAACTGAATGACCTTATTCTAGTTGATAAGTACAAGAAGAGGTTGTTCAATTCAAGGCTGGTCGACGTTGCAAATCAACACCGACATCATATTCCCAAATCCTGTCTGAGGAGCATAGAAAGCTCTCAAAAACAGTGACACAGTCTCTATATTGTGACATGACAAAGGCTTAAGATTGGGCTGATGGACGAAGATGACTTCATTGTAAGGATGAAAACTGTCATGAATGACCTGTTGATGCTTAAAGTTGAAGACTGCCAGAAAGATAAGGTAGATGCAGTTGAGAAGTGCATCACAAACGCATTGAGAAATCTCCCAAAGGAGAAATTGATCAACAGTGATGCATACAGTGATTTAAACCCCCGATGGCCCCGTTTTCCTGCAAAAAATACACAAAGAACATGTCCCTTTGAGACCTCTACTGTCTATGATCAACTGGCCTCAACACAAAGTTCCTCGTTAGCTTACAGATAAGTTAGGACCCAACAGTTAGCTTTGTACACCATGAAAAATTCTTTTCTTTTCGCCGAAAGTGTGGACCACATGAACGTTCCAGATAAATTCATGGTGTCATTTGATGTAACCTCCTTGTTCACAAGGATTCCAGGCAATGAAACTATCGAGATCATTTGTCAACATTCTGATCTTCTCCCACTCCCAGAGTTGGAATTCAAACGCCTACTGCTAATGTGTACCATGGTTGTACAATTCCAGTTTGAAAACACTCTTTACGGTCAAATAGATGGTGTAGCTATGGGTGGTCCACTTATGCCTGCTTTATTAAACATCTTCACGTCCAACCTTGAGAGGACAAAGTTGAAAGCCTGCAGTCGACGAAACAACTTCTTTGTTGTCGATATATGTCGATGACACATTTGTAGTGTGCAACAATGAAAGTCATGCTACCTACCCTACTCCGATTATTCAACAACGTACATACAAATATTAAAATTCACCATGGAACATGAGAATGATAGAAAATTTCATTTCCTTGACACTGCCATGCAACGCTAGGGAGAGGGTGGTCTAAAGTTCAATTTACCGAAAGCCGACACAGAATGGACAATATTTACATTTTAATAGTTTTTGTTCAAATAGCTATAAACGAGCACTGGTCAAAACTCTGTTTTATATAGCCAGGAGAGTATGCTCCACAGACAAACTGCAGGAAGAATTTCTGATTCTCCAAAGATCTTGAAAGATAGCGATAGCCCTCAGAAACTCATTAACAAGTGCGGAATATGTGAAGGTTCAAACACCAAGCAAATCAAACATATCTTCAATCAGCTCGATTTTAAAGGTGATAATATTTCAGGAATAGTTAGCAGAGAATTGAGTACGTCACTAGGCAGAGCCTATCCTGCAGCTAGGTTGATTCCCGTCAGTCGGACAACATACTCTTTGGTGCAATCAAAAATCGACAGATACCTTTCTCGTGTTAACTCTGACTGTGTATACAAAGTTACATGTATCTGTGGTAGAAGTTACATCAGGAGAACAGAAAGAAGGGCACACCTTATATTTTCTGAACATGTATCGAACAGCCTACGTCTCAGGGGAAGAAGTGTTTCCAATAGTGTCATTGTGAGACATCTCATCAATAGAGGTCATGAGGTGGACATCATGAAATCCCTTAAAATTATCAATAGACAAAATAGTTCATTTCTACTCAAGTTTGCTGAAGCAACCTCTATCAAACGCCTGAAACCTGGTTTATGTGTTCAGAAAGAAGCAGTTATCAGTCTCTCCTTGCCCTGACAACTGGATGTCATTACTGTCTCTTCTTCATTTGATTACGTAATCTTCGGCTTTAACCTCACCTCCTTCTCTATAGTGTAACTTTGCTTGTCACTTGTTTCTATGATTTGAGCTGAACTCACCACACTGTCATTCAATATGTTAGTTACTCATCATCTTACTCACCTCTTATCTTTTTGTTCAAACTTGAACTTTCTGGGTATAAACTATATAGGTGTAATTTTCTGAGCACTGTTTATTAAGTTTGGAGACTCCTGTCAACTGACATCATGACATCTCAAGTTCTGTTTGGACACTTGCTGTCCTACTGACACACTGTGTACGAGATTCGATAGGATCTCCTCTCCACAACTAAAAACGTTTAGAAAAAGAGAATTTGTATAAATCACATGATAATGCAGGTGTTCGAACAATAAACTCTCTGATAAAGTTTGAAATACAAAGACTAAATGGGATATATAATGAAAATTTTTATCATGTAAGAATGCTTCTAACATTGGAAACTTTTTAATCAACTTACAAGCAGAACACAAATTTCAACTGATGCTTATCCTGATGTAAATGCCTTCAATAGATAGATCTTTTATAATGCAACAAGCTAATATGACTAGACCTGATGTTTCTAGTCACATAAATGACCATTTCCCTGGTTTCAATGAAAAGGATATATTTTCATGTCTCAAATCCTTAAATCCATCACACAGCCTGACACCCGATGGTGTACCAAGCATTTTGCTTCAAATGTGTGCTGATATTTTGTGTTATCCTCTTACTCAAATCTTTAATGTATCGTTTCACAGGCATACAGTACCTGTTGCCTTGAAAGAAATAAAGCTGGTGCCTGTACCAAAATCATCTTCTGGATCAGATCTAAACGTCATCACGTCTCCATCTTCGAAGACTATGGAGAGACTTCTCCTGCATGTTCTTAAACCTTTTTTGGAATCTTTTAGTGACCCAAAGCAGTTTGCTTACAAATGCAATAGAAGCACTTTAGATTCTGTCGTTGTACTCCATCACAATATCGTTTCAAATCTTGATAAAGGCGCGAAGTTTGTTCGAGCCTTCTTTTTAGACTACACTGCTGCTTTTGACTCTATTCCCAGGGCACTTTTACTAAGCAAGCTGATTTCAGCAAACACTGAGTCCTGGGTCACAAGATGGCTGTCTTCTTATTTTTCGGGTAAAAAACAACACACTGCTTTGAATGGAAAGCGCTCCAATTCGTTGCTAACGGAAACTGTTGTGCCTCAAGGCGCTGCTGTACTCTCTCCATCCCTTTTTTCTTTCTTTTTGCATGACCATCCATATTCTTCCAAAGCTAACTTCATTAAATATGCTGATGATGTAACCATTTCTGTCGCAGGAGTTTCTGCTTTGGATTGTTCTTGTATGAACAGATTCTTATCTGAAGTTAACAAATGTTCTAATTTAAATGGTCTTAAACTGAATCCATCTAAATGTCATACTGCTGATTTTAGTTTCAGATGCGAACAAGACTTGTGTGGACTGATTCAGTGCCATGATTCCTGTAATACTGATTGCACTGTGATTGGGATTAAGTGGAATATCTCCTTTCTTTGCATCAGTTTCTCTTCGAGTCTCTGTTGATCGTCTAATATCCTGTTAATTTCTAAGAAACTTTTTGGCGTGACTTATTACATAAAGAAGTTGAGACTTTCTGCCGGCATAACCCAACCTCTTCTCTTACAATTTATCAATTCATATATTCTGCCCATTCTTCTTTACTGTTCCTCCTAATTCTTCCCTGGTTTTCTCAAAAAAAAGTCTATGTCATATTACTTAGAGCACTGAAGACTGTAAGTAGGGTTAGTGGGGTGTCTCTGACTCAGCTAACTGACATTACTGTCAATAGGCACTTGAATTCTTGCAAGCAGTTGACTGAAGTTATCTTGTCTGATACCAAACATCCTCATTCTGGTAATTCTCAACTTTCTCCTTGTATATCTTCTGGTAAAGACAGAAGAAACTTCTTAAGAACTTATGCTTGTACAACTAAATATAAAAATTCTACCATACCGTATTTAGCAGGTGTTTTATATGTGAAAAGATAGTCCGATGTCAGAAAAGAACTTTTAAACTTTTTAAGTCAGCAGTCTGAAATGTAAAGTAATAAGCAGAGATTATTATTATTATTATATGTATTATTTGTGATACTATCTACTTATGCTTCATTATATTTCCACCAACATTCTGCTTATAGTGGTTTCATTATTAATAATAATAATATTACTATTTTAAATTTCAGGTATGCACGTATTTATAAAAGGAGCTTAATTGTTGCACTGTGTATAAAAACGCTGAAAATTCCATTCTGTATAATTATTATTGTTTGGAATAAAATGACTATTATTATTATTATTATTATTATTATTATTATTATTATTATTATTATTATTATTATCATTAACATTTGTAGGCACATAAACTTAATTCATGATTTCTCTAGCCTGTATGCAGCTGATGAGAAGCGCATGAAACAAATGACAGCACCATGTTATTCTGCACAAACCGCAGTTGTTCTTGCTTTATTCAAATTCATAAAGGCGGATGAATGTATGAAATGTGAAATCAGTTTAGAAGTCAGCTATGCTCACCATAAACAACAAGATTTAAATTTTTAACAGTAACGCCAATCTAGTCAGTGATTCTATGTGGTTCAGTATGTTACGAAGAGCATTTCCAACAGGTTTCAGACTTTTGTCGACAGCTGCATTCACTGGCTCCATGGTGCATAGCAGATCGCCGGCTAGAAAGTATTAACACCGAGGAACTCTGACAGTCAACAAACCAACCAAGGACCAATTGCACAACAGACATGCCGAAGAAAATGAAGATGGATCAGGTACATGTTGAGGAGACCACTAGTATAATGACATTATACTATGTTGGGAGCTAGCTGCAAGGCAAAAATTGTAGACAGCAATTTACGTCAATGTTACGTCCCGAATGAGGGTCATGAGAAGAAACAATAACAAAGCTTAACCTTGAGGAACTCACCAACCAACCACAGCAGACTTAACTTGTGCAAATAAGATTCGCAGATATATTGCTTAACTTTCTGAGAAACGGTCACAAGCAGTAGAGAATAACCTTCAGCAAGAAAACAACCAATCACAAGACATTGCTTCTCCACTGACAATAATGTGCATAAAAATCTATAAATATCTGTTGATTTTCTCAATAAACAATTTGTTGCCTGGCTCTTGCCTTCTATCGTTACAAACTGCAGGCAGGCTGTAGAGTGGAAGCCGAGTGGGAAACGATAATCCGGTCTTGGGCCGAGGGTGACACGGAGGCGATCGTGTGATAAGGAGGAGGAGGATATGAAAGCTTATGGGTACTCGTGGAGCCAGCTGAAAACAGACTATCGAGAACAGAGTGAAGTGGTGATTTGACGCTGAAGTCCTACGTTCCATTTGGAACTGGAGGGAATGTATATATATATATATATATATATATATATATATATATATATAGCGAGAGAGAGAGATATATTAAATAGTAACTTTAAGCATTCCCACGGCTATTTGCAAATCAGTTGACTGCGCTGTGTGTATGATTTTTATGTGATACATATTAACTAAATACAGGCGTAATACCGGTTACCAGATTAGAATGTTTGAAAACTTTCACTGAAGTTCACTTTACTCCTGGTCACTAAATTTAGTGTCATTAAAGGCATTAATTTATTAGTTTTATTGGTAGGTGTAGTTGTGTTCTTTATGCCGGTTAGTTTTAATTTCTTTTTCATGCTCAGGAACATCTACCAGTGTGGCTAAATAAAGGTGTAGTAGTGCAACCACCTGGAGTTCTAGTAAGAAGCTGTGACCAGAAGAATCCATCAGGTCGGAGGTGAGGACAAATACTCGCCGATGACACTGGCTGGGAGTCGTGCTAGACTCAGGAATCAGCAGAAGTTGGGATTCATGGGTCGTCTGCTGGCTCGCCTTGTAACCAATAGGCCCTGGGCTCTACTGCCGTACTGCCGATGAATCCTAAACTGGGACGAAACAGCTGTGTAGTGCTCCCTGGCTCTCAACCGTCCCCTAACTTACATCACCCCGTGATCAAACTTGAAGGTTCGTTATTTAACCACCGCTTGTTCCGAATTGTCTTGATAAACAATCAATATTTCTCCAACAGCCTTGTTTTCTACAATACTGAAACAAATAAAACTTGTTTACTTAACTGAAAAATTGTCAATGTACTGGAGTAGGCTATGATTTCACTATAATTAATATTAAAAGTCGAAATATACAAGGTTATAATTATTTACTGGGGAATATGAATCATTGACCTAAGCAGTTTGGAGTCCTGCTATTTAACAGGAATCAGATGAAATAATTCAAAGTTACGCTATTATTATTCTTAATTTCACAACTTTGCAGTATCTTTCCTCAAGTTCATCAATATAAAATATTTACCTGAAATTATTTTCCTAGGTTTTGACAGCATTTCTTTTGATCACCATGATAGATATCATTGTAGCTGCCTTAGTTTGATGAAAAAAACACATCAGCAAAATTGCAACAGTACTGATTTTGATAACATTATAAGTAGTATGTCTAGCGATTCTGGAGATTGCAAAATCTATTGTCCTAGCAGCTACTACTATACTAACCACCAATCACAAGCGTATAATCTGACCATGTGATCAATCAGATAAGAATGAACGGCCTAGACTCCTGATTGGTTATATATACTGCATATACATAAGAGGACATATTTTTAAGTAGCAATGCAAAGACTTGATATATATATATATTCGTGGGAATATAGATAGATTGCGAGTTGTTCTCGAAGGTCTATCAGTTAGTTGGATCTCGTGATCGAATAAATGTAGTGTCACCTGTTTATGTGAGAATACACTTCACCAATCCACGTCATCCAATATTGCAGTCAATCTAGAAGAAATTATTTAGTATTGGACGGATAATTCACGTGTCACAATCCCATATTAGTACGGTTAATGGAGAAAAGTAATCTACCCGACTGCAAAGTTAAGCCAATACCAACTGAATAATGTACTTGTATATGCACTGGATTTCGACCTTAGTCAGAAGAGTAATCTACAAAATGTAATAAATAAATGTGTGTTCTCCAATATAGATAAGATTTTATTTTGATAGATCACACAGTGTTGCACAGTAATATTAACTGATGACCAGGTTTCGAGCACAAACTATTGCTCATAATCATATCAAGTCACTCATACAACTTTTGATATGATTATAAGGAATAGTTTGTGCTCGAAAAATCATCAGTTAATATTACTGTACAACACTGTGTGATTTATCAAAATAAAATCTTATCTATAATGGAGTTATACTCTACTACAATGCCCAAGTTTTATACTTATAAATGTGTGTTCTGTTATTAATCATCTTAATCAAAGCGAGAAGATTGAGGAGAGGATATTCTTTTCGATAACTTCTTCGTCAGGTACTACAGTTACTTGTTCATAATGTTTAAAACTCAGCGAAGTAGACTTTTAAGCCTTTTCCCCTGACTGTATGTCAGGGGAAGTCATCCACTTCATTGCTTACTGAGGCTGGTGTCCCTCAAGGCGCTGTCCTTTCTCCTTTTCTGTTTTCCTTCTTCTTGCATGACTTGCCTCACTCTGATGATGAAATGAACTTTGTTAAGTATGCGGACGATCTAACTATTTCAGTGTCTGTTAACTCCCATCTAGACTGTACTAAGATGAACAGCTTTCTATCAGGAGTTAGCAAATAGTCTTCGTCTAATGGTCTTAAACTAAATCCCTCCAAATGTTAGACTGTTAATTTCAGTTTCCGATGTAAAAGAAAGTTAAATGATGAAGCTGTTAATTCCTATGACCGTTGTAAAATTGATGATAGTGATATAGAAATCAAGTCTGACGTTAAGTATCTTGGACTGATTCTTTCTTCTGATGTATCCTGGTCTTCCTACGTCTTAGCGATTTCTAGTAAAATATTCCGTCTGACATTTTGCATTAAGAAGTTAAGGTACTCAGGCATAACTCAACCCCTCCTCTTACAGTTTGTCAACTCGTGTATCTTACCTATTCTTCTTTACTGTTCACCCTTATTCTTTCCTGGATTGCTTAAAAAAGACTATGTCATACTTCGTAGAACTCTGAAGACTGTCAGTAGGGGGAGTGGTATCCCATTGGGCCATATTGTTGACATCGTCATTGATAGGCACTTGATGTCATGCAACAAATTTGCTAAAGGAATTTTGTCAGACTGTGAGCATCCACTCTACCCGCAGCTCCAACCTTGTGTCTCCTCAGGTAAAACAAGAAGTCTTTTCAGAAGACTTTATGTACGTACGTCTACGTACAAAAATTCCACTATACCATATTTGGCGGCACGTACTTTATGTGATGAAAATAGTGTTAGGCATGAACTAACTAAGCTTCTTTGCACTACTAAATAAACCATTTCCTCCACCCTTATAACATCAAGCTTTATTGTTATTGTACTTCTTATATTTATAATCCTCTCAATTTTTTGTTTTTATTTTTTCATAAGTGTGAACATCATTTAAGCTGTTTTATAACTGTTAATTTTGTATTTCCCCTCACCATACTGTATCAACAGAACATTAGATTCAGTAATCTATAACATGCTAAAATTTTCAAACTGAATCGACAATACTGTTTGAAACAAACTCACTGTTATTATTATTATAATATTTAATATTCTCAATTCGTGCTTCGAATATTTTTGACTTTATATCGTAAATGTGGACAAATTCCTCTGGTTAATTTTATTTTAATTTTATTTATATTTTGAGTAAATCAGATGCAATATTGTGACAAATGCTGAGAATTCCATTCTGTATTATAAGTACTGTTTTTGGAATAAAGTAGATTATTATTATTATTATTATTATTATTATTACAGGAATAAAACAAGACTGCCTGCCTACTATCACTGATGATATTCCTGATTGTGGTAGACTGGATCTTGAGGAAGGCTGTGGGGAGCGCAAAGACACGAATACGTTGGACCGATAAGAAAACACTGGAAGATCTGAACTTCTCAGACGATTTATGTCTAATGTCTTATAAATTCAAAGATCTACAGACGAGAATGAACAAGTTGGCAGAAGAGGTAAGCAGCAGAATACAGGACTTCAAGTGAACGTGGAGAAGACAAACAGCAATGACTATCAACGGTAGAAATTTGAAAGAGGTCAATTCCTTCATGTAACTAGGCGGAATCATTTCAACTATAGGTGTCAGCACGGATAAGGGTGTTGAAGGAAGGATGGGAAAGTTAAGATGGACCTTTGTCACTCTGAAATCAGTTTGGAAATCTTCTGCACTCAGTATCAACAACAAGATTCGGTTTTTTAACAATAATATACAGTCAGTGCTTCTAAATGATTCAGAACTTGGCGCACACATAATAAAAAGCATTTCGAATAGGTATCGCTGCCTTCACTGACTCCACATTGAAGATCAGACATCCAGAAAGAATTAGTAACAAGAAACTTTATGGAAATGAATCAATCAAGAAGCTACTGCTCAACAAACATGCAGAAGAAAACTGGGATGAATCGGACACATGCTAAGGAGACCACTGAGTGACATAACACCTCAGGGAGGTCGTCAAGTGGAACCCAAATGAGAAATAACGAATTACGTGTAGGTCCGAAAGTGACACACAGGAGATCATATGAGATGGAGATGATGGAGTATAGGCAATCGTGGAACCAGATAAAGAGGACTTCATAGGACAGGACAACGTGGAGATGTACTGTTGAAGCCCTATGTTCTACTCGGAACCCAAGGGAATAATAATAACTGATATTGACAACACTGATGTTTCTTTTAATAGTTCAGTTGCAGCATAAAACATGCGTACTTCACTACGAGACTTCAATTAGAGACGGTCCGCAATGCATGTAAGATCAATAAAATGAGAACATAGTTTTCTTTCTTCTACTGAGCAGAACTATCCACGGAGATGAGAGTTTAACAAGGTAGCAAAGAGTAAAAGGATGGTAAGAAAACCACAATTAACATTGAAAAGAAACTTAGCTAACTATAATAAGTTTTAAGAAGATTTAAGGTTAGGGTGAAACTGATCACTCCGTCAGTTTGTGAACAAAGGTGAGGATTTTCAAGTTTTATCGAGGCTTTGGCTTCAAATGACTTCTAAACACCCTTTTCGATATTATTACACAATTTTCTTCTGTGTATTTTCCCATTCCCTTGTTTTCCAAGGGGAATTTAGGCCTTCAAGCATTAAAGTAACAATAGCGTTGGTGTTGTTTTCATGCGGTGGGGTTACCAACCTCACGTTCGAATTTCCTTCCTTTACGGGATTATTGTCAAATAAGCGAGGTTTAGGAGTGCCTCGGCTGAGAATCGATCCCAGATCACTTTCGTGACTGGTGAGTATTCTGCTACCGAAGCATCATTAGTCAAGTAACACCTTGTTATAGTCTATTTACCAGACATATTGTGGTGGTGTGATACAGACAATGTGTTCCAACGGAATATTATTCTCACATATTCCCACAGTTCAATACTGCGTTAGCAACAGAATAATATGTGTACATTTGAACATTCTATTTCATGTCGGTTAATGTAAACCAAAACCACACGCTAAGTGATTGGTTAAAGAATATAAACTGTACAGATATAAATAGCGGTTTGATGACTTGGAAATATACCTTGGCTTCTGTGCCTTGCCTTCTGCTGTTATATTATTACTACTAATAAATGGTGAACTCTTTTTGCTAACTTCTCCTATGCAGACATAACGAATGACATGAGAATAAAGTAGTGGAGGAAATTTCCTGAACTGAACATTTACTGCCTCTCCATGCCAATTTTGAAAATGCAATATGTATAATATTTTAAAAATTTCGTATTTCCCGTTGACTGGTAAAATTGGTCCGAAATCCTCAGTCTCCGTTTTCATGTCAGTTCCCATTACGGACGCTTCGATGATATCGTTTGGTCGCCTATTGGATGAAGCTATGGCGTTTGAAACGATGAGTGTTGGGTTCAAGTCTTAGAGGGAGAAACATCACCCACTGGGAAGGTAGGCACACCTAGCTGATGAGTCCCAAATAGGACGAAATGCGCATTATGGATTCTACTGCTAGTCATCATCCACAGAATCGTAGCATGCAGTATATTAATCTATTAATATTAAGCCTATAGTTGTTATGACTCTACGGAAAGGAATGAAGCATCTAGTCGGGTTGAATCACTTGCAAAGTTACATGATAAAATCCAATCTCCTCTTTTAGATTTATATGGGAATAACAGAAATTTTCATAGAAATACATGAGTATGTTACATTTTGATGTGAATGAGTAATCAGATATGCTCTAATTCTCATGGGGTACAGTTTATGACATACTGGTTTGGCAAATCGACTTTCATATAAAAGAGAAGAGGCATTCATCGGCGAAGAGTTATTCTTTTCAGTGATATCGTTTTCAAGCTGTACAACTGCATATAAGGAGTAGTAAACTTTGTCATAGCAACAAATGTGTGCCATGCAAGTTGTAATTTTTAGATGACAGTTACGTAATAGCGAAAGCGTTAATCGGGTAGAAACTAAGATAAGATTGAATGAGTAAACTGAGTGACGTAACATAACTGATAGGAGTGAGTAGTACTCAACTAAAATTGAAAAAGATTCAGGTCAAAATAGGTGTGATTAGGAATAGAAATGTAATAGTAATTGGGAGGGGGTGAAACACAAGAGAATTAAGCAACAGAGACACTAGGATTGACAAAAATTATGTATCAAGTGTTAAGCAAATTAGCTCCATTGGAGGTTCAGTGATTGGACAAAGTTCTTTAGTATGCAGAGTGCAAAATTTAACA
This sequence comes from Trichobilharzia szidati, assembly GCA_944472155.2. Taxonomy (NCBI): domain Eukaryota; kingdom Metazoa; phylum Platyhelminthes; class Trematoda; order Strigeidida; family Schistosomatidae; genus Trichobilharzia; species Trichobilharzia szidati. The sequence goes on from OX235272.1 coordinate 89,130,130, forward strand.
TATATGGACTGCTATAGCTTCTATTTTTTGAAGAAGTTTGACTTGACCTTCTTTGGAAAGATTTCCAAGTACTCTGTAGATGAATTGAAAGTTGGTTTGCGAGTTCCCTCGGTGTATAGAGATGATCAACTGTTCCACAATACAGATTCGGTAAGATCTTTTTTCTCCTTTATAATATCATGAGGGTAGACGTTCGATGTTAAGTTTAGATGGCGAACGCTGAGTACACATGACATACCTAGCTCTACAGCAGCCGATGAAGAAACACACTGATGAGTCCAGTAGTGGTAGATGGGATTATCCTTCACCTTCAGACGAATCATTGGTTTTTGTAGAGAAAGTGAGTCGAATTTCAGCTGTGAAGAAGGTTTGCTTCAACAAAGAAAACAGGTTGCTTTTCACTATTTCAGTGCTTTTAGGATAAAAGTGTGTGAGGTCTCAGTGGTGTAGGCTTCATTGATTTCGTGATGAAGCATCCGAGGTAGCTATTCTCAATGAGAATTCCTTCTAGAGCGTTCATCCCATCTTCTGTGGTGTCATAACTACAAATATCCCAGGTCTTGTGGGTCAATATGCTTATCAAGTTTCGTTTCGTACATCAAGACACCCATTTGTGAAAGTTTGTGAGCTGTCCTTTTCATGTTGGCTTTTCTGTGAATGGATGTTTTCAGTGTTCCGTCTTGTGAGTTGAATGCCTACGAAAGCTATATTTTGAAATCGGACTCCTTCTCTAATGTGAACTAGATTGCAAGATGGCAGCTGTTGAAAAAGTCGAGAATGTCTTCCGAATTCTCTTTACTATTGGAGAGAATAAATGTATCATCCATGTATCTCTTGTAAAAGTCAAATGGTGTCAACGCTTTTCTTCACTTCATGAATAATCCCCACCCAGACATTAATGAAAACAAAACAGCTAAGAGTCTCGTTTCAAAGGCAAATTCATTCACTCACCTGTACAATCGCAATTATATATACTTGTTTTTGTATGTGTGTGTGTGTGTACTTTAATTAGGCTTGTCCCATAAGAATAAAAATAAGTTAGGGTTGTTGTTGTCAAGACATTTCAAAAATGTGATGAATAATCAAGTTGTAACTAGTGGGGAGGGGTGAAGATTGGTAAGAGGGTAGTGCATGGTGTGTTGTCAAAAAGCATTTCTATTGATACATGAAAGAAGGTGAATAAGCGTAATACAGTTACGTAATAAGATGAACAGTTTAATGAGTGAGTTGTGATTAGGATGCACATAGAAACAAAGGAAGATATAGAAGTATGTAAGAGTTCTAAAACTGCAAGTGTCATAAGGAGTTAGAAAAAAGTAAAAAAAACAAACACACAAACATCAAGTCACTAGAAGTCAGCACAGTTGCTAACATGATAGTAGAAGTGGTTGGATGATTTTCTTTTGTATGCATAAATCTGGTTTCTCCAATTGAATGATTAAGGCTTCATCAATACAAACGACATGAAAGTATATTCTCTTTGGTAGGTTGTTCTTCACTTTGTAGATCACTTTAAAGGAGGCATTTGTTGAGATGGAATGACGAGTGTTGATGGGATGTTCGATAATCGCACTACTTATACAGCCACTATTACCTTTTTGTAGCCATGCGGGAGTGTTCTTGAATGTACCTAGCTCCACAGCAACAGGTGAACTGATATATGCACATAGAAGTGGCCAGGTGCGGGATCTTGTCCTTAACACTTCTGCAGATCGAGGGACAACTGGAGAAGTCTACTCTTAGTGTTGCTGGGAAGAATGTTCTTTTGAAAGATGCTGAAATTCTTCTCTTGAGGATATCGTCAGTAAAGTCTCCCTTGAAATCCAGATTCATGTAAAGTATCTTTTTTGAAATAAGTGATGTTTCGTTCTTCTGGACCTTTGGTTTGATATTCTTGTTGATGAATCTCTGCAGGTATCCATTTTGGATGGAGGTTTATTCCAGAGAGTCAGGACTGCAGATGCGTGGGATCCGAGCGGCCAGAGATTTAATCAGATTTCGTTTCCTCTCAATAGGTATCCAGCTATATAAATTTGTTAGTTGACCGTTCCAAGTGTGTTTTCTATAGATTGACCTTCTTAAGGTTCTGTCAGGTCGTCTTGTTAGTTGCACATCAAAAAGGGAATTTTAGAATAGCATACCATTTCTAGGGCGAATTTCTTTACATGTGTTTTCAAGTTCTGACATGAAGCAATCTGCAAGCAACGGACCTAATGGTCTACCCATAGCTATACCGTCTTTTTGTCTGTATATATTTCATTAATGAAAGAAAATTGGACATTTTAGGGTACAACGCACCAACAGGAGTTCCTTCTAATAATTTCTAGGTTCTCCTATATTTAAAGGCTTTCAATCATTCTGTTCACATGCGTGGCATATTGTCTCAGTTTATGAGACGTTCTCAATGTGATCACATTAGTAAGATCATGTTTTGATTAGAAACACAGGCGTTTTCAATGGAAAACCTGGGAGTACTGGACAGCTGTTTCGTCCTAGTTTGGCACTCTTCGAACCCCGATGGGTGCGTAATGATGAAGAGTCACAAACTAGAACGAAACAGCTGTCCAGTACACCTCGCTGTTTTTCCAGTGGTTCTCTAACTGATGTCAGCTCATGATGAAATCCTCCAACCAAAAAAAAAAAAAAAAAAATAGACTATAGTGTCTGTAAAAACTACTTGCTTGCATATGTTTTTCTTCATTCACTCACTTTGAGAGGCGAACATAGGGCTTCAAGCTTGATCTCTGAAGTTTAAGCAACGGTGTTTTTTTTACTGGGAGGGAGGAGGGCTGCTAGCCTCACACCCCGTTGGTTGGCTTACCACCGGCCGATTAAGATTTAGGAGTGCGTCGGCGAGGAATCAAATCTGGACAGCGTGAGGCGTGGCTGGTGAGCAGATACTAACCCGGTTCAACATCGCTTAACTTCGGTGATCGGACGACAATCACAACATGGTATGGACGCTTGGATATTGTGTTTCATCTTCATTTAAATAGTTTGCACCGGGAAATGTACAAATTCTTCAAGACTGCAATCCATAGCAAAGATTTCATTTTATAAAGCGGTGATTAAAGAGAGATTCACTTAGTTGAAATATATATCAAATACATAAAATTATATATTAACCGAAAACATTAACTGAATTACAATCTAATTCTTGTCATCAACACTTTGTGAGACACAAATATTCTGTAATAGGTGCATTAGATACATTATTCAAAAAAAATGATCGATTATATTTCTAACCCAGAATAAAGAATATTAAGTTTTGTAAATCTAAATAATAGATAGCGATTTAGAGAAGCTCAAAAATATAGTACCAGAATCATATATATATATATATACTACAGGTGGTTCGGATGATGTCAAAACGAGGATCGAATAAGCAAGATAAATCTTCATTGCTGCGAAATCAGTCTGGATTTTCAACACTACAGTCAATCTAGTCAGTGTTCCTTTGTGGTTCAGTGACTTGGAACGCGTGTTACCAACCAAAGGTATCTCCAACAGGCCACTGCAGACTTTTATCGACAGCTGCCCTCATTGGTTCCATACTGAGGATCAGTCAGTGGCCAGCCAGATAGGATTAAGAACAAGGAAATCTGACAGGTAACGAATCAGTCTGGAACTTCGTACAAGAAATACGCCGAAAGAAATGGAGATGGATCGTACAGATGGTAAAGAGACAGATGATGACATCATGCATCAAACGGACTCTAGAGTGGGACGAAAATTGGGAAAAGTGAATTGAGGTAGGTCAAATGGTGACACGGAGGAGATGACAGCCTTAAGTTCTACTCGGGAGCTAAGGAAATAATAACAATCTAGAAAACCTTGTAGACTTATTGTATAAAGGATTAAAGTATTTTCAATTATATAAACATTCGTATAGGATATCTGCTCACCGAATCACCTTCAACTACAATCTTGTCAAATTAAAGGTCCGGAACATCTTGAATAAATGTACTTCTACTATTTAATTGATTTCTACAAGGCATACTGTCAAGATTACTCAACATGGTGAAATATTTACTACCGAATATCAAAACTCGAATTCTGAGCATTCTATAGAATTCCTTACTTTCGATCACTCTGCAATGCCGGAGGAGTTTCTGAGTTATATGCCAATCAATCAGTTGTATGCATTCACTTGTGCTTTCTTGATTTCCATTCATGGTATCAAGCAGCTCACATCTGATAAAAATTGCGAATTCGACATAACGTATTACAGGTTCACCTTAGTACCTAGCCGATAATTCGTGTAGTTTCAAATGATTCAGTTTTCTGAGCTGAGTTTAGCCGGGTATACACTGATGGTGAGCACTGCCCCAAATGATCAAAAGGGACATCCAGCGTTTAGATCATTTCGATGATCTGGGTGGTTAGCAAGTACTATTGGTTGGTGTGAGTAGTATCCAATTACTCATTTCAATCAATCAGTAGTATATGGAGTCATGCACTTATGTCTGTTTCGTTGATCACTATTCACGATATCAATTAGATCACATATTGTCTCATCTGAATATTTTCGATTTCCAAAGGAAACAGCATTGTAAAATGCAGATCGCAAGTTTATTTGCAGATATGATTCCTAAGTTTCGTTTGAAACATCACGGGTTTTATTAGCACTGGAAATGCAAGAAACCTTTTTGTAATGTTTTCTATCAAATAATTCCGAACTAAACGCATCGTTCACAAGCATGTTTTGATCGTTGACATCGACGAGTATGTCATGCTACTAGGCATATATCAATGGGAACTTATAAGAAATCCAAAGAAAGCAACCATCCATCTGAATTTCGAATCTACGTCACTTGATCCCGTTGTGATAAGCATCATCTTGAACAAATTAGTAATGTGAACAGAGTCGATAGCTATAACAGTTACTACTGAAATACCGGACAAAAGGATACTACTTACTTTTCGGTGACTGATCAAAGAACCGTGAGACTTAAGGGTTCATAGGCATGAAACAGTGAGATTTTGGGCCATGTATTGAACACTAGTCATATTGTGAGCAATCTGTAGGCGTTCAAAATAATCAACATGAGAAAGAAACCTAGCCTGCTACCCTTTTGCTAAGGTTGTAACAAGAGAAGACAATGACCAGGCAACAGATCGTTTATTAAGGAAAATCAACACATATTTATAGATTTCAATTTACATTATTGTTAGTAGAAAATAGTCTTTTGATTGGTTGTTTCTCACAGAGAGTTAACCTTGCATCTCTTTGCGGCTGTGTCAGATCATCCATATGCTAACTGTATCCGCCTACGCAAAGCCTTTGTTCTCATTTTCTCACCACCAATATTGGGGACATAAACATTGACGTGAATTACTGTCTACCAACTTTGGCTAGCAGCCAGGTTTCACCACAAGGTAATCTCCATTAAACGTTTCAAGCCAAATCTATGTATACAGAGAGAGATGGTGGTGAATCTTGCCCTACCTTGGTGAGTTAACTTACATAACAAAGTATACAATCTTCTCCTAAATCTTCTGTAGAGAATTCTATGGTTTCATTCAAACACTACTCACCCCACCTAATTTTCCGTAACTTTTTAGAAATATATTTTCTGTAGTTACTTAAACTATTGTATCGCTATACTCTTTCTAGTTAAACTTTATTTCCACGCGGAAAACAATTTCGAACTCTCTTCGTTTCCAGGCATATTCGTCTAATTATCCTATAAATAGTGAATTCTTCTAACTCTTCATAATTTAACAACTTGCATCATTCCAGACTTATGTCACTCTTAGTTCTTATCAATTGCTCCTTGTCATCGTGGAAAAAAAGTACGTTCAAATCTTCAATGTAATTAATGTTTTTGTATTGTTCAAGTTGTAGCCAGTTGAAAAGAATCCTCAAAACAATAAAAGATGAGCTCATATTATCCTGGCATATTTGTCGTTCTCGCTGTGTTCAATTGGACTAATCATAGTTTCTACGACTGTGGGAAGGGCGGACACACACAGGGAGACGACAAACTCTATCTGACAGTTGGTAATGTAGGTTATCTGCAACTGCCGTTACACTCTCCTCTACTGTTTTAAAAAATTTTCTACCTCAAAATCAGCCTGACATACTGCATAAATTGACAGTTGGTTGACGTATTTGTCGCTCCTACCGAAAATCTCCAGAAGATCACGTAAATTACAGTTACGCTAACAATTCCATACGGAGTCAGTCGTAGTCCATTGGCCTAGACGTTTTACCTCCGACGGGTTCGAACCACAACGCTAACCTACCAACATCTTGGCAAACCCACAAATGGTACAGGCATAAGTAGCATTATTTAGTAGTCTCTACAAACACCGTTAACAACCAGAGTCGTAATTTATCATGATCCGCCCCCCCCCCCCATGAGATAGGAGAAAAAAGAACTCATATCTAGGTATGAACATTGTCTTGTTTTGACATGAATTACACAATAAGTAAAATACAGAAGAGATAGATTATGATAATAAGTATAATAATAATAATAGTAGTAGTAGTAGTAGTAATAGCAACAATTAGATTATCCTGATAGGTAGTAAAAAATACCCCCCACAATTAGTGTCGTCATCCTAACGGTCAAGATAGAAACTAGCCAAGAAGGTGTGGCACACACACATCTCGCGCACACGCGAGAGACAGCCAATCAGTCAGTCGGTCACACCACACAAATTTCAATGTAATCATGATGATAATGATGATGACGATTAGCAATGAATGAATAGCAATCTTGTATTCATACATATAGTTAGTATATGTATATATATGCATAGTGTTGTGTGTAGTGGTTGGTTGGTTGGTGATAGTGGTGATAACAATAAGAAAAAAGAGGGATAAAAAAACACAATGAGAATTTGATTTATCAAAGAAAATGAGATGTAGGGGGTGTGTGTACCCCCCACCACCACCACCATCAACCACTACACTACTCTCATTTCAGATGAAGTTCACTATTTAATTGAAACGACGAGACTAAAAATATGGAAAATACATGAGAGAGAAAAAGGTGGTGGTATCCGACTTCGGGTAGAAGGGATTTAAAAAAAAATGATGATTGTCCTATAAACAAACAAAGTAAATGAGAGTTTTTTTGTGAGAAAAATTACAAAGAAAACAAAAGAAAAGGATCATCATTATTATTATTATCATTATTAGTGGTATCCGTAGTAGTTACCAAGTCATATTCAAAATCATAATCAGGTATAAGAGAATATGAACGATATGAACATACATACACACACACACGAGTAAGGAAAAAAGACAGGATTGTCGGAACCTGACCTTTCACTCCTCGGGGTTCCCACAACTCTAAGCAATGCTCAGTTATCGATAATAATAATAATAATTAATAAACATGGATGTAAAATAGGTTTTATTAAAAATGTCGACTTGAAGTAATATATTATTAGACCTACCAATAAAAACAAACACACACATGGAATGTCATAAAATTTACACAGTGTCGATAGAAAAGATTAAAAACGTAGAATAGACAGACCAATAGGGGGTTATGAAACGTAGTACACAGGGGCGTCGACTCATGTCCATGCAACACACACACACAAACATTACAAAAAAGTGGTTTGTTCCCGAGGAAATTTTCTTAAAAAGTCTTCATCAGCAGAACACAAAATAAAAATTATGTAAATGCGCATATTGTGATGGATTTGAATGTGGAGTCGAGTATATATGTATTTTGTGTACACACACGTATATATATGATATATACTCATCAGATGTGCTAGTAGGAAGAGGAGGAGGAGGCTAGAGTCACAAGAAGGACAGACGACGGGCTATAATACACGAGAGAGAGACAGGAGGACTTCGCAAGCAAAACAAACAATGTAGTGGTGATACGAGATTCAAACAAAGGAGAAGGAGAAAGAGAGAGAGAGGGGGGGCAAAAAGACAGAAGATAAAATGCAACAAGGCACAAAATCAAAGATTTTGTTTCTATGTTTGTTTGTCAAGAGAAAAGAAGATAAGATCTCATCATCACTAGATTATGGAGAGAGAGAGAGGCGGAGACGGAGGGAGATAAGAGACACACGAAATAAAACATACCTACCGAAGAAGGCAGCTGTTGACAGGCCAGAAAGTGTTCAGGGGAGCAGGATTCGCACTTATTATATTATTATATATATATGTATGTATAATTGCAATTTTGTAGTGGATGAAACCAACATACAGGCAAATGCGTGAGTGAAATCAATTTATAAAAGATTGAAAAATACATAATATGTATAGTAAAACAGCACACACACACGCAATAAAGAATACTAGGTATATGTGTGTAGTGAGAGATGGAGAGAACGAGCGAGAGAGAGAGAGACAGGAGAGGATTGATAAAAGAGGTTTGTGTAACTCTTTATTATAATATAAATATATGTTTACAAAGTTTACTGTTGATAAGCATAGGCTTGAAAATCGTTTGTCATACGTTGAGCTGCTTGTTGTTGGGGTGAAGGCTGTTGCTGTTGTTGTTGTTGCATGTATTGTTGTTGAACTGAGTTGGGATTGAATGCTGCTGCTGCAGCAGCCGCTGCGACGGCTAACTGTTGTTGTTGAGCTGCTTGTAGTTGTTCAGCATTTGTCCATACACGTTGATTGCATACTTGCTGTTGTTGTTGTTGTACTTGAGGTTGTTGACTTTGTATACTTTGTTGAATATTTGGTTGTTGAACTTGATTTGGAGGGAAAGTTTGCATCATGCCTAAATCAATAATAATATTTGATAAATAAAAGAATTCAATTTTACAATGTCATACAACTACATTTGTCTATTGTTTTCACTAAAAGCTTAAGTGACTGAATAGTTAGTGACCTTGGCCACATCATTACTAGAAGGTCTTGGGTTCGATCCCCGGTGGGGTCGTTGGTCGTGTATACTACTGAATTGTGTAGCGAACTAGGATGAAACAGTTGTCCAGGACAGCCTAGTTCTCAATACTTCTCTAAATGACATCATTCTGTGATCAAATTGGAAATCAATCAAATCCCTGCAAAGCAACGCTCGTAAATTAGTGTAGAACTCACGAAGTTGTCTGCAGTCTAAGTGAGAACTTGCGACTACTGGTGGGGTTCATCACCAGTCAATGATATCGATTGGCGATGGTGACGAGTGAAAGAAGTTAGAGTTTATGAGTCATTGCATTCTCGCCCAGTGACCTAGATGATCAACAAGGTTGGCCTCTTAACTTAGACTCGATCTCACGTCGGAGTCATGGGTGCGTACTACTGGTGTGTTCCAAATTAGGTCGAAACCCCTAATTTTTACTGCTTTTCTAAATGACATCAATGCATGACCAAACTTAAAACAAACCTAATCTCTACGAATTAACTCTTGAGGATAACATAACTAACCTGTTGAAATGTCTTCATATTGCTGATATATGACACTAATATGCACAGAACGTGAATTAGATTAACGCAAGAATGACAAACAGATCAGGAACTCAAATCTGAATCGTTTATCCTAAGAGATCACTTGATTTCGTGGGGGTTAGTGTCTCGGTAATCAAGCATCTTTTAATGCTGCTTTCATAATTCCTTAGCATTTTGAACTGTCTGTTATGCAGGTGCCCATCTAGTGTGTGCAGAAAATATAGATCTAGGGGAATGACTTTGTCTGTCGCTGTCTCATGCGACTATGAAAGTAGTAATGTACAGAAATTATATCAACTAGTATCGCCAAAGTGAAAATACGAGAAAACAGGCTATACCTACGCATCAGAGTAAGTCACACTTATTGTGTTCAGGGTTGGTGGCACCACCCCGTTTCTCAAGGCTGAAGTAGGTATATCGGGACTTGAACCCGTGACTTAGCTAATGGGTCACTACTACTCAGAGGAAAACAAATATACCACTCAGCATAAAAATGACGATCTTGCGACTCTCGAAATTGTATGTAGTTCTCAACTTTTCCTAGCTCTATATGAGTAGATATTTATACCGAGGGAAAAAAAGAAAGAAATACTGACCAGGCAACTGATGAGCCGCTGCATACAACTGATGTAACTGTTGTTGTGCTGAAGCTAGAGCTTGTTGTTGCTGCTGTTGTTGTTGTTGAGCACCAGGAGAATTATTTACCACCGCTGGACTGATAGGAGGTGATCCAGACGCTGAATACAACATGTGACGATTTGGAGTAGACATTTGTTGTTGTTGTTGCTGCTGCTGTTGTTGTTGCTGTTGACGCTGTATGGAGAGGAAAGTAAAAGAATGAATATTATTCATGCTAACAATATAAAAATAAGTTGTTTTCTTTTTGTCAATTGACGAAAGCAAGAGTTTTCGTTTCATTTAGAAACTGAAATTCGATACAGAAATCCAAAGAAATGTTACTACTCAGCAATCATATGCAATTCCATGCACAGTTGTCAACGTACAACGCCTATGCCACGAGGGCTAGTGATACACTAACTGGCTGCTGAAACCTTGGTTGTTGAAGTTGGGTTTGGATTTGTGACCTGCTGGTCGGAAGTCGAGCGTTTAGACACCAATGTGACACAGAAATCTAGTGAACACATCCGTATTAACAAACAGACGTCCACTTTGAAATACCTAGCATGCTCACTTATATAAATATAACGGTTGATGGCAATGGAAAAGTGAATAGTGATGAGGTTGGTTTGTTTCATTTTGAGATATCTTTGAATTTAAATCAGGTACAACTAGAATATTTAAATCGATCTCATTTACATGATAAAGCGACAGACACAGACATAGTACAACACCCATTTCAACTACTCCTGTCAAATGTCAGATAATGCTACATGACAGGACTGCACAAAGTCCCAGTTTGTAGATAGATATTGAAATGGTTGAGCATGTTGACCACATCACTTACTTGAGAAGTTGCACTAACCCCAACAGACTGTTGCTGACTGAATCTCATCACGCATATCAAAGGCTCATTAAGGTATTTCCCAACTTAAGTCACCTCTGGTGCAGACTTGACATCTGGCTATCAATCAAAGGACGTGTGTATTGCACAACTGTTCACTTTGTCCTCTCTTATGGATATGAAACGCATTAAAAGTCCAGCTGTCCTTGATTATAGATATCTGCGTTCTATCATTCGTGTAAGGCAGTATAGTAGGGTAAGTAATATTGAAGTTAGGCTTCGAGTAATTAGGTAAGTATATGAAGTCAGACGGCGAGACTGTGGAATCACGCCGATTGAGATGGTTAGGACATGTGTTACGTATGCCTAGCCATCACCTTTCTCGATGGGCAGTGTTAGCTGACATAGGATGGATCAGGTTGGAAAAGAACTAGTGGTGGTCAAACCAAAACATGAAGTAAGTCCACAAAATCTTCGACAGTTATTTTGAGCTAGCTAATGTGGGGCTGCCTAGTTGGGGTTGTAGGGATTCTATGATGAACCAACAACTGGCGACTATTGGTCATATGGCTCAGGACTGTTCACCTTTTGTGATTATCCATATCAACTAAATCCTATTCTTTTCTCTCACATTCCTATTTAATTATCGTTTATTGAATCTGTCCCCTTCGTTTGTCTTCTTTTGTGTGCTACCATGGAGTGCGTGTAGCAACTCGGACTGTTGCAGCATTTCTGTGCAAAGTCCCATGTTGAAACCAGTCAATCAGTCAGTCATGCGCCTTAACAAATTCACTCACAATCTGTATTTATTAACATCTCTATAACCCCTTCGCCAATTTCGCCGAAAATGAATACCTAACACTTAAGCACTACTGCTCCTACTGTGACACCACTAAAAAAGTATACAACGCTACAGTAACATAAAATCTGACCTAATTTTACCATTTCTATAATCTGATATGAGAAATAACTGTAACACATTATGTGGGTCCGTGCTGATGAAGAGTCCCAAACTAGGACGAAACAGCTGCCAAGTACTCCCAGGTTTTACAGTGGTTCTCTAACTGATGTCAGCTCATGATGAAATCCTCCATCCAAACACATTATGTGCCTGAAAAGGCATTGCCCATGTAGATGCTACAAGTTAAGCAAATGTCAAACAGCAACTGTACTGACTAAATTGATAACATTGAACCCAATTAGTCGAGGCGATGATTCCACTAAATCCCTACAAACCCAATTCTCACAACTAACTGTGATTCACGGTCTTAGTAGCAGAGTGTAGACCAACCACCAGCAAGTGGACTACTTCTCTAAATGAAATCAAAAATCGATTTGAACTGGACGACGAAATGAAACATGCAACAGAATAGTGGTGAGCATTGCTGTTCCAACTAGAAACCGAATCTGACGAATCTATTTTGCCTATAATTTAACGTGGTAATATCGGTTGACTCATTGTAGAAGTGAATTTTACCAACGAACCATGCGGTTAAAATTACCGCATTTCCATTGATAATTAAAAGCTTAGTTTTACTCACGATACTTTCCTAACTTCATAAACCGAAAATAGTCAATCTAACGGTAGTGTGTTTGTGTTGGCGGTTGCGATGATGCTGGGATATCCTCTAGTGGATGAAAGGCAAGCAAATAGTGGAAATAGTCGCCTTAGTTGGCATTCAATTTACATATAACTACTATACTACTTTTTATGCCTTTGACAAGACAACACAGCTTGCTTAAGCCATATAATACAACAAAAACGATTTATCTCTCTATCACATCTCTCTCTCTATATGTGTGTGGACCGACAGGCAAATTTTGAAAAATTAGCTGACAAGGTTAGACATGCAGACAGAAAATTATAGACTGCATTATACCTTTATATTTTTCTGGTCAAGGCCAAAATATCGATAGTGCCAGTCACGCCCACATATATACATCCATATGTATATATATATATATACGATTTTCTCTATAATGCTGTATATGTGTTTTCGTTGTTGTCGTTGTGTTTGTATGTCACTCACATACATAGTATTAACCTCCACGATAAAAAAATTTTCTACCCTGCCCTATATGACTAATGGAAAACATGGTCTGACTGTAAAACGAAACATAGAGGATGATGATGATGATGGGTGGTGGATGAGGGTGGGGAAGGAGTGAGGAAAACAAAGACTGACAAACAGTCAATGCGCTTAAGGGTTTGAAAAAAAAACGCTAGCAGTAGTAGTAGTAGTGTAGGCCTGTTAGTTAGTTAGTTGGATAGTTTGTTTGTTTGGATAGGGTTTGTGATGTAGAATTTTGAGAAGTGCAGCCTAGCAAATATATCTTACCATAGCTTTTTTTTCTTATTTAAAAACTTCATAAACAAAAAGCCTTATAACTTAAGCATTGGGGGTATGAAGTGTACTGTACAACACATCCGATATCCGTTCAAGGCGGCGTATTATTATGTCATAACACGAAGATTTAAGCATACACCATATAAATCTCACACTAGACTTGTATGACCCTGAATAACCTGAGAGACAAGACCAGATATGTAGTGCGTTATTCATAGCTTGCTTGATGTGTAAACACTTGTATGGAGTAATCGAGTTGCATCATGTTCCCGTGCTAGAACCACAAATAAGCCTACAAAGCTATTACTATTTCCTTGAGTTCCGACTCCATTTTGTCCTGTTCTCCACAATCCTATTTATAGCTGCCACCCCCATAAGCTCTCTCATCTGTTCTTCACACAATCCTCCTACATGTCACCCTCGCAACCAAACTCAACTGGTCATCTCCCACTAGATATCATGGGGCGTGGTGTCATTCAGTGGTCTCCTTAGCATGTTTCCTACCCATCTCCATTTTCTTTGCAATATCTGTTCGACAACAGGCTCTTCGTTGGTTCATTGCCTATTAGAGTTCCTTGCTTCGTGTCCTTTCTCACTGGTCATCTGATCTTCAGCATGGAACCAACGAAGGGTGCAGCCACTGATAAAAGTCAGCAGCTTAGTTTACTAGTCCCAGTCGTAAGCTTGAGAAAAGAAGAAAGATTGATAGCGTGTGACCAGAGACTTTACCCCCAGAAAATCAATCCAATCGCAAACCTACAAAACCTAAAGTTGAGTTAAAGTTGTCTGCCTCTCTAGTAGAATAACCATCCCCAGTGAACACTTATACTTCGTTTAGCTTTTCATCAGTGAAAAATGTTGGGATCAAAAGTAAAACCCCTTACTGCATACTGCAGCATAACAAAACCAGGCAATCATCTCTCTAGTCGTTACTACTCTACAAATTGACCTATTAGCGCTTTATAATAGCCATTATGAAATTCAGAAATATATAGATGCAGCTATATATTCATCATCTTCGTAAAATACAAACACCGCTAGTGAAACTTAAAAGCTCATGCTTGAAACCACGTGTTCCACTTGGAACACAAAAAGAATGGAAGATAGAGACATTCCTCACAGTGGAGATGTGGCTAACAAGTTTGAATTCCCCTTCATCTACTTCAGTTCATGCAAGTTTGAGCAAGGCAAGAGTGCAAAATATACAATCCAAATAAGTAAACACTCAGTAATATATAGAGAATATTCCAACATACCTGCATTTGTTGACGTTGCAGTTGTTGCATTTGCGCTAGGGCTGCCGCATTAACTGCTTGATATTGAGCTTGTTGATTCTGTAAGGCTTGAAAATGTGCAGCTTGTGAGTACTGCTGTTGTTGTTGTTGCTGCTGCTGTTGCTGACGTTGTTGTTGCTGTTGTTGAGCTGGATATTGTCCATTATACTGCATTAATAATTGCTGCTGAGCAGCCGTTGTCACTTGACCAGAATTAAACGGTACCATTGTCGGGAATTGTTCATTTAGCTTTTGCTGGAATTGATTACCACCACCAGCAGCTAGGAATGGCATTTGATTTAAACCATTTGGTGTAGCGAAATTGCGAGCCTGATTGAAGTCGGTCATATTTAAAGAGGGACGAACACGAGGTGGAGGAGGAGCCTTCCGGATTAATTTAGGAAGTGTTCTCTCCTCAGGGGGTTTATCAGCGTATTCGATGGCTTCAGAAACAACAGAATCAATGACGTCATCAAGATGGGATAGTGCCAAGTTTTTGCCCTCGAAAGAAGCATCAGTTTCTGGTATACCTAGAAAGTCAAAAGTGGGAACAGAGAAAATAAACTGTCACATTTCACCATTTTGGGTATAACGTAATGTTCATGCCTTTTTGATGCCTAAGAAGTTCCAATCTTATTAAAAACGAACCAAATACTCTCTTGTTCCTAGTCAGATTTTTAAATAATTTATTGACTTATGGTATTAACTATAAAGGCGATTCAGCTTGCTATATTTAAATACACTTAATGTCATCGTGCCATTGCATATTTCCCACCAACCTATTTCGGTGAGGTCGATGATTATATATGAAAAAGTTTACGTGGTAATGAAGTTATTTTTATGAAAACCACGTAACCATACTACGAATATTTAAAAGTCCGTAACTGGAATATCAAAAATGTGACACAGGTAAGCGCAGCATGGGTGAGTGATAGAAAACTACCATAAAATAATCACAAGACTCATTGAGTTATATTTTTATGGCTTGTAACTATGCTTGACTTGTATCTCCTCTTTAGTTATACTGGTGCTTGCTAAATGAGCAGGCAATTTTATGCATACTGAGGTAATGATAACCTTTAATGTGATCAACCATGTATAAACATTTCGCAACCTAAAGCAAGATCTATCTGCTTGAAACTGGTATTAGACACAGCTCTTGTCACGAGATCTGGAAATACTGTCACAGATTAGAATAGCATCCCACAAATAATCACTGAATATACGAGCTACTAGTGCTTTCTAGCCACATTGGTCGATTCCCGCGAGTAATACGTACACTAATCTGTGTATGGCTCTTACCCATAAAATAAAACAACGGCTTTGTGGATTAATGAGGATCAGCAGTGAGCTAATTAATACCCGAGACACTGTCTAAAAAGTTTAACTGGCCTATTATTTCACATGGCACATTTTGCGGTGGTAATAACACAAGTGTGTCCTGAACGAAACTCAGAAACAATGCCTATTTCAGCATACAGGTCTCAGTGAGATGAGAGAAAAAATAACCCGTTTGACAGGATTGTTCATTGGGTCGTGTGTTGGTAAGGAGTGTTTCCGAGCAGTTTGTCAACATTTCGAAAGTTCAAAACAAGACGATGTGAAACCAGTACCGATCACTGTTAACCAGTAATGGGGGTAGGAGGGGCTACCCAATTAGTTTTTTTCTAACTCTATCTTTGGTAGCACTCTGAAGCCTGCGCGTGGTCATGATGTAAGTCTGATAACCACAGCATCCGACCTTGACCACACAAATAATGTGCAGCGCCAAAGATTCTACAAATTCCATTTTATCAGTCAGAGATAAGGGACCGAACAGCATTCATCTCTCACTGTACTAGTGCGAAGTAGCTATTTAA
This sequence comes from Trichobilharzia szidati, assembly GCA_944472155.2. Lineage (NCBI taxonomy): Eukaryota > Metazoa > Platyhelminthes > Trematoda > Strigeidida > Schistosomatidae > Trichobilharzia > Trichobilharzia szidati. Next base: position 89,146,452 of record OX235272.1, read on the forward strand.
GTGGTAGGAGTCTGTAAACGAACACGATGTAGCATGCGGAAAAATGAGTATGTTTCGTGTAAGTGCTGATGTGGCAGATGGCACTCTCAGTTGCATAAATTTAGGTTACCCCTTGCACTACCATAAAAGTCGGGCTAAGGACGTCCCTGTGTGGTTACTTTTTGTGTGGTACTTGGCAAAGGATCGGCGGGGACCATGCACACCATCATTACACCCAGTAGGAGCTGTAAGATCCAGTGTTAAGACAGCCGGTTCGAACATGAAGGTGGTCATTCAACAAACGAAGATATTCAATGATCTAGACACTTCCTACACATACCAAGACACGGGCTTTCAAACCACTGTTCGTTAGCACTGGAACCAACTGACAAAATCAGTAAGTTAGGATATGATGTGGTGCTATACAATGGACAATAATTATGATGGGTCGGTAAATGTTGGTAAATCATGACTTCTTGGGTGGAGTAAGAGGTCACGAAACTTTGTAGCTTGAGACGCCAAATGTAGTATCGGAATGAAATTTAAGGCGAACGTTACTTCGTGTCTTTTAACAATGGAAATGATGTGAAGTGACGAATGCTCATTGCAATTTACTGGATAAATGTGCTCACCTGTTTCATTCTCCGTACCCATACAAAAGTTTCGTTTAAAATGTATAAATAACAATAATTCTTTGACAAAAATAGTTTTAAAATGCTAGAGGTAATAAATCTTTACGCAACTAGGAAGAAAATATTGTAGTTTTCACTGACGTAACAGCACAATGACCGGGGATAACTTTTTAAAGGAGCTTTAGTATTAAAGGGAAATCAAGAGAATGACTGAGTCAACGTAGAACGTTGCACAGAGGTGCAGCACTCGAATGTGCTACACCCTGCAGAGTACACAGAGAAAAAGGAAAAAAGAAATTCAAAAGAAACCATCATGCAAATTGTCTCTAACCATCGAACATCAAGAAACACAATGGGCAGAAACGTACGGAAGAACAGCAATGCGAAAAAAAACATGTGAGTTCAATACTAATGGGTGATCACAAAGGGTGAATATATCTGCGCCACTGATAACGATTTACAGTTATATCATTAGTAGTCTCCAGGTTATGGTTTTCACCCAGGAGAATCTAAACAGACAACCAAACTTCCCTACGTGGTCCAAACCAACTGCCGAATACTTCATGGACTGACACCATGGTTTCGGTTTGATTACCCCTAACTCTTCCAACCCAATTCTTTACTAATCAAGAGAACTGAAGCAAACAGATCAGATGACAGATACTAAATCACACTAACCAGTTACTTCTTACGGATTTGAAGTATGTGATTCTCCCCAATTGTGCCTCCGAGGTGAAAAAGGTGAACATAGGAGAATCACTTACAATAATCTCTCCAAAAATAGATCAGGAGTTATTACAGTAACATGAAACGACAAACTTGAACCAGGCACATACAACTACGATTGTCTTAGTATTACGCTACTTCCCCTCATGTTAGTAATGTCCAAGACGTTACTGAATGGGTTGGGAAGAGTTCGAGGGACTTGGTGACAGGGATCAAAACCACACAAACAAGATGTTCAGTAGTTGAACAGACCGCTCTACAAGACGATTTTCATTGAGATTGTGGTTTCAAGGATGGTTGTATGGCATGGACTAATCACATAATTTTACTATTTTACTCGACTAAAGTAGCTTATAAGTGCGTTCATACCGTGCTAAATGAGTTCGGCAACATCATCAGGAAATCAACTAGCTTAATTTAAGATATTACATTTTTACACTTATGCCAGACGTCGTTTTTGATTGTCTGAACTGTGAACAATTAGGTAGGGATTAACATACTTTACTAATTTACTGAACAAATAAATTGCGTAGACAACAAATAAAACAAGTCCAATGCCTCCTACTAACCAGATCCATAAACCCAAACAAAGCATTTTATGCAGCAAACTATAAATGTGTGGAAATATTGCCATCAGTGTACATTAATGCTCTTTGACTTATGGAATTTAAGTAGTTTTACTACTGATTGTCCAAAATCACGCAACTTCAGGTTACTTAGTTGCTTCAGTAAACCGGTGGATTTGAGATAATACAATAGCGGTTAGTAAGAGGAGCTTTAGTCGCAAAATAATTGGCTGACTTTCACATTACCACCTTATTTCAAATCCTAGAAGTTATGACAGACTTTCAATGCTAAAATCATCTGTTCTCTTTCACTTGCACCTGGAAAACCTAGTAATTTCCCCGCAGCTGGCACACACATTTGTGTGCTGGTAATCTTGCGGTACTTCCACTTGCTTATCTTCACGTGTGATGTGCACTTAGACTGACTGAAGTCCTTCAGACACAAAACTAATTGCTCAATATTGATGACACAACTCAACATAGTTCTTACCGGCGCAGATACAATTACTCTGCAATCCTCATATCCATGGTATACTTTTCTTCTGTATAACTACTTTTTGCTACTAAATTTCCGCCAAATACAATTTCTCTGAATTTTCTCTAGCCTTTGTGTGCACTTGGAAGTACCCCTCAAGTTGAAATAGTGAACTTCTGTGCAAAGACTATCGACGGAAATTCAACCGATCAGTTGAAAAAATCCTAAGACAAACCTTCTCTCGTGAAGGTAGAGGGATTTACAGGCCCAGACTTTCGTCAGTCTCTGATAACTGCATGACATTACAGATGATGTTGGTACGCTTATTACCCAACAGGCATTACTTACTGAGGAAAAAAGCCGAATTATTTACGGCATACTCATTTAGTCTTATTGGAAAAAGAATTATATTCACGACTAATTTCGTTAACCTTGTTATTGTGTCGATAGAAAATGGTGATCAGAAAGTAGTACTCATCGTTTACAAGAAGCATGAGACTCCCTACAGCTGACTCAAAGTACCTTACTTGCACAGTTTGTTTTAGGCATACCCTCACAACGAGCAATCATACCGAAATGTCTGGCTTTCACAACAGAGTCATTAGACTAGACAGAATTTCGCGAAATGACTATTCGATATACCACGCAGTTGTCCATTCCAAGTGAGTTAGGTGAATTTCAAACACCGTGTGTACTCTAGTCACCATTGAAACACGTGATGCCATTCTCCCCTAGGTCGTTGCTTAATATCGTGTCAAAAGAGCAGGAAGCCACGTAAACTTGATCCAAGATGCGCTGCTCACTAAATTCTCAGTACTGAATAACTTTCTGAGAAATCATCACTGATAACAACCTACGTCAAAAGCCTCTTTATTGCAAAGATGAGCCAATATGTAAATACTATAGTTATAGAATAAAACTGACTGAGGGCTACTACTTCAGCATAGACTCAGGGATGAAAGAATCCTGCCTATGCTTTCCTAACCTTTCAGTTCAGTCACTATTAGAAGCACAGAATGTAAGTGTGAAAATGTATACACTAGTCATTAGATTACAGTCCTGGAATTCCTGAGCATCAAGTTCTACTGACAAACCTGCATCTCTTAGTGTAACGTAGTTCCATCGAAAGTTGAGAGCTCTGACGAACTTTACCAACTTTCCACTCAATTGGCATATTCGGGAACAAGTCGACAGTCTCCAAGGTGAGGCTGATTAAAGCCTACATGAAACAGGAACTACAACCAAATCTGGTATACACCAACGAAAAGAAACTAAACTAATGCAGCATGTGATCAGTATTTCAGTTTTGGTGGAAAATTTGATTTTACAAACAAGACAATGTAGAACGACAATAGGAATCAGAATTAATAAATAATGCCAAGACGAATAGTTAAGGGATATAAAGCGCCTTATAACTTACTTTGAAAAGAATTGTCCACCTGCTCAGGAGAAGCTGTCATGACAATGAATATATGTGAACACCTTGAGTTGTATCAATTCTTCGCGCGAGTTAAACGAACAGCAACTAAAACAAAGATATTGATGGCCTTTAATTACTATGCGACATAAAGAAGTTTCGACAGAGAAGCTCCCTGAAATTAGAGATCTTAATACTGATGGTTTATTTAGGCTGAGTCACATGGTAATTTGTGTAAAACATTGTTTGCCATTTATCAGTTACTCATCGTCTTACCTCTTGTCTCAATCATACAACTCTTTTACCATTGCATGCAAAAACTTATTTTTGCTTAAAATTGAACTCCCTGGGTAAAGTCTATGCAAGTGTGACTTTCCGAACATCTTTTATTAAGTAAGAACCTCCTATCAACTGACGCAATGTAACATTTGCAAGTTTATTAAAATTTCTCCATACATTATTTCAAACTGTATGCAGCTGATGAGCGGTAAGCAAAGTAATTAAGGGCACCATCTTATCCGGCAAGAACTGTTGTTCTTGCTTTGATAAGTTTGATATTAAGTTTGGGGCACTTCACAATTCAAAGGGAGGTGAAATTTTCACTGCTGATGCATAATATTTTACTACGTAATCTCTTTTTCAGTAACAGTTGTGAGATTGAAGGCAATAATAACCACGATCCTCAATTCTGTTGTTAAATATCCTTAAAGGTACTTTTGGTCCGGCAGAAGTGAAGTCCTCTGGTTATTATAGCATCTGGCTTGTGCTGTAATTGCTGATATTAGTGAAGTTATTGCTTTAAAACCAGTGCTTACATCAATATTTTCAGGTACCTACTACGAAGAATGTTTATTAACGTGTGGCATTTGTTGTCTTATGGCCTTATGATAGAATAAATGACCTGAATATACCTCCAAAACAGTCTCTCGGCAGTATTCTTATCTGTTTCAAACATTTTCCACCAATTTCGCAAATTTTATCCTTCGCGAATGACTTTTGTATTTCTGTTTTGATGCGAGACGTCTTCCTAGGACTTAATCTTTATTATTTGCCCCTATCTTTGACCTGATCTCATTCCTCATTCGTCTCTTTCCTGTTATTAGGTTCTAAGCTGATGACAGCAAATTGCTATTTTGTTATTGTTGATATTTTTGTTTGCCCGAAATTAAGCTTGTGCCGTAAAGTGACTGACATTCCGAAATACGTTTTATTCAGCTTGATCCTTGAGGACAGATCGGTGATCCCACTTTAATGAGTACCTTCTTGTTGATTTTCAGTTATTATGCGGTCATTTTTGGCAATTCACTTCGTTGTGTAATACGTGTTCAATACCGGAAATACCTTGGGATGTATAGATTGCAAATGGATTGGTTGAAGTACTTTTGTGTAATCATCACAAATTATCATCGTCCGACAGTAACACAGATTTTATCATGCTGAATCGGTTTCTTCTTATCAGTGCGAAATATCTGGGTTTCTGATGCTGCAGCATTCAACATCCTGGGACATGAGGGCTGGAAAGCCCCACTTACTATGATGTTATCTAACGCACCTTCAGATATACGGCAGATCCCATTTGATACATTTTGACGTCATTGCTCTAGCATACGTTTAATTACTTCCTGCACTGGGACTGGTGCTAGAATGGCTTCAACTGAGTTAAGAGAACGCCATTTGGAGCAAAGAAAATAATGAGAATTACACGAGTTCTTTTCGTTGGGTTCACTTCTTGGCAGATGCAGCTACTGGCATTAGTGGTATGAATCTCTTGCAGAACTATCAGTTGCTGGTAGATGCTGGAAAGCGTGAGCTGATTGATTCTACGACGCGACCCTCCGTTTCCGGTACTGCCACCCATAAACCCTTCCTCAGGTCGGTGTATTCAACCCCTCACATTCAAGTTCATTCTTATTTTGTCACTGTTCTCTTGGGTTCCGAGTGGAACATCGAGTCTCAATAACACATCTCCACGTCCAGCGTACTCCTTTCTTCTCGCCCCCATGTACATTCTCACACATAAACCAATCCACCACAATTTAGAATACCATAGGTGATAATAGGCAGGTAGCCTTGTCTTACCCATGTATCCACTTGGAACGCCTCGCTGACTTTTTCGTTATAGATCACCTGACACATGGCGCTATCATGTAGCTGTCGGATGGGGCTGATGAAGACTGCACGGCGTAGTGCTGAAGCAGTTTTCAAACTTTTTCTCAGTCAACGCTGTCGAAGGCCTTCTCGAAGTCGATGAAGTTAACGTCCTGTTTTGACTACCATTCTTCGATTTGTTCGATGACGATGCGTAGAGTTGCAATTTGATTAGCATATGATTTGTCTTTCCTAAATCCAGCTTGTTCCATGGGCATGGAATTCTGCACCCATTGCATCTTTAATTGTCCTTAGGATGACACGACTTGGTGTGGACAAGAGCATTATTCCACGTCACTAATTGCAGAGGCGTAAGTCGCTCTTCTTTGGTAGTTTGACATGGTACCTCTTCTTCCAATCAGTATGTACCTTCTCCTCCCTCCAAACCCTTTACGATAATGGCGTGAGCATATCTGTTGTAGTCTCTGGGTATGTTTTCAGTGCCCCAGGGGAATTCCATCTGGCCCTGCCGCCTTCCCAACTGGGCTTGAGTAGCTTGATTGCGTTCTAGATTTCTGCTTTCGTTGGGGGACTGGTGTCCACAGGCAGACGGTTCTGTTCGTGGTGGTTTGTTCATCAGCTAGTTGCAGGTGATGGCCGGTTCAAGAGTCCTTTAATGTGATTAGCCCTCTGTTTTATTCGTTCCTTCTCCTTGTCATCAGGTTCTCTTGAACATCTTTTAAGGGTTGCATCCACATTGATCTCTTGTCAGATAGAAACCTGGTTACCTGATGCAGTGCTCTGAGGTCCCTTTTACTTGAGGCCTGCCTATTCTGCTTCAGTTTCCGACCGGTGTCTCATAAAATTGTCTTCTGTCTCTCCTAGCTAGCTTCCTCACTTCTCTCTTTATTCAGTGCAGCGTACATTGAACTTAGCTTCCCCTTCTCTCGTCCATCTTTGCATTAAGTCATCTTCTCTTCCACCATTCTCCTCCCCTCTCTTCCTTTAGCTCCTGGGTATGTATTGAGAGCTATTCCCTGTCTTGTCTCTTCCTTCTTCCATGATCAGTTGTACACGTTTCCTTGAACATCACCTACAGAGAGTTACTTCCGGTGATATTCCACGCAGGTTTCACAAATGATGCCACGCAGTGTCTCCCTTCGACTTTGATCTGATCTGATCCGTAGTTAAGGCATTCCCTGTAGTTTTGTCCTTCAGTTTCTGAATTTTGAACCTGAATTGTGGCCTATCTCCAGTTGTTCTGAAGGATTTCAGCTTCATCTTGTAGGTTCCTTGGATTAGATGATGGTGTGAGATCACATCTGCTTGCCTTCTCGACTATGTATCCATCAGGCTGCTTCTCCACTTCCTTGAACAACATTGAGATGAAATTTATCTGGTTTGTGGTGTGTCCATCAGGCGAAATCCACGCTGATTTGTGTATATCCTTGTGCTTCTGCGCGCTGCCTCCGATGACCAAATCGTTGAAATCGCGGAATTCTGCGAAGAGTTCTCCATTCTCATTTATTCCTCTGAAGGCGTCTTGACTCATGATGAGTTCCCCTCCTGTATTATCCGCTTCCAGTTAGCTGGCATTCATGTCGTCCATAGGCAGTTTATTGCCATCATTTGGGATGTTGTGCATTACTGGTTGTAGTTGTCTGTAAAAATCTCCCTTCTCTTGTTTCGCGTTGTTTGTAGCATTTTGCGTGGCATTGGATGATTTTAACCTTCCTCCCATTTGAGTTGAATATTGATGTCATGATCCTGGATCATGTTGGTTCCCACCGGCATCATGGTAGCCACTCACTCTATGTGTGTGTTCGTGGTTGTCATCTGGGTGATTGGAGTAGATTACTGACTCTCCAGTTGAAAATGTTGACGGTCTACATCCATTCCATCTGCTCTCACAGGTTGCGAGCACTTCTGTGCCACATCTCCTCATTTCTTTGGCTGCCTGAGTAGCCTTTCCAGTCTCGTACATTGTATGGACACTCCACGTTCCAATTCTCGCTCTTGCTTTCATTAAGAGAAGAGACATCAGCCGACTGTCTGGCTTCTCGAAGGCTTTTACCAGCCTGCTGTGTCACTTCGCCTCTCCGATTCCAGCAAAGAATAAGTTTGTTTTTTGTGTTTTTGTATTTTCAATATTTTTCTTGCACGCTGAAGTTTGTGTAGCAGTTTGACTGATTTTTTGGGGTAGGGTCGCTAGCCCCATTCCCACACCCTCTTCTTTGCTCGAGCATGGAGCCAGCTAGGAAACCAGCGAGCTAGTAAACCAGGCGAGGTTTTTCAAAGTCTATACTCCACCATAACCTAACTTTTTCTGGCACTTTCAAACCTAGTAGTGTTGTTTCTCGCGTGACCTCCAGTGTCACTCATCGACTCATGACTGCTGACCCTCCTGTTTTCGCCAAGCAATGTCGGTTGTCCCCAGAGAAACTGCATGCTGTTGAGCCTTAGCTTGAACACATACTCAAAATGAGAATAATCAGGCCGTCAAACCGCCCATGGTCTTCACGTTTACATATGATGCCTAGGAGCAGTGGAATGAACTGAAGGCCTTGTGGTGACTACTTAAGGCTCAACGCTCAAGCAGTCCCTAACCGTTACCCAGCCCCGCACATGCACGACTCGACATCATCTTTTAAAGGATCAACGGCTCTCAACAAGCTGGATCTGACACGTGCGTATCAACAGATCCCTATACATCCTGGTGAAGTCCCAAAGTAAGCAGTCATTACACTTTTTGGTCTTTTTGAGATTCTCCGCATGCTTTTCGGTTTACGCAACTCCGGCCAAATATTTCAACGCTTTTTCATGATGTCTAGTATGGATTCGACTTTGTTTATTCCTATCTGGACGATATTCTGATGGCTAGTCCAAGTGAAGTGACTGACTGTGCGCATCTGCTATAAGTTTTCCAGCAACTCTGAAAACACTCGGTAACAGTGAATCTATCCAAATGACAGACTGGCGTCCAATCCTTGGCTTTCCATGGACTTGATATTGAAATAATTGGCATTCGTCCTTTTCCTGAAGAGTTACAAGCAGTTCAAAGCTTTCCACTGCCATCATCTCTTAAACCACTGCGCACATTTCTCGGCATGGTAATTTACCACTGACGTCTTATTCCGCGATGCACGCAAATTTTGATGGCACTTAAAGGTTCTCTGAAAGGTAAGTGTAAAAAGCTGACACTTACTCCTGACGCACTGGAAGCATTTGAGCAAATAAAAACGGCTACCGATAACGCTACTATGTCAATGCCTCTGGGTATTTAACTTCCCTTAATCATTTTGGTCGATACATCTAACATGGTTGCAAGAGCAGTCCTACAACACCTCACTAATTATAGCTGGACACAGGGCTCCACATTGTGTAGAAAAAGTGTCTGTCGATAAATATCTTTGATTGTTGACAGTGAAGGACTAAATTTGCTTACATATCTTAGTTCTCATTATCACCACTGATGAAAACTCAGACGCAGGCTATATCCGTTTCTAATACAACTACTTTGTAGTACAAGTTGCATTGATCTACATTCCGACTGAAGCTGAGAAACAATTGAAGTCACTTACTCATATATTATCCCTCAAGGTTTGGCTAGTAATGGCTCAGCATCCTTGATGAAATCCACTGTCACCATAACAAGACGCTGTACAGCATCTTATACAAGCACTGTCAACGATCTAAAATGGTTTTTATATAGCTTTCTACGTGTTTATCAACTTACTCGTACGGAACAACCATGCTGTAACAAATGGCGGGCTATGGGTGACTTGAGTGCAGTAAAACAAATCTGCTTGACAATGACCAATATTAATCTGCATTCAGTTGAATTCACATCTGGTATTACTTGCAAAAAATGATGTCAAAATCATAAACATAAATCACTCATTTTAAATTAATACCCAATTTGAACGTAAAACAAGATACGATGCCGCACACAACAAAGTTATATGGAGGAATTGACTTCAAGCTTTATTTTTTCCCAAATATTTGTAATCTATCCGACACATACTTGGGTTTTTTTGTTAATGCGAAGACAATATTTCTATATTTCTTTATGTGCTCCATTGAACGACTAACTATCAGAATGTGCTCACTAACTGATGTCAGAGAGGACAGCAACCATGTAATTTCACTATAAATCAAATTCATGTAATTTAAATAATACTTATCCATGCCTGTACAACTGGTGTGTCCTACATTGATAGGAAATATATATTAATAATATAAAGTCAACTGTCCTTCAGGGAAGTGTGAAGACGTGCCGAACAGTATTGATGTGTGGAACGATAAGGCTGCATACATATGGGAAAGTTGAATGCAACACTCATCCAAGGTCGATCTAAAATGGCGGGAGTTTACTTTAAGATAGCAAACAATCACATTATAATCAAGAGAGACAGGGCCAGGCCTATTGATTGGTGGATTGTCATAAAGTCTATCTGTAAGCCATGACACGATACGAGAATTTTAGCAGGCTTAGGCAAGGTGAAAGAATCAAACATGATAGTTAAAGCAAGAGTGCGTCAAAAGTGTTTTCAATATATAGAGTAAATGACAATCAATCTAAACACCACGATAATCGAATAGGTTCGTTCCTGTTATCGTTTCTTACTTACGAGAGGATAATTGTGCCTTCGATGCCCTTTTCACGACTGAAATTTGCTGTTCTTTTAGAAACACCAATATCATAAACGATGGCAATAGCTCCTCCTAAAATGAAATGTACTGACGATGCGCACAAAGTCTTCAAATAACGTTGAGCTTGTACGGCTTCATCAGCACAGAGAGCCATCATTGCAAAGAAGTGTTCAGTGATTGGGGAATTCAGAAGAAGCGATCAGTAACCAAGTGTGTGTTATATCTCCCGTATTATTACTAATGCTCCCTTCGGCTACTAGAGGATGAGTAGCCCCATGTTAGAATAGGGGCGCTCGCTTCAGTTCCCCATTGGGGCCTTCGAAATGCATGCTCAAACTACACAAGGCAACGCGTGTGTAGACGTTTATCATCCGATCAACCGAAGCCCCGAATGGCTTTACTGCTTATCCCCGCTAATAACAGAGTTGTAACCCGTCGCTGTGGTGTTCCGATGAGTAATATTTTTCACTTGCCATTTTCTTTCTGGCCTACACAATATCTGAAATATTATTTTCTTGAACTGTGTTACATTCGCCGTACTTTTATCAGAAAAGTTTGCTTGATACTGATATGTGCGCAATGTAATCGATTGAAGGACAAAGAAAGTCCAAGAGTTAAACTTATATTTCTGGATTTTCATGAAGTCACGCTACCATTTTTGGCCTACTTATTGAAACGCGGCCATATCCAGAGGATTAAGCAGCTGACATCTGCTCAAAACGGGGATATGCCATATAATGAGTGAGGAAAAAAGATGTTTCAAGGTGTTTTTGTACATAGTTGGCAAATGTCAAGACAGGTAGTCTAGTTGTGTAAAATGGTTGACGGAATACCTCTAAAAGGGTCAAACGTAACATCTGATATAATAATAATATGTATAATATAGCAAGATATGCCTTACAAGTTCACTGGAGATTATACATGCACTTAATAAAGGTTAATCCCAGTAGTATAAAACAGCCTTTTCACTTATACACAATCATTTCTGCGTACAGTTGGAAAAATCTGCTAGATTCTCAGTGAGTGCAACACATCAGGAAATACAGAAGTATTGTCTTCGCATTAACAAAAAAACCAGGTCTTTGGTGGATGGATTACAAGTGCCTGAGAAAAAAATAAAGCTTGAAGTCAGTTTTCATACATAACTTTGTTGTCCTTGAATTATAGTTCATTGATGTGTTATTTTGAAATCAGTGATATGTTCATCTCATTTGATCTGCAATGTCATTGTTGGGAGTAAATACATACACACTGATAGTGCCTGTAAAAATGGCATGCATTTCTTGTAAACTTACCTGTTTATACGAAATATAAAGTATTATTATTATAAGCTTTAGACGCATTTATTAATGGATTTCTACTGCTCGTGGGTATTTTCTTAGCGTGAGGAAGGTTTATGAATTTCAGCTGTTCCAACAGGAGTTGAGAATATTGACTTCGATAAATTACACATACGATTATTAAGCCTTTTTAGTACTGACAATATAATAAGGTACATATTTATTCCTCTCTGTCTGGGACACACCAGATGTACAGGCATAGATAAGTATGTGTACAAGGGAGGGTAATGGAATAATGACAGTAGTCGCACTTTGCATAAGTTAAAACAATTTGTATGATATAATCCGAGGCACCGTTATTGTTCAAATTTGTCGAAAATGATCGTAACAACTGAGTGTTGCGTTACATTTGGTCGATATGGTGGGCTACTCACAAAAGTATAAAAATGGCACATAAAACGTTAGTTGGCTTACTGTAAACGATGTTTTAAGCAATATAATCTGCAAGAGGCTCATCACAGCAGTTAGTATGCAGTTAAACATGCAGAGAATTATCAACGATTCAGCAACCGGTGGATTTTTGATTCTTTTCGGTCTGGAACCGGAATGACTGCGAACCAATCCATACAAAATGTCGAATGAAGCATGCAGGAGCAGAATATTGCCATCGAATAAGTCAGTGGGATCTGAAATGTAGCTGTCAGCATATTTCCGTTATTTCATAGAAGTCCAGGTTTGTTGGCGCTGTATATGATTACAACCTTTCTCTAAGCCCCGTAATACAAGACCAAATCGTAACTGACCGCTTCCGTTCTACATATGCTAATATATTGAAAAGAAAGCGCGTCCAGTTTGATTTCGATAGCTTTTGTCCTAACCCTATATAGTCGTCCTGATGCTCCCACCTCATATCTAGTGTTGAAGCCTAATAATGCGATAAGTATTCGTTGTATTGCACATTTTTCTGATGTTATCTTTGCTAAAAGTCACTGGAGTTCCCTGATATAAGCGGAATCAGTGTCTTTGTGTGGGCATGAACTAAGCAATGCACACAAAAGCAGGAATACCCACCAGTTCCTCTCTAAAATGTAAAAAAACGTAAAGATAGTATAATGACGGCCGAAATCACAGTGACCTCTTACAACCGATCAGAATTCTGATGGAAAAAATTTCATATAACTTCTGCAAAAATGTATTAAAAACAGTGCAAACGTGATACCAGACAGAGCGGTGGTCTCTAACGTATTGTAGAAATGCCTCCTGGTTTCTGTAAGAATAATCTGCAGATTAATTGTACCATACCGGATACATGTATTCCTCTAGGTGGCTGCAAGTCGTGGTACTATGGGGTTCATTTACATCCCTTATCCTTTTCTTCAGCCCCCTCGGAAATCCTTCGGTAGAATTTAGTAGTTTCTGAGACTGGATCCGCACGATGGAGGAATAGTTGACACGATGGTGAATGTAACCCAGAGAAGACAACTGGTTATATCTCATCCATTCGTCAGTGTGTAAGGCCATTCCTGACATTACCAGGCTCTTAATGACTGCAATTAATACTCTAGCACTTCTATTGGATATTATTTCCACAGAGTCTTTGCAAAGTGAAGTGTCGCTTATTTCAGGCACCCACACTCCATTAGCCCTTCTCGCTACCTTTTATCAGCACAGTTTCATCAGTATGAACGACCTCTGTACTCTTCCATGACAACCGTTAACTCTGTCTAACTTCTGTGATTTCATGTCTCTACTGTGCCGATACTGCTGCACCGTAAAGGGCAAACTGTTTGCCGTCTCAGTTGTTTTACCTATAAGCCTTTTCAAAATCCAACAATATGTCAGCCGTATAACATTTGACAAAGACAGCTTATATATGGAAGAAAGAACCTTGTGGATATGTACAACACTGCAGCTACCCTCATGAGCCTACCCTCTTAATCTCAAGAATAATATCCACGGCAGCATTTATATCGGGCAAGTTTGTATTGCTTATTGTAATAATCTGTCCACATACGGAAACCTTTGTGAGTGTGGCTGAAAATTAACATCATATGAGCCAGTGAGATTTAAATTGCCATCGTCAGCATATTCTTGTTACTTCCTAAATTTCCAGACTTGTTGGCTCTGTACAAGTGGAGACTGGGAGTTGTTTAATAGTATAAAGTTAATATTCTACAGTTGTCATTAGTAATGAGTCACAGGAAAGAGTATGCAGACGCTTTATGGGGAATTCGGGCGATCAGTGGGGTTTTAAATTGTTATTTTAAGTCGAAAAATATTCTTTTGGATTTATGGATTTATGAGGACAGTGCTTCTAAGACTATCCTCATGTATCTGAATCTAGTGACTTGTTGGGAAGCATCTGATATAAGAGCGAGTAGCATGCAGTATGCTGTATGTTCGACGTAGCAGCGCAGTGCTAGTAATACAGCTATTGTAACAAAAATCTTGGACTTTGATATCACAAAAGCAGGGGGAGGCTCACTCCGATCAGAAGATATTGTAGTAGTCACAAATGCTATCTGTCGGGCAGCAGCATGCGGTTTGACAGTTTGAAATTTGCTCGCGAGTACAGTTCCATTCCTGAAAAAGAACATTCATGGTTGCGTAGGTCTGAATAACAGCTTCTTGTGAAGATGTGATGCCATGGACACACACAAGTTCGTAAGATGTCTAATAAGTCAGCATGTTCTTCTTTTCCGAATCTGTGAACCTCACTTCTGAGTACAACATCGTCTATATATTTCATAGTAATTTTTACTTGAGCATCCCTATATTCCGATACATCTTTTCTGTCCAATAAAAAATCCCAAATACTACCTGTTCGGTACCAAAAAATTTGGTTATTTAAGAAATAGTGAACACATGCTGAGGGTTGCATTTGAAATCTTACTGACTCGTGCAATGATAATTTCCAGCTTCCACATGCTGCAATCGTTATTTTATATGGATTAGTTCGCCATTATCCTGGTTCCTGGCCTCAGATGGACTGAAAATTACCTATTGCCGTAGTAGTGCTTGTTTATGTGTTTTTAACTGAGCACTTACTGCTATGTTTCCCAGCACGTTCTTCTCTTCCTGAAATAGCTTCTGATCACGTGGCGGCATAGCACCTACCGAAAATATACGCTATTCACTGGTTGACCATAACTATCAGCACGAAACGAAATGATGTTTGGGTTGGCGCTCAACTTTGATGGTGACCTTAGTGAAGGGCTTACAATTTAACATTTATAAGAACCTATTCTGATTGCTTGTACCATTACCCAACAATTTAAACTTTTGAAAAAGTATTAACTTATGATATTTCATGATTGTAATTTGTAGCATAACTGACCGTGCCTGTAAAATTGGCATGCATTTCTTGTAAACACCCGCTTATTATTATTTTTATAAAGTTAACACCTACTCCTGTTGTTCGTATCCGCTACTCTATTGGGACCTGGCTGTGGAGGAAAACAACACCTTGTTTGTGTAGAACTGTGTTTCCACTGAAACTGTCGTAATTTGTATAGTAGAACTAATATGGTTAGCACTACATAATGGAAGTGGGAATTATCCTTTTAAGAATCGTACAGCTGCTTATAGATCTTCCATAATTATATTTTTAATGAAACTGTTTGACCACTTTATTGTTTCTCAGAACGCTTTTCTCCCAGAAATAGATTTCAGTCATACGTGGATGAAAACTAAATGCCTGTCCACTACTGACGACGGGTTTACAATTTGACATTCATATGGCACCTTTCCGACAACTTATTTTATAAATCAACTATTTGAACCATCGAAGCAGCACTAATTTATCAACATTCGACGCTCTGAGATCATATCAGGTTTGGTCGTTCTTTTCATATAAAACTAATTCATGTACGTACGCTATACTCCTAAAGAAACTAATTTTACGTCCACTTGTGGAATATTTGCCACTGTATCATTGAAAATTGTTTTTCGTTTGTTGCATGTATATTTTATGCGGTTATGCGCTTTTTGTGCCCGCCTTGAGCTTTTTGAAATTTGATTTTGTTAAAAATACATCTTTTCAAGTTTCACTTGTGCTTCTTATCACAATGTTGATCGTCTTTGACCGCGAACAGTGTTAGCGCATAGTAGAACGTGAAAACGTGGATTTACTATAGCATCATGACTGGAATCATAATAAGTTCACTATACAGGTTGTTATGTATGGTATGATATAAAGTTGGGTTGGGCGTGATAGACATTATCCGTCTACGTTGATCTGCATTACGCATGAATTAATCAATGCCTCACTGTCGTCATCATTAGATTGTGTTTTATAAATCGGCCTAGTTACCTTATGAGTAGGACTGAGGTAAGCCACTGTTAAATCATTGGCACTGGGGGAGGTTTATTGTTCCTTACGACACTAGTCAGATATGCAGGAAATTAGAGAAGACACAGAACGATCCCTTGGATAATGGCAATCAGATTTAATGTGGTAGTGGATGGTGTACTGCCAGTGTTACTAGTTTGAGACTGATCATAAGTAAATGGATTTGCGCCACTATAACATCCTATATACTACTACGTCTGGGTCTGACAATATTGTAAAAATGTTGTGGATCCTGCCTACTTATGGATCAGAAGTTCACTTCCATAGGTACTGCTTCTGAAATATCACTAATTTGTATATTAACCCAGACATTCATAATAGGTGCCCAGTATTACTTTTACGAGCTAGTGTACACCAAGTTGGTTTCTCTATGCTCTCTTCTTGGCTGCAAAGTAAGGTTTCCTAGTATTCGGTGAACTTGTGCGTAGTTTGTATCGCCACCCGACTGTCGTAGATTGGTTAACTCGAAAAGGAGGGTTGCTTAGATTGATTATGTGTGCTTTGTAGTATTCGGTGTGTTACGACTGTGTCGCTACTGGGAATGGGGCCAATCCTTTCGCCCATCAGTCTTCCAGGGTGGTCGAAGAAAGAGGAAACAATGGTAATAGATATAATTGGTGTGGAATATGTGCACTGACAACTAATGATTATTGAAATTAATATATATATACATATATTTATATTAGTAACGGCCATAATACAAGGGAATTAATAGATAGAGTAGTCAGAAGAGTAAGACAAGGAGGAATGAGAGGAAGTTAGAGGATAAATTCTCGTGTATAACGGTTAAGAGTATGAGTTTTAAGAGGATAGGCCGTTTGGACACAGTCCTTTCATTGTTGCATTGTTATCGAGCCTCCGATTAAAGCCTTCTGAGGACGATGCAGTGACCATATCTGCTAGCCGAGTGTTGTAGCGGCGGCAAAGCTGTCAGGTGAGCTATTCTTCGTGGATTGCCGAGAGGAGTCCCATACGTAGTTGATAACAGAATACCTTGGTCTGGGTGGTTCTGTCCATTTGTAATCTTATAGTTAGTAATTAAGTCAACCCTATGTCTACGGTAGCTCAGTGTGAAAAGGCCTGATTTCTTCAGCCGTTCATCACATGGTTTATTTCAGAGACCCATCACTCCTTCTGCCGGCTTTCTTCTGATTCTTTCCAAAAGGTTAGTGTATCTTTTAAGTAACGGGGAGTAGTGATATTATGCACTTCAAGTTGTAGTCTTACATGTTTCTTGTGAAACTTCAGAAAGGCCTCAGAAGTGAGCCCACCTAAATGTTTTTTCGTAAAGTGTACAACCGCAGATGCTCTTGTCACATTACCCGTGTAATTCACACTTGTGTCCACTTTTTCCGTCAGAACTAGACCTAAGTCACGCTCTAGCGTTAAAAGGACAAGTTGTGGTTTCGCAAAGTGCAACTTACATTCTACAGTCTACAGGTGCGAAGTTGCACTACTTCGCATTTTTTCAGGTTGGAAGCCATTTCACTAACTATCACCCAATTTATTTTCATCTAGCTAATTCTCTAACCATGATAGAAGCAGTCCACAAATTTCTGCCCGACTTATTTTATGTAAGACAGGGTCATGCTGAACTATGTCAAACACTTTCGCGAAGTAGAGGAATATCATATGGATTAGAATATTCATATCCCAGCATGACGTCCAATAATTCCAAGCTGATAGGTTTGTCACCTCTCCTGTATTCATGCTGTGCTTCATGTAGCATGCTAGTCCTACCGAGGTGTCGCCTGATGTGATCCGTAACTTGTGGAATCTACTGATCCCTACCCTTAAAGATTGGAGAAAGGATGGCTCTCTTCCACTTCCCTAGCAGTTTCCCGGAATCCATTGAGTGTTGGAAAAGGTTGCATAGGGGCCTACAGATAGCTTCAGCGACGATCGATCACAGCCTGGGTTCTTTCCAGAGGTGAGTTTCTGAAACTCCCCTAGTACCACTGAGGGATTTACTTGGAGTGAACTGGTTGGGTTTTCTTTTGGTAAGTAAATTGCGCAGCCTCTACGGTTTCTACTGGAAATACTCTCATTGATACTTAGCTGTCTGTCAAAGGCCGAACTAAGTGTTTCAGCCAGTCCGAAACTAGTGAGATAGTAACCATTTGAACCTGCTAATACGCATGCCGCGTGGATGATAAGCTTCCTCACCAACATGAATTAGTACAAGAGTTTTATGAGAATATTTCCCTGAAATGAGCCCGCGTCGCTCCTGATTCTTTTGTTACATCGGTTCCTGAGTTCGAGGCACGTCTCTTGGTTGGTCTAACTTTTGGGAAGTTTTCATGTAGTCCGGGATTTCCGCTGAGTCCCTCTCTTCAGCCGTGGCGATTGTTCCTTAGGTTATAGTGCGACTATAGAGATGGCATCTGAGGTTGCTGAGTGAATGATCCCTTTTACCATTTACCGGTGTTCCTCGGCTGATAGCTCAGCCAAGCCTGTAGACCATTCTACGTGAAACAAAAGCCTTTTCATTTCGGTGTAGTCGGCTTCGTTGTAGCACAGATAGGGTTGCGTAGCATCCCATTGTAATTACTCTGAGAGAACCAAATCAAACACCATAACCTCATGGTCACTGCAACCTAAAGGGGTTATGACTTGAACGTTTACAACTAATAACTGGTCACTAGTCGGACAATAGTCCAGTTTCGATGAATTTCTACTAAGTCTCCAGCTGGCATCGTCCCCGAAGTTCTCAGTCAATTCTTGATTTCTAATAATGTATAGAAGACTACGACCGAATTTTCCTTGAGCATATCCTAAGCTGAGGTTAAGAGATGGAGCAT
The DNA here is from genome assembly GCA_944472155.2 of Trichobilharzia szidati. Taxonomy (NCBI): domain Eukaryota; kingdom Metazoa; phylum Platyhelminthes; class Trematoda; order Strigeidida; family Schistosomatidae; genus Trichobilharzia; species Trichobilharzia szidati. The sequence continues at coordinate 89,165,420 of OX235272.1, forward strand.
CAAGGTCTCCAGATATAATGACTTGGTTATACCCCAAATCCCGTACTCCTTTTAATGTGCTGAGCAGTAGATGTTTATGTTCTGCTCTCCAGAAGGGTGATAGATGGATGTCACCTAATAAATGCTTGGTGTGGCCTACCGTGAAATGAAACCATATAGAGTATGAAGTTCAATAAGCAGTGAGTGTTGCTCGTACGCATCTAAACTGCTTGTCAAAGTATATGACAACTCCCTTTTCCTTGTTGTCCCTGTCTCCTCTGACCACAGTCATATCACTTACTCATTGTCAGTAATGGTTGGGGTTGGCCAGGTTTCCATCAGAGTTATTATTTGTGGTGTAGGTGCGATTAGAAGTTTCTTGGTTCAGACATTTTCCCTCTCAGCCCTCTTACATTACTATATGGGCAACTGACAGTGAGTTTCGCCACTTCACCTTGTTGTAGGGTGGTTGACGCTGAGTAGGCTGGAACTTGCCTGTTGCCGTATTCTTCCTCGGGTTTGGTTAGGACAGTTGGGGATCCTGGTTCTCATTCTCAGTTCTGTACCTCTGTATTGCCACTGAAGTATAAGGACGTACTGTACATACTAACTCTACCACCTCCTTAAAGTCCGAGGTCGGCTCTTGCAGCATCGGATATGTCCACCAACTCTACCCTAGATCTGAAACCGCTGTTGAAGCACAATGGCCACCTGCTTCTGGAGGCTGAATTTGATAGCTAGTTGCCGTAGTGGGCTGATCAATGTGAGGTGAGCGGTGCGAAGTAGACTAAATATCGAGAGTGCCGTTCTTTAGAAGAAGATCAGGTCATACAGGTACCACAAACATAGTGGACTACAAGGCAATAATAGTATTCTTATAGAAACATTAGACCCTTGAAGAGACTCCCTGAGGAAGTAATAACTGTACATCCACTTAATTTGCTCTCACAGAAATGAAGAAGAATGATTGCCTGGCCTAAAGAAATAGCAAAAAACATTAGTTCCCCCATCCTTTTCCAAAAACATGCGTCCAAAGTTATTTTGAAACGAAAATACGCTTTTTATTGTATCGGTGCAGCGGATGACCTCAAAGCCCGCGAATGTCATCTGTCCAAAGCCTTGTCGGTTTCCTTGAAGGTAAGTAGCATGGCATTTTAACACAATCAATGTGATTATTGTATTACTGCATGTATTCCAACTGAGATTCCATTTTGTTACAGACATAAATGGATACTAAAAAAGATGAAACTGTTGGATACAAGTTGAAGAAACTGTTCAGTACGAAGGAACATCCAAAAGACAAACAAAAAGATAAGTATAGGAGAGATACGAGAAGTAATGAGTCGATACCAGCACCTGAAAATATGAGCGATATGAGCGCCGATGAAGTAGAGCGGAGATTTTTACAGATGTTGGAGGATATGAACCTGTCTAAGGATCAAACTATATCTTTAAGAGAAAAGCCATTAAAAACCAAACTTGAAATGCTTGAGACATATGGAAAGAAGCTTGGCTCTACCAAGAATGCTGCTGATTATTGTTCAAAAGTTTTGTTGGTTCCACAAAATTACTCCACGAAGCAGATATTAAATGCTTTAGAAAACCTTCGTGTCAACCTGTTGAATAATGGTGTTAGTTGGGTGCGTGAATTTAATAATAGCTCTAACAACGGTCTTAACAACTTACTCCACTTCTTGGCCCTCACACTGTCAAATTCATATCCGAATTGTGCCCTTCCATGTTTACGCTGTATTCGTGCTCTTGGGAATTGTGGTTATGGGATGTATGCTTTAGTAGATCATGAAACTGCGTGTATATTTATTGCAAGATGTTTGGATTCAGATCAATCACCTTTGGTGGACTGCGCAATTGAGCTGCTTTCTAGTATTGCTTTGTGCAACGCTAAAGGATATCGAAATGTTTTGAATGGATTAACCTTAAGCGCTGAGCTCAGTGGGACGCCTGATGAACGTTTTATGCCTCTAGTAAAATCTCTAGGTTGTGCTGAACTTGCACGATCTTCTTTGCAATTCATTAATGTCCTGGTAAATGGAAGTTGTTTTGATGAATGTTCCTCTGATGTTGACTACCGAGTTCATTTACGATGTGAGTTTAATAACCTCGGGATCGCTGAAATGATCAGTAAACTTGAAAGCTCTCAAGATACTGATATCCAAAACCACATAACTATATATCGTTCCAGAGCCGAGCAGGATTTGGATGAAGTTTTTGAGCGAATAGATGCAGTTAAGTGCGATTTGGATGACCCTAATCAAGTGTTTCACGTCCTTCTTCGAAGTGTAGTGGGGACCAGGTCAGAAAAACATTTCTTGTCAATATTACAGCACTTTCTGTTTATTCGCGATGAGCCGTATAGGTTGGCATATTTCACTCTTCTTGAAGAATTGATTGGTCAGGTTTTGATACAGAATGATGGAATTGATCCCGATCCACACATGAGTCTCCTGCGTCTGGATGTTGAAGCCACTGTTACATTACTGGTGGACGCACTGAAAGAAGCTGATGCTTCAACTCGGGTTGAGGAGCTCCAGTCCAAATTAAACGCTGCTCTACAAGCTAAACTTGAAGCCGAAGCCAAGGTACAAACATTACAAAGCAAATTAGGAAATACAGAAGGGCTTGGGATAAAGACTCCTCCGGGATTAGAGGATAAACTTAGTTCTCGTGACATTCCACCTCCACCTCCCTTAAAATGTGATATTCCTCCGCCACCACCCATGTTTCCACCGGGAGGTGACGTACCTCCCCCTCCCCCTATGGGAGGTGCTATTCCCCCACCGCCACCAATGAGCGTTCCTCCACCACCACCGATGGGTGGGGCTCCTCCTCCACCACCACCAATGGGGATCGGCGCTCCCCCTCCAGGCAACTTACAACCTCCTAAGCCTGCACAACCAGATCTTCCATTTGGTATGAAACCAAAAAAGAAATACACCCCGGATGTCCCTATGAAGAAAGCCAACTGGGAAAAAATCAAACCTAATATGCTTGATAAAAGTTCAGTATGGGTTCAGCTTCGAGAAGATGAATTGGAGTGTAGTGATCTGTTAAAAAATTTAAGTGCTCAGTTTAGCACAAAACCGGCCAAAGTAATGGTAACCGATCCTACTTCAAATGGAGCATCAGTTGTTGAAACTGCACAAGGTATTCAGTCGCGAAAAGCGAAGAAACTAAGATATTTGGATGATAAAGTGGCTCAAAACTTGTCTATTCTTCTTGGTTCACTTAAAGTGCCATATGATGAACTTCGTCGGCGTATCTTGAGTGTAGATGAGAGCTTATTAACTCCTAATATGGTAGAGCAGTTAATCAAAGCCTTACCAGAGCCAACTGTTATTTCAAAAATCTACACTCTCAAAGATGAGTATGACAGTTTGTCAGAACCCGAACAGTTTGTGTGCAAAGTGAGTGATATTAAGAAACTCATACCTAGACTTAATTCAATTCTATTCAAAATGAGATTTGATGAAAAGCTAAGTGAGGTGAAACCAGAAATAGTTGATGTTGATGAAGCACTACGTGAGATACACACAAGCACACATTTTAAACGTATACTGGAGTTGGTTCTACTATTAGGCAACTACATGAATGCAGGCTCACGGAATGCTGAGGCGATAGGGTTTGAAATAAGCTTTTTGACCAAGTTAGAATCGACAAAAGACATTTCCAATACACAGACTTTGCTTCACTTTTTGGTTGAGTCTTTAGACCAAAAATTTCCGGAAACTGTCAAGGGATTCTTAGATGATTTTTCGCATGTTGAACGTGCTTGTCGAGTTTCTGATGAGAACTTGAAGATTAATATAGCAGAAATGAAGAAGTCAGTCTCTAGTATTGAAATTGATCTGAAAACATACAAAGTCCAAGATCCAATTGACAACTACATGACTGTGATGCAAGAGTTTCTCGCATTAGCTAAAGAGCAGGTTTCTCAAGTAGAAATGATGCACAAACGTATGCAAGAAAAGTTTACAACAGTCTCTAAGTACTTGGCTTTTGACCCAAACAAATATCACATGGAGAATCTGTTTTCTGATTTAAAAGACTTCCATGTTGCATTCAAACGTTCTGCTTCCGACATGATAAAAAAGCGTGCATTAGAGGAGAAAATGAAAAAGGTGAGAGAAGAACAAGCTCGTCGTCAGCGTGAACGTGAAGAGAAATCTGCTTTAAATAACTCTGGTACTAGAGCACCTACTGAGGAGGAGGGTAATGTTATTGATAACTTGATGGAAGCTTTGAAATCTGGTGCTGCTTTTGCCAATGGAGCTGAAAGATCTGCAACCAAACGTAATCGTAATCGTGTTAATCCAGCTGCAGCCAGTCTAGCATCAGTCGCCTCACCGTCTGCTATTCGACAAAAGCATCTAATGCGCACTAGATCTCGTAATTATGGTGACTTAAATCGTTCAGTTGTTGATGTCGCATAAAATATCTAACAGTTAACTTTAAAAAAAAACACTTGCATAAAGCGCCATCAATAAACACTGTAAAGGATTCTTATATATATATATAGCTCATAATTCAGATTTGGATACGTATTTACTTCATTTTTATTGTACAGCTTATTCATGACTTTCATCTCTGGCTTTGTGTAAATTTTTAGACATATGTACATTTTTGTATTACAAAAACAATATGATTTTTGAAGGTATCTCACTGCTAACTTTGATTTACTAATTATTTATGTATGAGTACATATGTTTTTGTCACGTAAGCATTATCAGTTCTGGTGTCTGTTCTGCTATTTATTAGGCTTTTAGTTGGTTAAAAGATTCTAGGCAAATGCGTTTACAGAAGTTGACGGTCTAAGTGTTAATATAGTGCTTGTAGTAAGTAGAAAAGTGAGTGTGAAGTGAGAGAAATAGTTTTTTTTAAATTCATTATTCTTTGTTTCAAGTTATTTTTAAAATTTTTAGTTTCTCAGTGTTATAGTAGGAAATGTTGCTTTTTGGATGTAACACTTAACTTTCATATAACAGGTCCAAGGTCCTGTTACACTCCACCTACTTCGGTGTGAGTGACTAGGCTGTATGTATCCGACTGCCACACGGTAAATGGGGCTCGTGAAAAACCTCTCTCGGTTCACTGTATCTTAAAGGATACATTGGTTTTGTTAACAGGCATTCAAACCCTCATGGCGTAACACCTAACTGCTCAGTTTGCGTATGCAGATTAAACTTGACATAAAACTATTTTACGCAGTAGGAGCGAAATTGATGCAGATTATTTTGCAACTCTATAGTACGTAAAGACGATTAGTTTCCGTTCGAGTTGCTAATATTCATGTCCGTGTGCATATTTTCCATGTTCTTGTAACATCGAGTCCCGCTAATTACTCTTAACTGGCGGAATTTTTCTTAATGTACTGTATTTTTCGAATCACTAGGCGTTTTCTAGTGTCATAAATTATATTGACTTTAAGAGAGCACAGATGCTACACTAAATATGATTCTGTGTTAATATTAGTTCCATTATCATATATTACTGATAGATAGTTCTCGCACTATATTTACTTATTGCCTGATATTCCCCCCCCCTCTTTTTTATAATAATGCGATTGAAATGTCGTGGGTAGCTGTTTCCAAAAATCAGATATCGTTAAACAGTTGTTGTCAAGACGTTTTTCTCAACTTATTTTTTTATCGTGTCCGCCTATCTAGTTAGGTAGTCCACTGTTGTTATGTACGTCTGCTGAACTAAATAGCTAAAGCAGATAAAACCGAATGCAGTTGTATCATCATAGAGTCTTTTTTATTTGAGTAGTTCGTACTGTGAAATTGTTCTGAAAGTGATTGTTATCAGATCTTTATTTGGGGGAAAGTAGCACTTCATGTGACTTTACTGGTATTTTGTGAAGAAGTTAGGGTTATATGTGGTATGGTTCTCCAGAGAACAGAACAAATAGTTCTGATCACTTTTGTTCGATTGAGTATAAACAAACACTTTCAGTGAAGTATAGATACTCAGAAGTGTTGATTATCTGAGATTAACCACCTGAGAAAGTCCAACCCTTCATTTTGTCCTTGTTCGCTATTATCTTTCAACTCAACTGTCGCCTCAAGAATCCGTCGTCTTTTGATCCAGAATAGTTGCAAACAATATCTCCGTGTCGACCACGTGAGATAGTGAGTGTACCTCTTGTTCCTCAAATATTTGAATAAGATCCAAGTAGGGCTTTTAAGATTGACATTACACATCAGTTGATCGACCCGATGCAAAAGTGTTACATGGGCAAATCATCGCCAGCTTGCATATGTGGACATATTACTGAAAAGGCATATTTTCATAACTACTATGTCTCACTCGATAGCATCCACAATCGATTCGATTGGCTTCTTTTGTGAAGTACGAAACATTTCTTATGCAATTTTTGTATATGTATATGTATTAACTCAGTAGTTGTTAGAGTCACGAAACGAAAGTGAGCTAAAACTTATATTTTGAGTCACTCTCATACAATTATAAATTCTCCAGTGTCTAGAATTTCGGCGTTTAGGACAATGATACCGAACTAAAGCCGAAGGTGTATTATTATGGGATCAGTAGTAGTTTGACATAGTATGTGTAATAATTTTCACAAGTTCAGCAATAGAATGCTCACCAACCACACAAGTGGTCCAGGTTTCAGTCTCCGGCAGACACGCACTCCTAAACGTAAGCTTAGCTGGAAGTGAGCTAGGTAAAGAGGAAAGGTTGTGCCTAAGATTAGCAACTTCACACCGTAAAAAAAATAATACCACTGCTAATGAAACTTCAACTGTCAAGTTTGAAGCCCTTTGTTCCACTGAAAACGCAAGCAATAATGTAAAAGTAATAAAATAATCAGCTTTTTTTTGAATGATTAATAGAAGCAACTTTCTGCCGTAGGTAGCTTAGGTGTCCCCTTGATCCTAAAATCTAGTGGTTGAATCCAAAGTCTCTGGACAGAAGTACGTTACTTCATCCTCCTAGGGCATGTCCTGACTCCTTTTAGTTACAGAAAGCAAGTTACTGAAGTGTGTTTAGCTCCTCACTTACTGGAAGAATTTAAATCGTTGTATTGACAAAGCTGCTCAAATGGCGTTTGGCAGGTTTCGTAATCTGCGATCGTTGTTATGGGAATGAATTCTCTCTGCAATGTACCAAGATTTCTTTTGTTTTTTTTTTACAGTTGAAGTGAAAGAATGTAAAAAAAATACGACAGCTATTCTAGGCGTACTGTCGAAGTTGAGGTTAAGAGTAGTTGGAGAAAAGAATATGAATATGTCTGCGCTATGCCGTTGATTTAAAATCCTGTCGTCCAGCTTCTAAAAATAGCCAATTCACTTTTGTTTTGCGACCGTAAGGCATAAGTCTCAATCTCAAACGAATCAAACTAGCATCCAACTGCCTTCAAACGTAATCTTATTCTAGCGTGTTGGGTTAGACCTAAAGTAGACATGTAATATATGATCGAGACACTTGTCGATGAAAATTAAGAACCTCATCAACTTATGAGTCTTTCACGCTTATTAATATTTGTGTACTACTTGCATTGTCCATATATTGTTCCAGTTATACACGCCTAATTTCCATTAAAGTTACCCTGGGGAAATATCCGAATATCTCTTACACTTTTTATTGGCCTCTGTCGATTAATACAGCCTTCATGGGTGGTGCCAGGCTATCTTGGCATTATTTACGGAAGTTGACTGTGTTGGTGCTAGCATGGTTAACACTGCTTCTTAAGTGAATGGTAGTGATCTTGCTGAACCGTTTACTTCCCAGCTGTCAGGCACACTGTCACAGACTGGGAGGTACATCTTGAATTTTTCTAAAATGTTAGTGAGTGTATAAAAAAACTGTATGTCTGTGGCTGACTAAATAGGACTGTATTCCTGTATTTCAAGACATTTGTTTGATTCGAGCCAAATAAATATTTCTGTTAGAAATAGACTTAGACATCTCAGTGGTCCATAACGCACTGTGGGCTTTGACGTAACGATGAATCTTTGTTTTTAGAGCCTTCACTAGGATTATTTATGCATTCAGATCTATCACAAAACCTGTGCAACAGTTCGCTTTCTCCTACTTTACAGTTGTAAGACATTGTTGTTTAGGTTGGGGGATATAAAAAGACTTGCCGTCTTGATAATAGAGTGATTTCGTTCAATTCCTCATGCTACGTGGTGTGATACGATGAATAATAATGAGATTAGACATGATGTTAATTACAGGGTGAAGTCAGTTGGTAAGGCTTTAAAGATGGATGCATCATAGCAGCTAAAGCACAAGTATCGCCGGCGAGTAATGTTAACGGAAGTACTATTAGGTTGAGGAAGACTTAGGGATAGTCAGACAAAAGCATACCACTGACTACTAGTTGGAGCCACATTCGAAGGTGTAGGCTATCTTCCTCAGGTCGTCAGAATCTTAAGAATAAGATTCCGAAAGTCCTTTGTAGTCGTTACCTAATTCGCTGCTTATCATCCTACAGATTCGAAAGGTTTTCACTAGTGATATTCTCTTTTCTTCTGTCGTTGTATTTTCATTACTATTTTCCCTACTTTTTATGGTTTTCGGGAGTGTTCGGCAAAGTTTTGCGTTGATAAATCATTCACCTATCTAGCCGTCTTTTCCTGTTAAAGACAGCCATAAAGTCTCAACGTGAACTTACGTGTTAGCAAAACTGTGTCAGAAAGTGCACCGGTGACGGAATGATTGGCATCTTAGACACTGTGAGCAATACATAACCGTACAAATGCCGGCAGTGCTTTTTAAAGATGTATTCATGTTCTTATTGTAAAATACTCATCCTGCTATTGATGACTTCTTTATCTTTGTTGTTAAAAATGTATCTGGTCGTACTATTCTACCTGGTTTTTGTTTTCTGAATCCTAAAAGAAAGCTTTCTCAGGCTAGAAATGTTGGTGACATTATTATTAAGCGAGCAGCTATTTGCATATAGACCTTCGGTACCGCTATTGTTCGATGTAGTATTCTGCATATAACGTAAAGTAAGTTAGAGATCTAATAGCCCTTCCAGGTCCGAGTCCTACTCCACCTAGTTTAGCCTAGGTAATTGGATTGTGTGTGGAAAATGAGAAATTCAGGCAACTAGGGATAAGAGTTACATTTCACACGTGTCATTACTGCAACTTCAGTCACGTTCAGATTTTGTATTATGGATAGTGTTTGACATCTTTATAGAGTTTTAAGATATCAGCCTTCCAAGCATGCAGCCATGAATAAGTTAAGCAACATGTTAGAACTCACAGCATTCTACTCTAGTCCGTCTTAATAACACTCAGAATTTTCACATCATTAGTGGCTCATAGTCTACTTCAAAAACATGTGTAAGGTGTCCAAGTATGATCTGGGTAGACGGAGCGCTGATTCAAATATGTATCTAGATTCGCTGAATGGGATGACAGCGTAATATAAGGTTAGCAACCCTTGTTTATTCAAACTGCAGCTAATCATGATTTTTCTACGTCCTATATAATTTAGTTGTTGATATTTTTTTTTTATAATTAATCATTCTTAAGTTGATCGGTTCAAATTTATATAGTTTTATTAATAAAATCACCATATAACTTGACGATAGTTTGTCTCTATTGTGGAGAAAAAATTCTCTAAAGTTCATTCTCTTGATGACTAAGCAGTGCATGCTCTCTCCATCTCTTAGATATGTATACCTTAGGGTGTCTACGGTGGTAATTTTCTTTCATGGTTTTCAGATAATCTTTTATATCCAAAAGGACCAGGATTAGGTGCAGCTCAGTTGTTTAACAATACTAAATCAGCTTTTCATGTTGGCACCTTGTCTGCCATTGATTCATGGGAAATCAATGCTTACTCCCAATTCATACCATTAGTTTCTGATAGTCGTTCAACAGTTCGTGATGATATTCTTCGAGAGTGTATGCTGCATCTACCTATTCCTTTAAAGATGTCACCTACACAGACAAGAAATACTGAAGGAGTAGAGTGTCAGCGAAGCATTGATCTAGTCACAAAAGTACAAGAGGATGAGATAAGCGGTTATTTTCCAATCAAACGTCGGTTCAAGCCGTTATTCTACACGGATTCAAGGTTTGTCAATTTGTTTACATTTTTATTTTTATGTCATAGCTGTTTATTATCTAAATAATTGAACTTTATTCACATAATACACAGATTTGTTATTGCTTAAACCTGTTATACGAAAACTGTCTCGCATATTTAAATAAACGTTAGCAGACTGAGTTCGAATTTCCAACGGTAGTTTAGCTTCGGCATTACTAAAATGCATTCGCAGTTGATTTTTGTGCCTTACCAATATTCATCAATCATGTTGGCCTGTGGGTTACTGGTGAGACGATCAAAAGTTCTAACCTCTTTTCATCTATTAGGGTTTCAATTCGTATGTTATTAATAGCCTATAAATAAATGTGATTGTTGATGTTAGATGGTTGAAGGCAATCGGCAGGAAGCCTTGGACCTAGGTTTCGCACTACTTAGCACTCGTCAGCAAGGCGTATCTGCGACGTCGAAGGAACCAAACAAAGGACTAGACACATTATACTAGTTACTAACTAGTGTCCAGTCAAAGTATCCAATACAGTCCTACAGGACGTCAATCACGAGTCTGAATAGCTCAGTGGTAATGTCTCTGACTGCAGTACTCACTGGGTGACGCGGGTTCGAATCTCAGAGGGGACATGAGTTCCTTCAAGGTTGCAGATGAACGCCTTGTTTACTGGTGAATGCCGACTAGCCCGAAACCTAGGTCAGACTGGGCTTCCTGCCGATTGCCTCCAACCATCTAATATCAACAATTCAAAAGGCACCGTGATGGCGAGTCTCTTAGCATGATGCCCACATTGCAAACTTGACTGATAAAATTCAATCTGCACCAAAGAAAGGACTAGCCAGACACATCACACTAGTTACTAACTAGCGTTCAATCAAAAGTATAAGTGTGATTGGTTTGAAATGTGTCCTGACTTGACTTGGGATGTATTTCAGTGACAACAAAAATGTAGAACTTTGCCCAGAAGTGTAGCAGTTCAAGCCTCAAGCCATTGGTTCTTAGCATTCTGTGCACCCCAACCTAGAGTCTACACCTCCCTACGTGGCTGGCTCACACCAACAGTGAAAGATTTCATGGATTGATGTTCTATATCTGTAGGAATATACGACGTCCGGATTGTTTTAAATAATTCCTTGTGCAAACTAAAATTTCACTAAGAATATCTAACTTCTTTGTCCTTCATATTTCTACTTGCCACTACGAAAAGTTTAAAAATATATGATGAAAATATAATACTTTTAAAGGTATTCTTTTCCCAGATGAATATTCTCAAGATTTAGTTTGTTGGGGCTTGATTTGTTTCGATTTCGACCTCAGACTGATATTATTTAGAGAAGCATTGGAAACCAGCAGGGTGTACTGGACAGCTATCTCGTCCTAGTTTGGCACTCATTGGCAGTACGCAGTCACTGGGGTTCGAACCTCTGACCTTCCGGTTTCAAGGTAAGCTTGTAGACTATTCAGACTCTGGCACCCGACTCAATGGTCCATGAGTTCTAACTTCTAACAATTCGTGATTTTAGCGCGACCGCCACCAGCCAATGTCATCGTTGAGTGATTTGCCCTCTCTTCCCGCAGGGTGGACCCCACTGGTCATGACTTCTCAACTTCTTTCTGTAGTGAGTCTGTAGAGATTTGACTTGTTTCAAGTTTGAACACGGATTGATATCAGTTAGGGAACCATTGAATATTCGGTAAAACTAATACACACTGTATCCTAATGACAGTCGAGATTAACAAGTATGCAAAATGGGAATGTATTGAGTTATCTTCAAATCAGAATGTTGGAGATGGCAGTTATCATCAGCTATTTGGTAACACAAGTTACACTTGAAGAAATTGTCTCTATTATTTGATTAGATATTTGTTTAATGATTGTAAGACTTTAGTGATACACATCTCAGTGGCTGAGTGGTTGACGGGCTCGCCTGGTAACTCGTAGGTCCTGGGTTTGACCTCTGGTAAGGTCACTTGTGTGTACTTCTGAAGGGTCCTGAATTACGATTATGCAGCTGTCCAGTACCCCCTCTCAGATGACCAGCAAGCCAGTTATGCTGTCTCTGGCTCCGCCCTGGAGATGAGGAGATTAGAATAGGTCGATCGCGAAAATGGTCCATCCCCAATTGCTTCACGTCAGTCTGTGGCTGCCATTAAGGTCTTATTACGGACGCAGCTCCAAAAACCACTTCAAACTCGCCGTGTGTGATCATCTTCAAGCAATTGTCCCCTGGGCTCTGCGATTATGCAACTCTAATGATCCTTTTGTTTCAGGTACCCTCACACTTCCTTCTCAAGGTTAATGTGCTAGTTGTTCTTTATCTGCTTCAGGACAACTAGTCTGTATCGACTACTGAGAGGTTCTAGATATCAGTGATTGAAAGCCCTAGGTGACTTGATGTATATATATCCACATTTTATAGAAAGCATTCCCCTACCATTTCATTTAGTTCCGTCTCCCTGTAGCGCAGAACTGTAGCTCATTAGATTAGGAGCCCTACTTGTACCGCCATCCAGATAGCCACTTAGCATCATAAAGTTCCATGAAATGGGTTTAGCTAATGGTATTGCTGTCAAGTAACATACCATATACATTATTATCTTCACCGGACTAGTGGATTTGGAGGATCCACTTATTTTAGACTGCCCAACTGTATAATACCATCAGTTCTCCCTTAGCAAGTGTTGTTCATAGCCTGAGAGATGAGAAATCTCTTCCGATCCGGTGATAAGTGCCAATCATTCTCTCCTTCATTTTTGTATGAGCATCTTTGCCTCGCGAGATTAAGATTTACCTGATTGAGACAATGAATGTGTGGTCGCATGGGATCATTTCGAGGTTAAAACTACAGTCTACTGACTCTTGGCCCTACCAGATCATATATGAAGAGTAGGAAAGGGGGGCAAGAAAATTAAAGTGACCAATCAAGTCTCAGTATATTGATCACCAATATGTGATTAACCAGTAGTGTTGAGTAGTGCACTCATGGATACAATCTCGAATGCTTTATTTGTGTTATTGGCTGCTGTTCTTCTGTTTCTTTTTTGAAGACCTTAAATTTGTTTTGCGAATAACGACTTGTCTATAAATTATCTGTGTTGTTAATTTGCCTATCTTCTCGTTTATCACTACTACAGTTTACGTTAAATCTAATCATCTCAGTCATACTGTTATTATTATTTTTAATTCTCTTTCAGTCTCTACTGTACATCAATGCCGTTAACTGCTGATAACAAAGAGTATAATAGTCCAGGTGATGGACTTATTATACGTCCAAGTGAACTTGGTCTATTCATTCTACACGTTTCTGGAAATTATCCGCCTACGCATAGTTTAAACTCATTGGAACGTTGTCTGCAAACTTTTGACTTGTAAAAGAAAGTTAATCAAGTAATTTTGTATGAAAACTTTTATTGCAAAAAGAAGCTTACTGTTAATCTGTGCCTTTCACATTGATGAATGAATTGGGAATACATTCTTTATTATCCACTTTAGCATGTCTTGTGCCTGAGATAATATTAGATTTAGATTCGTCCTACTGATACATCTAATATACGACAGTATATGACTCATCTGTCGACTACTACTACTACTACCCTTACAGAAACAAATATAGAAGGCTGCACATGACAAGGTGAAGGTTTATTACTCCATGAGAAAAAGCAATATCATGAGAAATTACAACTAATTATATCTTCACTGTACTAGTTTAAAATTTAAAATATTGTCCTTCGGATTGGATGGCATGCATCGGTACAGACCTGATGACGTAATCCTTAATCTATGTTAGAGTCGAATGTCTGATCAACTTCAAAAATCACTAGAGAGACACTGACTTGCAGTATGTTTGCTGTCCTGATACCTCCAATTTTTCTAAAGTAAGTGTTCTGTTGGGGGGGGGGTTGGATCACTTGAAGATACTTGTACCTCTTGGCTGTAATTCCGTTTTCACTGGAAGACTACCAGTTTCTGCAAACGTGATATAAATTGCACAGATCACTGATCGGATTATTTCCATGTTAATCAACAGGCATAAATAAGAAGAGGTGCACATACTTGTGAATAAGGGTACTCACCTAGGGGATAGTGCTTTTTTGATCCATTCACTTCCCAAGAGGTTTAAATCATGACAATTCGTGAAATTCTTTAACGTAACTTTAATGTCACAAGTAGTTTTACAACACCAACTGAAGCATTTTCGGCAGCGTGACATGTTTCGAAAGCTGATGGGCATCCAAACGGACGCTAAGCTTTTGGAGATTAACGGTATGCCTGAGGCACTATCGAGCTGAAATCGAACTGGATGATTACTTAAGGATACCTCAACATATTTTTGTTTATTCAAAACTCGCACGTTCAAAACTGTCTCGGTCATTTCCTTTGAAGTTGATATCGATCTATTATTGGGTAGATTTGAGTGAGTACTATTAAAGCTTAGGTTTGTAAAAGCCTTATTTCAGCATATAATATCTTTTTAACGGATGCCTCAGCATCGGAATTCAGGATGCGCACTTCGTCCTACAGTGGAACTCGTCGTCTGGATGTACCTGCATATCCAGTGAGTATTGGTGTTTCCACTGGGACTCGAGAACCCAACACCCATCTCTTATAACGCCGAAGCGTTACTCACATTGGTAAGTGAACCACTAAAGCCAACTCTTGTGCAATAGGTATGATTTGAAATTATTTATTCGTCCAGCTTCATTCACTTGCAGCAAGAAGCCAAATCTGATACAAAGTGAGTGCCAAACTGCATTAAATGTAACGGAAGTTGAGTTTTTTTTGAAACTCGAGAGCCTATGCGTCATATCGATGTTATTTTTTTTCTATGGAGCCCTATTCATTATTCGAATAAAGACTGTGAAATTCAGAAGCTATATCTATTTCATGATTGATAATACTCATATTGTCTAGATAGATACAAATAAGGTTGCATTTTTGCTTATAACCTATTATTAGAGACTTAAGTACAATTATGCTTATGAAGGATATAATGTTTTTTAGGATTCTGGGTTTTGGCAGAAATCACTGAAGACCAGGGAACGCAGTGGGCATTCATTTCGTCCTAGTTTAGGACACTTCAGCACTGCACACCCATGGACCCCACCAGTTGTCGGACATGGGACCAAGCTCGTTTACCACTTAGCCATGTAAGCCAGAATTCGACGACCCGTCATTTCGTAACAGAGTGCTACCGTCAGCCAATGCCTTCAATGAGCATCCGCTTCACTTTGACGTGAGGACCCCACTAGTCATGACTTCTCAGTACTTCTCCAGCACACTCATTCATTAGCAATCGATAAGCTGGTGATCGATATGAAGATTGTGGGTTTTTTATGGATTTGGATTGATTCCACTGATGAAGAGTCCTGAACTAGGACGAAACAGCTGTCCAATGTGCTTCCTGGTGTTCGATGGTCTTTCTAACTGGTGTTGGTTCGTGACGAGATCTAGTTAATAATAATAATATTTTCATAAAGCATGAACAGTCAATATTGTTGGATGAATTGAATTCATTACTATTTCTTATACTCTAAATCATCCACAAACATACGAGGCTCAAAATCTAATCACAATTTCTTAGTTTATAACATCATTGACAAATACTAACCATTTTGACCTGTTAGTTCATTGATAAAATCAACAACAAACAACTGGGTCTTGCTCATTCACGCCTAAGCGAATAACATAACACAAATATAAAGGACAAAGTTCATGACCTAATTCATAAATACAGAAGAGGAATATAATTTGTGTTTTGAAAGATGACAAAGCATAAGGTCAAGTCGATCGATAGATAATTACGTAATAGTTATAAGAAAGTGAGACGAATTATATAGTTTAAGCAAGGCGATAGGAAATTTGACCCGGGGATTTAGTGGGAGAAATGTGCGCTATGATAATACACGATTAAAATATTGATTTATGAATGTGACTCACATTTAATTATAAAAAAATATTCTTTACTCATTGTGTGTGTAGTAGATTTAAAGCATATAACATACAAGGAAATAAATTCCTTTCCATGGTCAGTTGTTCTTCCCTAATCCAATATTGTTTCTTTTATCATTATCTGTTCTAACTTTGTATTTCGACATAAATCCCTTCAAAGGTGGTATTCTACAAAATACTATGCAGAAAAATCAACGCATAGTTTTGCACAGAAATGTTAAAAAGGGAGGGAGAGTACGGAAATAAAGTGGTTTGTCGTAGGTTCGCTAGCCGACTATTCCGCATATGGTCTGGTGTTTGATTCCCGGCCGATACATGCCTAACTCTCCCTTAGCCAATAGTAAGCCTCGTAAAGAGGGAAGGTTGAGCATGAGGCTAGCAACCCCACCTCTCAAAAAGATAAATACTACTCTTACTAAAGCTTTAAACCTCAGCCTTGAAGCCTTATTTTCCACTTGGAATGCAATGGTATGAAACAACAGAAATGAAGTAATGTCACTGCGGACAAATGTATAAGTTCAGGGTAAAGAAACTAATTAAATGCCATAGCACTACATTCACTTGAATGTAATCACAAAATAGGGTGAGTTGGACAGGGTGAAAGGATTAAAAAGTAATATAGTTAGGTGGAGTCAGAGAGAGATTAATCACTGAAGCTTTGTTTTTGATCGATTCAACACCGCACACGTGCAATCGGAACGACGCAACACATATACCGGAGATGTAGAAAGTGGCAACAAAGTATTGGTTTTGTAGGTATTTTTGTTTGATTTGGTTAGAGGATTCCATCATGAGCTGACGTCAGTTAGAGAACACTTGGAAAACCAGCTGGGAGTACTGCCAGACAGCTGTTTCGTACTAGTTTAGGACTCTTCATCAGCACACACTCAACGTCAGGGTTCGAACCTAGGACTTTCTGGTTACAAGGCGAGCTCGAACCCCGGTGGGTGTCTCCTGATGAAGAGTCCCATACTAGGCTGGCGAAACAGCAGTCCAGTACTCCCAGCTGGTTTTCCAATGGTTCTCTAACTGACGTCAACTCATGATGAAATCCTCCAACCAGTCAAAAAATAAATATGAGACAAATTGTGAAGCCGTGTAACTAAAACTGATAGGATTATGAACAACAATTAATATTCGAAACCTTGTCATCCAGTTGTTAATACTGCATCGCTGTGTGATCGTTAAAATAAACTTATCTAATATGGGATTACATTCTACTACAGTGCCCAAGTCTAAATAATTTGAAATACAAGCCGAAATTCACATACTTTCATCTTGTTTCATACAAGATTCCTAGATGGGTAATGTTTGTGGGATCTTAAGGTGAGATATGGGGATTAATACAAGGCACTAACTTTATTGATTTCAAAGTGTCTGCGTCATGTTTTAATGAACCCTCTTACCACATTTTTTCTCTTCATCTCTTTCCGTTCTGAGTGGAACACAAAGTTTGAACTTCTGAGTTTTGAATTTTCCGTAGTGTTATTGTTTTTACGGGGTTTCACATCCAACTTTCCCTTTTTTCCGAGATTACTAACGTTTTTGTTGAGGTTTAGGAATGTGTCGACCGGGATTCGGACCTAAGCCATGTGCTTGTGTGGCGATTACTCTACTATTGAACTAGTGACATACTCATTTCACATGAATCAGTCACCTTTCTAAATATGCCATCACGATATATTAGTTGGCAGTCTTCTCTACACGTTAAATAATTAACTCATATATTCGTATTGAAATACTTCACAGTAAAAAAGAAGAGAATGAGCCTGTGTTGGGGAAACGCCACGAAAGTAAACAAGTAGGGAATGAAAAATTCAAGTGAGTATAAAAATGTGGAAATGGGTGCGTACTGCTAAGGTCTATTGTCAGTGATAATGATGACAATGTTACCTCACAGAGGCCTTCAAAAGAAATGTCGCATCACAAGTATTTATTCACGTAATGATGTAGGTTGACGAAAAGTAGGCGAATTTTCTTCTCCACTTTCTCTTCCTTCACTATTAAACAAAATGATGTTGCTGCATATTTGAAATGCCTTATTTTGGAGGTAAGAATCACACCTTTAAATATTCAAAGGTTTCATAGAAAACAGTATGTCGACAGCAGTGCTGATATCATTCCCTTGAGATCTTTGAAGAAAAAATGGCAGCATATTTCCGAATAAATGTGGAACTCGATGAGAAATGCTGAACAAACAGATGAGAATATGTTTCGAGAAATGCAATGAAGAAGAAAACGTGTAACCCACGGTGGATGAAGATTAGTAAGTTAAGACTAGGCTTATGTAATAAGAAAACTGGATGTTAGTGAAAGAGCATCGATACAAGTATCCTCATAAACTGCTTAGTAGGTGAAAAGTGGAAACTGAAGGTTGGTTAGGGAAATGATGTCACTAAATGTTATACGACATATGGACAAAATAGTATTATTAACAAAATATTGATAACTTGGAATTATGCCCAAGGTAGAAAAGGAGAGGATGGCGAAGTTTCTTCTCTGTACACAAATTGAGGTTGTCCATCTGAATCACTAAGTTCTATGGAATATACGCCTATTCAGGTAGGTAGTTACCTGGGGTTCTAGTGAAACGTCGTGACCAGTAGGGTGCAGCAGGTCGGGTGTGAGGACAAATACTCGCCACGGATGACATTCTTTAGTGGTTGCGCCATATCATGAATTGGCAGAAGTTGGAATTCATGGGCTGGCCACTGGATCGAGTTCTAGTGGCTTAATGGTCTACGAGCACGCCGCCTTGTGACCAGAAGGTCCTTGGTTCGAACCCCGGTGTATGTGTACTGATGAAAAATCCCAAACTAGGCTGACGATACATCTTTCGAGTACACCCAGCCGGTTTTCTAATGGTTCTCTAACTGATGTCAGCTCATGATGAAATCCTATGACACTCCTTGTTGATCAACTCTTACCTTTCTCTATCCAAGCGGGATAATTTCCTTTGACTCTTTTACATAAAACACATCAAACGACCCATATATCTCACTCCACATGGGCAAGTAAATTTGTAGAAACACACAAAAGTGGTCAAATGTGATAGTTTATCTTTAGAGTTATTTCAGGATGTTGGGCAGCAAGACAATTCCAATCTCATATATTTGGTTCCCTTGAACATACAAAGGACAGCGAATCTACTTCGATTTGCTGAAGCGATTGTACACAGAAAGAGAGTGTAGTCAATCTCTCACTCCCTTGGTAACCGTATTACTTTAACTACACTGATTAGTCATACACACTAGTGATCTAAGCTCACTAAGCAAATTTTCACTTTGATGAACTTTAACCTTCTTCAGTTGCCATGTTGACGTAAAAGCTAATACTGTCTATTAGATTTCTCTGTTTTCTGTCTTCTCTCATTCCTCCCTCCTTTTTTTATAGTTTGATAGCATATAAATTGATGGTAACTTAAAATCGTAATGCTTATATTCCGGATGCGTTCATCTTCTGATGTTTCCTTTATTACCTTACAAACATTGAAGTATGAAATGTCACTATTCATAACCGTTGTAATTTCAGGTAGTTAGCAGATGATGAGAACCTGTGAAATAGAATGATGATATCATTGTATACTGCAAATCTGATCTTTCTTTCTCTGTAGAACCAAAGAATTTTTTTCTAAGGAGTTTGATGTTCTCTTCTTTACAATGTTGACCAGAAGATAGCCTTTGGAATACCACACTCATGTATGGCGTCTACGTCGGTACGGAGATGTGGTTTCCTTTAATGTTTTTGGGTTTTCTTTGTTTGTCTATTAAGCTTGGGGGGTGGGGAGGG
The DNA here is from genome assembly GCA_944472155.2 of Trichobilharzia szidati. Lineage (NCBI taxonomy): Eukaryota > Metazoa > Platyhelminthes > Trematoda > Strigeidida > Schistosomatidae > Trichobilharzia > Trichobilharzia szidati. The sequence continues at coordinate 89,185,195 of OX235272.1, forward strand.
GTAGCCCTTTTCACTTAGTGTCTTCCTCAGAAAAGCGATCTCTTCATCTAGCGACTCAGGATTGCAGATTCTTCGGATCCTCGTCTCAAGAGATATTATCACGTTGCGCTTACGACTTACGGGTATCCAACTGTAAAAGTTTGTCAACTGGTCATTCCATGTAGGTTTTTTGTGATCTGCTAAATGTCCCATCAGACTTCTCTATTAGTCGAATGTCCAGAAAAGAAACTTGTAGGACATTATTTAGGTCACATTTATTATGACAAATGACAAAAGTATCATCAACATACCTTTTGTACAGTAAAAAAGCTGTCGATGATCAATTTCAACGGGTCATTTTCCAAACTTGCCATGAAAATATTTGCAAGTATCGAACCTAATTGTGATCCCATAACTACACCATCTTTTTTTCTTTCTTTCGCGTTCCCCAGTGGAACATAGGACTTCAAGCTAGAGGCTTGAAGTTTCTGTAGCAGTGTTTATTTTACAGGATGGGGTTGTTAGCCTCATGCCCAACCTTTTCTCTTCACCAGCATTATTTCTGGCTTAGCGAGGTAAAGGAGTGCGTCGGCCGGGGGTCGAACCCCGGACCATGTGCATGGTCGGCGAGCGTCCTAATCGCTATGCCACCGACGATATCTATAAATAACACCACTGAATGTGAATCGGGCGTACACATACGAACATAACAGTATGTAGTGACGATTCTACAGCTAAGTAAATGAATTCTCCGGAACCAGACTTCGGAATTGTCTATTCTCATATTCATGTATTTTTCGTGAAACTGTTTAAGGGCAAAGTTAAACTTTAGGTACCGAAGAGAGGAGTGAACCCTCGGAATGAGCCATAGCTCTTGGTCTTCTGACTCTAACCCTCATATTGAACCGCCGTATCCCTAATTAAATTAACCTGTCCCCAGCCTAACCTAACACTTTATTCAGCAGTTCTTTGTCGTGAATATAATACATATAATCTACCTGGTGTCTGACTAGCTTGCTGACTACTAGGCGGTCATAGGAGAGTGGTAACTAAAGTTTAACTTCGCCTCGTCAAGCTTTCATATGTAGCTGTAAGTAATATTTTGTGTTGTGTGTTGTCTTTTCGTGTGCGATAAATATTCCAACTATTATAAGCAATGTACCTTAACAGAAGTGGCAAAGTATTTAAATCAAGTAGATGATTATTTAAACTGGCATCCACTGGTGAACATGCATATTAGGTCGTCAATCTCCTATTGTCATCTCTTCTCTGTTTTCTGTGTACATAACCTTTCCAGTTAGCAGTAGAATGATTCAGGTGACAGTATTAGACATTTTGCTAGGCTATTCTGTTTGTTATTAGCATGCATTCCTTGCGTTAGGAGTGGAAAATAGGGTCACAGAGGCACATTTCTATCACTCTGAGCTATCTCCATCAGTGCCCATAAGCCTTCATTTCCTCCCTACATGGTCTCCATATCACCCTCGGACTCTCGACTCCTCCGACTCAACTGCCTGTCTGGCATGTGATGTTACTCGAAGGTCTCCTTACCTGGTTTGCTAGCCGGTCCTCTGCCTGGAAAAGAAAGGAGGTTAAGCGTGATGCTAGCATCTCCATCTGGTAAAAACACCCCCGTCCCCGACATCAATACGGAAACTTCAGAGCACAGGCTATTCATCAAATACATTAGAATAAGTATGTCTTAATTCTATTAGTTCGCGGATGACCCTATATGTCTGCATGGCTTGGCAACAAGTCTCAAACCGTCAGCTGAATTAAATTGTACGTCTATCCCATTTGTAGTGAATAACCAATAAAGCATTATAGACGAATCAACTACAGTTACCCGCAAAATTTTTCAAAACACATGGATAGGTATTTAATTAAACTTTAGATTTTCCCGTCGATTGATTGGACCGAAGTGCTCGGTCTCAGGTTGACATGTCGGCTTCTTGTGCAGATGCTTCGATTATGTCTGGGCATGTAATTAGAAGTTAATTAGTGGATGGTGACTAGCGGTGGAATCCAGAATGCGCATTTCATCCTATTTGGGACTCGTCATCTGGGTGTGCCTGCATTCCGCAGTGATTGATGATGTTCCCACCGAGGCTCGAACACAGTGCTCATAGTTTCAAACGCCTGAGACTGAGGACTTCGGTCCAATCAATCGACGGGAAAATCTAAAATTCAATTAAATAATTAATATGACCCGTCGCACAAGAGGTGACTCTCGTGGCCCAAGTGGTCTAGTGGATAACGTTTTGGCGTTTGAAACTATAGGCACTGGGTTCAAGCCTAACTGGGGAATGCAGGTACATCCAGATGACGAGTCTCATATAGGACGAAATGCGCATCCTAGATTCCACTGCTAATCACCATCCACCAATTAACATGGATAGGTAGTTCTACAATTTGTCCTCTATACACCAACAGTTAGGTCATGGCAGTTATTGGCAGCGAAATGTTCGCTGTCAGCAATAAAGTAATCTAAGTCTGTACGCCTCTGTGTTATTCATTAAGATTGATCAAAGTATATGTCTGTTGAGTAGATGATTAAGAGAAAAACAGTATAATTACGTTTGCATTTCTAGTGTTTTGATTTGGTTGTGTTCTCCGAGTTGGTTGATTTAATTGCGAATCTATCATTGTAATAATTATAATAATCAAGAATAAATACATTGGACAATGAACACCTACTCTCTACTTTTTTATCATATAATTTGTGACATTCACTCTACAGTACTAAAATAATTTTTATAAACTCTTTGTAGCCTTGATTAAACTAACCGAAAAGAAATTGGAATGCTGTACCCACCGTTCACTGATTGACCAGCTGAGTGAGTAGCTGTAGTGAGAAGAAGAATTCATTCAAATTACTTAAATATGTATATAATTTGATTGTGTTTTCTGAGTCAGTTGATTTAATTGTAGTGCTTTCATTGTCCCCCTTCTAGACTACATCTTTAGCACTAGCTTTAATATGAAGTGAACTTATTTGAGTTCCCCATGAATAATATAATTGTATCTCGTGACAACCATTAACGTGATTGGTAATTAATTTTCATCTTTATTGATCATTTTTATTCACTTGGAATTTGAACTTTCTTGTCATCTGATTTATTCTTTATTAGTTGGTCAACTTGATCAATAGTAAGTAAAGTGTCTGTTAATCGTTGATTCATCTGAGTACCAGACTTCAAGAAGTTCTCTGGCATTACTTTTGGTGTTTCCTCTGTTTAAAATTTCTACATCATCCCAATCAAATTGTTGTCCGTGGTTGTCTACATGCATCGTTGATATGAAAGAATACATATTGTGTCGTTAAACAGATAGTTTGTGATCTTGGATTCTGAGTCTGATGTGATGTCCACTTTGATCAATGTAGTGTTTATCATTGTTCGGTCTCTTCTTGGTGTTTCGATTCGGGTTTCAACATGTTTTAATGAAATTGTATGGGTATTAATTCTTCTTGAAGACAGCAGATATTTCTCTTCTATTCTCTTTTGCATTGAAGTGGTACAGTGAGTTTGAACTCTTCTAAACAATGTTTGCACACAGTTTCTTCTGTAAGTTATTGGGTTGTTGTTGTTGTTTGAGTTTTTGATCTGAGAGTGTTGATTTTTTGTATACTTGTGTTTCCGAATTCCCTGTGTTTGTTCTCATTGACTAAGGCATCTAAGAATGTAATTTTGTTGTTGTGATTCTTCGTCTCCTGTGAACCCTCTCCCGCCATGCTATTGTGTGGTTGTGTGCAGTGCAGTCGCTGAGCTCTTTTCTAATTACTTATCTTCGCGAGTGGGGTCAACCATTCTCACCTTAGCTAAATTCTTGTGTTCCGACAATCTGACTACCCTCCATCTACTAGTTTGATCTATGTAGTTGATTTAACTCACAGTCATTGCAAAGTGTTTTGTGAATTATATTATTTTTATTTAACTGGGTCAACATACAGGGTCCTTTAACTTACAGAGCTTGTGCCTGCCTGAGTGAGTCAGTTTGTAGGTTTAAATGTCATTCTAATTCACGCTTTGTTAGGAATCCTACGTAGGGTCTCAGATGTCCATTCCTTATATGGTATAACAGTAGATGCTTTATATTCTCTCTTATTTATATCATCATTATCAGTTTCCTCCTTAAAAGAAGCTCAGCGATTACACTGCATGCATGTTTTAACACACAACAGCATGGCGTGAGAGGGTTAAAATTCTAAGAAGTAACATAGGTAGGTAGAGAGAGAGGTTGATTACTGAATCCTTGTTCATCGATCGAGTCTACACCCAACACATGAAATAGGAATGACTCATCACTCATACTGGAAATATCGAAAATACTACTACGAATCAAGTCAGGCACTGAAAAATAATGGAATTATATGAACGAAGTTAGAAAGTTGTGTGAGTATTGCCTTGATATGATTATGAGCAGAAATGAATTGTGCTCGAAAGGTGGTCATCAGTAAATATTAGTGTACGATACAGTGATTTATCAAAATAAAATCTTATGCATAATGGAGATATTGTTATTAACAACATTAATGCTGTTTTAAATTACACTGAATCAATAGTATCGACAAGTGATTACATTTCAAAAGCATCAGTAAGAGAGAGAGAGAGAGAGATGATATGCATTAATATAACAGCACTAAACTGATTGAATTTCAGATAAATGAAGGGGAGTAGTACAGAGTTTATAGGTTCCATAGCAGGCCAGGGTGGGAATTTGTTGCGGGACCTGTTTCTTATACACACAGAGCTCCTGTTGATTTAAAGGAGTTGCAATGGTCTCTTCTGTTTGAAATGTTTTACTTATCTAGAAGTCTTTAATAACTTATTCGATATCCAACAGATGCTTACTTTGTGGCCTGTTTGAACGACGTTGATGCTTTTAACAACACCTTCATTTGACTGCACTGGTAAGTGTTGTCGAGCACAGAAAATTAGGTTCCTAGACCAACGGCCAATATTACTGACTTCACAGGAACAGTTGAATTCATAGACACAATTAGAGGTGGCTAGTCTAGATACTTCATCTTTTAGTTTCGGAATGACAACCGGTTGTATGGAGAGTGTAAGCCGCAGCTTACTGGCATTACATGTTCTTTGAATCAATTTTCTCAACTTGTTGGTATATAATAACCAACCAAAAGCCCCTAGATACTGAACACTCCCAACAACACAGACTATTACAATTCACTTGAAACAACCGAAGCTCTGCATGCGAAGGAAACAGGTCCAGTCACTATCGTCACCCTGGCCATCTGTGGAATCTACAAATTCTGTGATATTTCTCTTAATTTATCTGATATTCAATCAGTTCTTCGTTCATTGATCAATCTTTTAAATTACCAGTACATCTATTCTATACTTTCAAGTATTGGTTTTGTAGGGATTTTGTTTGATTTGGTTGGAGGATTTCATCATGAGCTGACATCAGTTAGAGAACCACTGGAAAACCACCTGGGAGTACTTCCAGACAGCTGTTTCGTCCTGGTTTGGGGCTCTTCGATAGTGTGCATCCACCGCCAGGGTTCAAACCCAGGACCCTCTATTTACAGGGCGAGCTCGTAAACCATAAAGCCACTGGGACCCTATCCAATGGCTAGCCCATGAATTCTAACTTCTGTCAATTCACGACATAGCGCGACCATTTTGCAATGCACTCTTCGATGAGTTACTGCCTCATCTTAAACCTGCTATACCCTTCTGGTCACGTACTGATGAAGAGTCCCAAACTGTCCAGTACTCTCAGCTGGTTTTCCAATGGTTCTCTAACTGATGTCAGCTTATGATGAAATCCTTTATTCCATATATTTCTCGAGATTTTCTTAGCAGTTAGTTGATGTTACATCTCATGTAAGTGAGTGAGTACCCAACTCATCGATCACTTTACTCCATCTCTAAACTAGAAGTCATCACACAGATAATTTTGGCAGAATCTAACATTTGTCATAATATGTATATGCTTAGAGTGACACTATATCGCATTCATTAATTTCACTGTGATAATATATGTGACGTAGATTTTATACAGCATAAATACAATGGCACATTCGACTACATAGTACAACAAGTATTTAGTGTATAGTAAGAGGAGGGGGGGGGGGAGGCGTAGTAGTGATAGTGCTAACTGTTCTCCTTGTTATACTCTACTACCATTGATTGATCAGAGTGCATACGGAATGCAAACGAAAAAAAACACATCAGTTATGGTGCAGAAACCGATATAATATATATATATATTATATATATACATATATATATATATATATATATATATATATATATATATATATGCATATCTGCATACACATACATGCAAAACCAACTGTTGAACATTGAATATAAATTATGCATATATAATTATTTCTACTCTAACAATCACAAAAATGAAACAAATGATGTAGTATTTGAGTGCTTATTGTAATTCTGCCTACATAATAATATCATTATTGAGTCATGTTCAACTGATTGATTCATGTTTAAGCATGGAATAATACCGTTTTACTGGGTATTTGCAGCGATATATATATATATATATATATGATTGTAATTTAAGCAGTTCTTTTCATACATGGACAATATCTTTAGCGAGAGGTAGATGAATACCTAATTTTTCGATTCATCTTATAGGCTAACTAGCACATAGGCTTTGAATATTTTGTCTGGAGACACGGGTAATAGTGACTAATAAAGGGATTAGCTTGACTAGTATGCTATCTGAAATTTCTAGGTTCAATAATCATGCGTAGATTAATTGGTGCACGTTAGAAACAAATGAGAGAAAAACAGGCTGGCTTTAGACCAGGAAAAGGGTGTATTGCTCATATCTTCACCTTTTGACAGATTCTGGAACGTAGGCACACTCGCCCGCGCCCAATAATTGTTGTATTTCTTAACCTGAAAGCGGCATTCGATTCTCCTGACCAACGCGTACTATGTCAGTGTTTGGCTGTGAAGGGAATGCCGAGAAAATACATCGCACTGATCAAGGCATTCTATTCGAACTCATGCGGCCAGGTAAGCGCCTACGGAGAGCTGTCATTTGGAGTCACCATTTCTGTCTAATTTCATCATAGATGTACCAATGGACTTAACCCTAACTGACTGCAGCAACTCAGAGATTGACCTGTTACCAGGGAATAGTCGTGTTGAAGACGCTGATTAAATGCAAAGTCTTCTGAACACTTTGAGCAGCAGTCTTCGAATATTTGGTATTCGATTTACTCCTGTCAAATGCAAAATTATGCTTCAACATGGGACCACACTGAGTCCTAGCTTGAAGATAGAAAGTGAAATGGTACAGGGTGTTGACGAATTCACTTTTTTGGAAGTTGTATCAGCCCTAACGGGCTGACTGCTGACGAGATCTCATAACCGATACAAAAGGCTCATGTGTTATTTGACGCCTTACATCATCTCTGGCGTAGGCGTGATGTCCGTCTATCTGTCTGTCGATCAAAGGACATGCGTACTGGCCCCGTCCTCTTTATGGTTGTGAAAAATGTCTATTAAAAGTGGAAGATATGTAAAGGATAGTTGTCTTTGGTCATAACTGTGTGCATTTTATCTCCCATGTTAGGTGGTGGTACAATAGGGTGAGTAATATTGAGGTTAGGCGTCGAGTGTTAGGTAAGGAGGGAAAATCAATCGACGAGGTTACATCGATCGAGATGGTTAGGACATGTGTTACGCATGCCTGCCCATTGCCTTCTTCGACGGGCAATGACATTTACTGACATAATATCAGGTTGGAAAGGAGCTAGTGGTCGTGTAAGCAAAACTTGGAATGGATTCATGAAAATTTTGTAAGTTAGTTAGTCCTCAGGGTTCTAAGAACCAATGGTTGAAGACAATTGGTGATATTGCTCAAAATCGTTCTCAGTGGCACAGATGCATTCACTCTTTATGACCTGCCGTATCCATTGAAACCCTCATGTTTTACCATGTTAGTATTCTTTCTCCTTCACATTTCTGCTTATTATTGTTACTTTGAATCCCTTTTCTTCTCCTTTTTTGTCATCCTTTGTGTGCTATGTGGAGTGTGGCAACTTGGACTGCTGCACTTCTATGCAAAGTTCTATTCCGAAACCAGTTAGTCAGTGTCTAATATCATGTGTCTAGTTCCTCTTTTGGTGCAAACTGAATTCTATCAGTTAAGTTTGTAATATGGCCACCATGCTAGGTGGCTCGCTATCATGGTGCACTCTGAATTTTTGTTACTAACTGGCTGGAGGCAATCGGTAGGAAGCCTTCAACGCAGGTTTCGTGCTTGTTGGCACTCACCAGTCAGCAAGGCGTATCTACAATCTTCAAGGAACTCATGTTCTTTCTGAGACTCAAATCCCGGTTACCCATGGAAGTAGTCAGATACGTTGCCATTGAGACATTCGGGCTCGCGATTGACCTCCTGTAGGACTGAATCAGATACTTTGATTGGATACTAGATAGTAGCTAGTGTCATGCGTCTAGACCTATGTTTGGTGCAGACTGAATTCTATCAGTCAAGTTTGGAATGTGGTCATTATGCTAGGTGGCTCGCCATTACGATGCACTATGAATCGTTGTCATTGGATGGCTGGAGGCAATCGGTATATATATTTGTTTATGGCTGTCTACTTATCTGTCGACTGCAATAGCCTAAATGAGTTTTTTATTTAAACGTAAATAATTAGATAAGTAAATGATTGAGGTGAATTCAACAATGGTTGTTTGTACAATGATACATTTCCTGTAGGTTAATATTAATTGATAACGCTTTTGACACACTTATGATATTCCTAGCCAGCTTCTTTTTCAGCTGAATGTGAAGTAGTCACCAAAGTTCCAAGGATTTCCGTCTTAGAAACCCTTCTTGTTCTGTTTTATGCCAGATCCTCTGAATAGTACTAAATGTTTTAACTGTCGTCTTCCGCAAAGGTAGTATGGTACTTAGGTAGTATCGTTTCTATGTTCTTTATACTAAACTGTATTAAGGACTAGATTATATTGAGAAAGAGGCTGAAAGAAATTAGACTCACGACCTTGTAATTTATTTATTTATTTATTTTATTCCTTTGCGCTCCTAGTGGAACATAAGGCTTCAAGCTTGAGCTCTGTATTTTCTGTAGCAGTAGTGTTTTTTTCACGGGATGAGGTTGCTAGCCTTTTACCCAATCTTTTCTCTTTACTGAGATTACTACCGGCCAGGCGATTATTAGGGGTGCGTCCGCCGTGGACCGGAATACGTGCGTTGTTGCCTTTTACAGTTTTGTAAACTTGTATAAACCTATACACTGAAATTCTACCAAAATGATGAATAATGTAGAATATTCATGTTCAATGAACTTTAACATTTCATCGGGATAGTTTTATCGACGGTTAGTTAGTTTGGTGGAGCACTCGACGATCAATCAGTTGGTCCATGGTTTGAATCTCAATTCACCTACTTCAGCTTGAGGAAACTGGTTAGTATCGCCAGTTTTAGCAAAGAATAAATGCGTGGCTTGTAGCCTGGTATCCGATGTCGCAGGTCAAACCAACTGAGTTAAGTAGTGACAAGGTATATATGTGGGGAGAAGCATTTATACAAGATATACCTGACTACTTCTTATTTTTTTCAGGGAGTCATATATAATATTCACTCCTACCGGTGAATACATTTTTTTAAAATTTCGAGCCAGTCCAGTGTGTTTTAATATTTCAACCTGTGTTAACTTAACGCAACTGTTGTTCATCTCGAGACCACATGTGACAAAATGTAGACTTTTCATCCCTTCAGTAAGGTGGTGTTGAAACTACATTGAGTGTTTGTCACACATAAAATGTGTTCGAACACTTTGAAATTCTTCACATTATCGTAATCATTTTTCAAGACAACTTGATTGGCACATGAAGAGTGAAACTCGGTTCATAATATAATCGCGCTATTAACATAGTGAAAAGTAGAGTACTGTAAATTCGATTCAGCGAACAGATACCGTTTAAAAAGACTAAAACATCTGGAAAAACTGTAATTCCACTGTCAAAAAAGTTGTGTCTGTGGAAATGTCAGAAAACATCTGACTATGAAAAGAAACTACGCCAAATAAATTTAAAATGAATCTTTTGAGAAGGTCAAAGTGGAGGATTCTCATTTGAGGAATCCAAAAAGTCGATACTTTTTGAATCTTTCCTTTCGAACAACGCCTAATGGTGAAATTAATTTTCAAGAAAAATGGTACCGAATAATAACAATTATTCCCTTAAGTTCTGAGTGTAGTATATGGCTTCACCAGCACATCTCCGTTTCATCATGTTCACTGCAGTCGTCTCTAGTTGGCTGTGTGACTTTCCATAAGCTCTCTTCTCTTCGTCACATGATCGGATCCATGCCTAAGTCGTCGTTCCTCATTCCGGTTCGATGCATATACCTGACGAGCGATGTCACCCGACGATCTGTTATATATATATATATATATATATATATATATATATATATATATATACAACAGAGAAGAATTGTAGCTGAGGTGGATGATTTCGATTTGATTGTGTTCCCTAAGCTACTGATTTCATTGCGAAGCTTTCATGAACTTTCAATGGGATCGCCCATATCATGACTAATAGCTGAAAGCTGTTACGCAAAGACTACAACTGATAACTCTACCACCCATTATCAAACCAAAAATCTGGGTATACATTCGTAATAATTAAAAGAAATCAGTTGGAATACACCCACAAATTAATCAACAGCATATTTGAAGACATTCACTTTACAAGACAAGAATCACAAAAACAAAATTACATTCTTAGATGTCGTAATCGAGAGAATTAACACAGGAAATTTGGAAACACCATTATACCAAAAATCAACACTCTCCGATCAAATACTCAATTATAGTGTCGATAATCCAATGACTCAGAAGAAACTGTGTGTGAACATTGTTTAAAAGAGTTCAAACACACTCCAGTACTTAAGAGAGTAGAAGAGGAATATCTGCTAACTGTCTTCAAGGAGAATGAATTTCCAAACAGTTTCATCGAAAAATGTTGAAACTCGAATCGAAATACCAACAAGAAACTGTCCTTAGAAACCATTGAAAAATTCATTCCACAATATATAAAGAATATCTCTGAAATAACTGCCAAAATACTGAAACCATTTAAAATAGACAATGCACACAAGCCAACACAATCACTTCACTCAACGGTGTGCAGACAAAAGGATCCCAGAGCAACGGAAGACAAGATCAATACCATTTGCAAAATAAATTGCATGAACAATGATAAACACTACATTGATCAAAGTGGACATCACATTAGACTCAGAATCCAAGATCATAAACTATCTGTTAAACGACACAATATGTATTCTTTCATATCAACGATGCATGTAGACAATCACGGACAACAATTTGATTGGATTACAGAAAACAACGAAAGTAATGCCAGAGAACTTCTTGAAGTCTGGTACTCAGGTGAATCAACGATTAACAGACACTTTACTTACTATTGATCAAGTTGACCAACTAATAAAGAATAAATCAGATGACGAGAAAGTTCAAATTCCAAGTGAATAAAAATGATCAATAAAGATGAAAATTAATTACCAATCACGTTAATGGTTGTCACGAGATACAATTATATCATTCATGGGGAACTCAAATAAGCTCACTTCATATTAAAGCTAGTGCTGAAGATGTAGTCTAGAAGGGGGACAATGAAAGCACCACAATTAAATCAACTGACTCAGAAAACACAACCAAATTATATACATATTCAAGTAATTTGAATGAATTCTTCTTCTCACTACAGCTACTCACTCAGCTGGTCAATTAGTGAACGGTGGGTACAGCATTTCAATTTCTCTTCGGTTAGTTTAATCAAGGCTACAAAGAGTTTATAAAAATTATTTTAGTGCTGTAGAATGAATGTCACAAATTATATCATAAAAAAGTAGAGAGTAGGTGTTCATTGTTCAATGTATTTATTCTTGATTATTATTATTGCCTTACATTGTAATCTAAACTATGCTGCTTTGATCACGTTTTAATATATATATATATATATATATATATATAAGACCTTGTCTTTATTGTCATTTTTTTAAATTATTGATTTTCTTCTTGTTTAAATTAATGCGTACATAACATATATTCATTCATGCATTCATGATAAAGTCTTGTTTACATCAGTATACATATATGCACGGTATATGACGCTGAAAATAGGCATACTATGTGAAATATTGATTTTCGTTCAACCAAAAGTTTTGAGGATAGACGAGACCGAATAGCTTAGTGTTAACGTCTGTGACTGCAGCACTGTAGAATGCTCGCTAACAAGGCAGGTAGTTCAGGGTTCGATCCCCAGCAGACGACGCACTCCTTTACCTCGCTAAGCCAGTAATAAGACTGGTAAAGAGGGAGGGTTAGGCATGAGGCTAGCACCGCCATCCAGTAAAAATAAATCCCACTGCTACAGAAACTTCAGGCCTCTAGCTTGAAGCCCCATGTTCCACTGGAAACGTAAAGGAATAAAATAAAATAAAAATCTATCAGTTTGTGTTTTATATTTTCCCTGTGCTTTGAAGTTTTTGTGGTGATTGGATTGATTGATTTCCTGGAGTAGGGTCACTAGCCTCACTCCCAGCCTTCTCCGTTTCCTTGGGCTTAGGACTGGCTAAAAAACTAGCCAATTACTGAACTAGGCGAGGTCTGTCGGAAAGAGCAAGGCAGACCTTCATCACTGTGAAATTAATTTGGAAATCTGCTTCACTCACCATAAAGAACAGAATTCGGATTTTCAACACCAATAGTAAGTCAGTTCTTCTGTATGGGTCAGAAACTTGACGCGTCACATTGAGCATTTCCAACAGACCACTGAAGACTTTTATCAACAGCTGCTCCCTTCCCTGGCTCCATTCTGAATATGTGGTGGAGGGCTGGAAAGGCTTAGTAAATAGGAACTCTGAGAACGAACCAGTCAAAAATTGGAGATGAATTTGACCATCGGGTGACATATCACGCCAGACTCTCTAGTGGAATATGACTTGGAAACGACGAGTTGGGCTTGGTTTCAAGAGTGACAAGGAGGAAATCGTGTGAGGAGAAGATGAAAGCTTATGAGCAATCGTGGGACCAGATGAAGAGGACTGCAGGGAACAGGACAAAACGGAGACATGCTGATGAAGCCCTATGTTCCACTTGTAACCCAAGGTGATAATAATAGTTAATAACTGATCACAGCATAAATATGATCCGGGGATGGGGTAAGCATGGCATTTAATTGCATTTAGTTCCCTTTATGAATTTTAACAAAATAATAAGAAGACATGATTTATTTGCAGCGTGTAATATATTTGCGCAGCACATTTCAGACCTTTTGATTGGACACTAATTAGTGTCATGTGTCTAGTCCTTTTGTTTACTGCAGACTGAATTCTATCAGTCAAGTTTTGCAATGTGACCACCATGCTAGGCGGCTTGCCATCACGGTACACTCAGGATTATTGTTATTAGATGGTCGGAGGCAATCGACAAGAAGCCTTGGACCTAGGTTTCGTGTTTGTTGGCACTCGTCAGCAAGGTGTATCTGCGATCTTGAAGGAACTTAAGTCCTTTCTGAGATACGCCTGGATGACGAGTACAACAAGCACGAAACCTAGGTCGAAGGCTTCCTGTCGATTGCCTCCAACCATCTAATAACATCTCAGACATTCTGATCACACACCCTCTTACTTGTCATACATATTCATATAAAAGGTAACGGAGCATAAACGGTCAAAAATTAACGACGGTGGCTAGGACTCTCGCCGACCATTCACATGGTCCGAGGTTCGATCCCCCGCCGATGCACACCTGATATCTATGGTCGCCTGCTAAATTTGGGCTACCGATATCACATGCTGAAAATTTCATACTTGTACCAAAGTACTTTGTGGAATCAAGCTATAATAAAAAATAAAAAAATGTTTATGGATCGCGATCACAGATAACGAGTAGGAAAATGAGGTAAGAAAAAGAGGGATTTGAGAATATTATTTAGTAAACTGAACCAGGGCAGGCTCAAAGTGATAACAAATAACTTTTGAACACATAAAATAAGTTTCTATCTTTTTATGACTGAAGCTTTAAGGAATTCAAGTATACGACCGGAACCTGTTTCACATATGAATTTAAAGGCACTATTGAAGAACATCTTTATGACCTCTCTCTACGATTTGCTTTGCGATTGAGAAAATTAGACATCTCTACCTAAGATTTATTGAATCAGGTGATTTTATTCGTTCCTGTAGCCAATTAGGAATGTGTTCTGCAGCCCTGATCTGAAGAAACCAACCCCCTATGTACGTGTGAGCTAACTAACTAATTAGTCCTACTGAAGGTAGTCAGCAGGACTAGTGGTGTAAAACTCAGTCAGCTCGTCACTACTTTAGTTGATAGGCATCTGAACACATGCGAAAAATGGTCAAAAACCATACTCTCCGACCCCCAACACCCCCTCTATTCCCAACTCTCTCCTTGTATCTCATCAAGTAAAACCAGAAATCAGTATAAAATAATCTATGCTCGTACAACCAAGTACAGGAACTCAACGATACCATACTTGGCTCGTGTTCTAAGCGACAGAGACAATGTTAAGAGTGAAACCTATGACTTGCTCTGTTGTTAATAACATAATTTTAGGCTCTTTTATTTCTCTCTTATTTTGTATTCTGTAGTGAACTCCTTCTTAAACATACTTAGCTACCTAAATTATTAACATTGGCTTACTTTTTTGTACTTTACTGTATTCCTTCTTTTGTGTATCTACTGGTTCCGACTATATTAGCACTATGAGTATTACAAAATTGTCCTGTCATTAACCATCATGTAATTATTAGTTTTGTGGTTGTTTTTTCTTATTTTCTATACTTTTCGGCAATATTAAACTGACAATCATTGGTTGTGAACGCCATTGTCACCACCTTAAAAAATTTTGTATTACTCAGGATTACTCACACTACCACTACAAACACTGCATTAAACCTGACAATAAAAAACAAAACAACAACCCTGAAATGTTATTTTATGATTGTTTAGAGTTGTTTCAACCAAATTAACTGACCATCTTGGTGATAAACATTCTTAAATATCATTTCATAACTTCTTGTATGACTATAGCTTTACTGTCACCATGCATAATCATATCATAGCTTCCACTACCCAATACTGAGTTATTATTATATGGTGTTTATTTTCCTTTCTACTTCTTGGTACTTTTTCGCATTTATAATTATTTTGTGTTTATCCTGTTATTTTTTTGCTGTTGGTGTCTTTAGATTTTTTATTTGTTTGTTTGTTTAATACTCCTTTTAAATGTTTGTAAAATTAGATGCAAATATTGTAGATATGTGCTGAAAATTCCACACTGTACCACTAGTACTGTTTCTGGAATAAAGCAAATTATTATTAACATAAATTTAAATTGATAAACAGAGTAGGCTGTGACACTATCGCTCGGATGTTGTAAGGGTTTACAGGACAAAATAAATCTCGTTTTTACAACTGGTTCCCTTGATAAATTTCGATAAAGAAAGGAAGACGAAATTTGCAGTATAAAATGATACCATTCTATTTCACAGGTTCTCATCAGCTGCAGAATACCTGAAATTACAATGGTTATATAAATGATAATAACATACTTTAATGTTTGAGTGGTAGTAGAGAAGAGATAAAATTGACGCATCCAAAAAAGAATGAAAGCATTACAATTTTTAATTCAAATGAAGTGTCGTTAAGACTTAATCGAATAGTTCTAAAATATCGATAGAGAAAGAAAGACCAGATTTGCAGTATAAAATGATATCATTCTATTTCACAGGTTCTCATCAGCTGCAAACTACCTGAAATTACAATGGTTATAATTAATAACATTTCATACTTCATTGTTTGAAAGGTAATACAGAAAGCATTATAAGATAAGCTGATATTTACGTGCACCTGCGGCAGCAAGTACATCGGAAGGACAGAAAGAAGGGCTTCTATCCGGTTTTCAGAGGATATTCCACGAAACTTATGCTTAAGAGGAAGCAAATATTTACAAAGTGCAATTGCTAGACACCTTGTGGATACAGGCCATTTTGTTGAGATTTCCAAATGCTTCAAAATATTAAACATACAAAGGACAGCAAATCTACTACGATTTGCTGAAGCAATTGCAATAAACGCCTCAGACCAAACTTATGCACACAGAAAGAGAGTGTAGTCAATCTCTCACTCCCTTGGTAACCACATCACTTTCATTACAGTGATTACTCATAGACACTAGTGAGTTCAACTCACTAAGCAAGTTTTCAAATTGATGAACTTTGACCTTGTTGAGTTGCCATGTTGACACTGTTTATTAGATTTTTCTGTTTTCTGTCTTCTCTCACCCCCGTTTTTTCTTTCTTTTTTCCATAGTTTGATAGTATATAAATTGATGGTAACTTAAACTACAAAATTTTATCCTTATATTCCGGATACGTTTATCTTATAATACTTTCTGTATTACCTTTCAAACAATGAAGTATGAAATGTTATTAATTATAACCATTGTAATTTCAGGTAGTTTGCAGCTGATGAGAACCTGTGAAATAGAATGATATCATTTTATACTGCAAATCTGGTCTTTCTTTCTCTATCGAAATTTATCAAGGGAACCAAATGTATGAAAGTTCTAAAATATTTGGGCGCCGAGTGAGAAGTAGACATTTGTAAAAAGTTATATTTGTAATATCTCAGCGATATTGAAATGAGTAATTCCAACGTTTCGTTCGGCAATCTGGTCCTCTGTTATGTTAATTTTGATTAATTTCCCTGAAGAAGTTCGGACCAGATTGCCGAACGAAACGTTGGAATTACTCATTTCAATATCGCTGAGATATTACAAATATAACTTTTTACAAATTACAATTTTTAGTTTAAGTTTTCATCATCAATTTATACACTTTCACAGTTGAAAAGAGGGGGGAGAAGTAAGACAGAAGACAGAAAAATTGATTAACAGAAACAGTGTTAGCTTGTAGGTTCACATGGCAACTCCAAAAAACAAAAGCATTTATAGTTTATAAGATTGAGATTTGCTCAGTGAGTTGAGATCACTGAATTAGATGACTAATCAAAATCAAAATTCAGTTACCAAGGTAGTGAGAGGTTTTGATTTGATTTTTGATTTTGATTAGTCATCTAATTCAGTGATCTCAACTCACTGAACAAATCTTAATCTCATAAACTGTAACCGCCTTTGTTGTTTGGAGTTGCTATGTGAACCTACTAGCTAACACTGTTTCTGTTAATCAGTTTTTTCTGTTTTCTGTCTTACCCCTCCCCCCCTCTTTTCAACTTTGGAAGTGTATAAATTGATGATGAAAACTTAAACTAAAAATTGTAATGCTTTCATTCTTTTTTGGATGCGTCAATTTTATCTCTTCTCTACTACCACTCGAACATTAAAGTATGTTACTATCATTTATATAACCATTGTAATTTCAGGTATTCTGCAGCTGATGAGAACCTGTGAAATAGAATGGTATCATTTTATACTGCAAATTTCGTCTTCCTTTCTTTATCGAAATCTCGTTTTCCTTATAAAAATGAATTCAGCTGCATGGTAATTTCTCATGAGAGCTAGTTTGAATCTTTGTTTGGTGATGATCAGACTTTCGTGATCACCCTTGAACAGTAAACATTTATATATATATATATATATATATATATATATATTCCTGGAAGTTGATTGGATTGGTGGGGTCCCTTGTTTGACTACTTTGTGAATGTCGTGTCAGCTACCAGTCCTGAGCAGGATAAAATGATTTATATTCCATCGGGTCTTATCAACGGCTTACAACCTAAAAAGCCCCACCTAATTTACCAGTTCTCTAGTTTTCTAGTGGGTCCTAAGCCCGGGAAAAGAGGGAATGTCGGGGCATGGGGCTGACGACCCTACCCCAGAAAATCAATCCAATCGTTACGTAAGCTTCAAAGCACAAGAAAAATGTAAAAAACAAACTTATTCTTCGCTGGAATCGGAGAGACGAAATGACGCGGGCTGGTGTAACCCTTCGGGAAGCCAGTCAGCCAGCCTATGTGTCTTCTCTCGATGAAAGCATAAATAAGGATGGGGACATGGAATGTTCGTACAATTTACGAAGCTGGGAAGGTTGCGAAAGAAATGAAAAGTTATGACATAGAAATGCTAGGAATCTGTGAAAGCAGGTGGAATGGATGTGGACTCTTCAAGTTGTTAACTGGTGAGTCAATAATCTACTCCGGTCACCCAGACGACAACCACGAGCACACTGAGTCAGTGAGTGACTATCATGATGTCACTAACAGCATCCCAAAAGCGCTTATGCAGTAGGAACCAGTCTCATTCAGGATAATGACAGTAAGATTCAGCAATACATACAACCTTAAATAGTTACAATATCAATATACAAATTTTTTGCATAATTTGAATAAATACTTAGAAAATGGCAAACATTAATACTGCACAACTGAATACACGAGAAGTTGAGACAAGAGAAATGCAGGTGTCAATAAGCTTGTTTGTGTATATAGAAAAGTTGTAGGAATATTCCTGAGCCAAGAATGAAAGCTTGGCATTAATTAGGTTTGCAAAAACAGACAAGTTTGAAACACGTGACGGATTGAGTGACAGTTTACAACAGGTTTGTTTTTAACGGAAAGACTGTTTGGAAAATATCTCCTGAATGATCTAATCACAGTGTTGATAGTTTTGTGAATGTTTCAACTAACTTTGTAATTTCGATAGAATTGCACTTGCAGCACTACATGCTCTATAAGCAAATCGAAACTGGATAAGTACCCTGTGATGTTACCTCCAACTGCATCTATAATTTACGTGCCTCGAGCAAGTACATTGGAAGGACAGAAAGAAGGCTCATGTTTAGAATATTCAGTATACGGCTATAACAGCGAATCTACTTAAATGCACAAAAGAGATGTAGTAATCTTTCATCCTTGTAACGTATCACTTCATTACACTGATTAGTCATACATATCATAACTTTCATTGATAACTTTAACTTCTTGAGTTGCCATTTTGACGTACAAGTTAACATTGTTTATTAGATTTTTCTGTCTTCTCTCACCCCCCACTCTTTTTTTCATAGTTTGATAGCATATAAATTGATGGTAACTTAAACTAAAGAATTGTAATACTTATATTCCGGATGCGTTCATCTTATAATGTTTTCCCTATTACCTTTCAAACACTGAAGTATGAAATGTTATTATTTATAAGCATTGTACCTTCAGGTAGTGGTCTGCAGCTGATGAGAACCTGTGAAATAGAATGATATTATTTTATACTGCAAATTTCGTTTTCTTTCTCTATCGAAATTTATCAAGGGAACCAAATGTATGAAACTTTGTAATTATATTCCTCTTTTCTCTTAGACTGTATATCATTATTTTGACATTTGTATATCACACTTTGATTTGATCCTTATTATTTGTCTTTGTTCCTGTTTAATCTCTAATTTGAATACTTCTCTCTATGGTTGTGTGTATACTGATAATGTGTTATTCAATGTGATTTTGTTTGAGTGAACTAAGGTCATCCTAACCTTGGAATGTTCGTGGGAAGTGTTGGTGTGTGATTCTTGCTGACAGAGCTTTCGTTCCCACCTTGTTGCGAATAGTCTACTTGATTCTAAATACTCATCTTGTACTTTGACTGGACTGTATTGTAACAACAGAAGACAAGGGCCAGGCAACAGATCGTTTATTAAGGAAATCAACACATATTTATAGCTTTTCACATGTACATTATTATAGATTATTGTAAGCAAACAAACACAGTCTTCTGACTGGTGATTTTTCTCGTTGAACGTTAAGCTTTCATCTCTTTGTGGCCGTCTATTGAAGTTGAGGTTATCTATCTGCAAATTGTATCCGCCTACGCAAAGTCTGCTGTGATTGGTTGTTGAGTAGTCAGTCTTTGTTCTTATTTTTCTCATGACCAATATTGGGGACGTAAACATTGACGTAAATTACTGTCTACCAATTTGGCTAGCAGCCAGCTGTCACCACAGTATAGCCACGCAACGGTACTGTTGAAGTAGTTTTGAGTTTTTGATGTTATTATGCTTGTTGAATAGAACTATATATGGATTTATCGAAGAATAATCGTCTTTTTCCTGTCTTTGGAGAGTTTTATGACTGCATATATCTCAAGAAAGTTCTTGTTTTTTCTTGATTACAGCTTGATTCCATACTGTATTTTTTGGTACAGGTATGGAATTTTCAGCATGTGTGATATTTGTCAGCTATGCAGATATCTGTTTCCCCTGCGCAGATCACAACGAGTAGTTTTGGTCGTAACAATGTTGATGATGCATTTAGTATATGTAATAAAATTAAACATGCCTCCTGTCAACTTGACTTATTTGACAAGGCAGATATGAACAACATGAGAATTCACAATGAAATATAAACAAAATGGGGAGTTTCCCATTGTAGATTTCGAAATTCTACGAACTATAAATAGAAATATACATTGGTATATTCATCGTAAAGAATTCTGGAATGAATTGTATCGAAAAAATTTAAACAGGTTTTGTCCAGTAAGTTACAAGATAGGTCTAGGGAGGACATTGCTGTTCCACAATGAAAAGACTTTGTTCTAAAGAAAGATTTAATGAAAAGTGTCTTCAAGACAATGGATATCCTAAAAAAAGCATTGATATACACAAGAGGATATCAAATATAAAGGCGAAATTTGATATAATAGAGTGGTAATCGGCCATTCTAAAGCTTGGATCCCGAAGGTGATGAAGTATCTGGAAGAATTATATACGGTAAATGCCGTTTTCAAAACGAAGTTAATCAGCTGGTGGGTTAATATGCATTCTACCGAATAAATTGCTCATTGAGGCAATCTAAGGTTAACAAGTCCCTCTTTTATGTTACCTCCAAATGTATATACCAGTTAACATGTACGTGCCAAAGCACATACATCTGACGAACAGAAAGAGATTTTCTAAACTGTATATCCAAGCATATTGGAAGTAACTTACTACTGAAAGGTGCAAATCTGTAGTAGTGCAGTCGCTCGTCACGTGGTAGACAGTGGTAGCGATTAATGAAAACTAGTAGGTTATTGATTTGTAGCTTTTGTTTGAAAATGACTAATTTGACTTTGATTCCCATTATGTCATTTAGAGAATTACTGAAACTCAAGGAGCACTGATTAGCAATTTCATTCTAATTTGGGACACTTCATAAACATTCACTCATAAATGCTTACTGATGTTTTCCCTCGACATGCCTTTCTTCAAAGGTCCAGTCAGGATCTATGACTGGTAGTGTCAGTCAAATCGTTTATACGAACACTTAGATGCTTATTAAGTTGAACGATAGCCATATCACATCCCAAACTAGCATTTATTGTGAGATACTGTGAATAATATCTCGACACAACGACTGAATGGTAACATGGTCATGAAGAAAGGAGGCAGATGTGCACTCCTCTAGATAGAACAGTTTACCAATACTGATTAGTTCTTAATGGTTGTCTATTCAGTGAAGTTTGGGGAAGAGTTCTGTGCTGAAATGAACAAACATTCGATTATTCTCTGAACACCTCTCTTCTCTGTTCATTCATTCAATGAGAGGAGGATTGAAATTACCAGTCAGAATTGATTACATAAACGCTTCTATGAATACCTGTTGTCCAGGACGGTAGTACTTATGTAAGTATCACTTAAGCAATATCTCTACACCTAGATTTCTGTTGAACGCATTTGCAGTCTCTGTTTTTTCAGGAGGTAGTTACATTGTGACACTTTCTATAGTCTGTAAATATTCAGTTCAACGGAATGTCTCTAAAATCCGATGCACGAAATAATTACTCTGTTAAGTATTTGTGATTTCATTTGTGATGTTAGATGTTTATGAAATATTTAACTTGTTATCAAAAACACACTTGTGATTATTTATTTTCATCCTGCAGTTGATATTTATGTTGGAACAAGTATGTAATAAACAAAGGTGTTTTCACAATTCTGAATGAGTACTTGACCACAATTGTATGTGTGTGTATGTGTGCGCGCTGTGGTTTACGCATATATATTAGAGGAAACACTGATGAACTAACAAAACACAATCAAGGTTTCTCAAATTTTCTTCATTTCTGATAAATATCAATCCCGGGAATCACGTCAGATATCCCTTTTTCAAAAAATGACTGAAAACCAACAAACAGTTTGAGTAATGTTTATTGACGTGTTGGAGCAGCAAATATAAGAACTCGTTTCAGCATTATTATTATTATTATTATAACTATTACTATTAATATTACTCAGTTCTCAATTCTTGATATATTTAAGTTCTTTCTCTAATGATTAATTGTTTATCTAAATGATGTAATTGGAGCGTAATGTATTTTATCTTAATTTCAATCTCTCATACTCCCTCTCCTCTTATCTATTTGAACATGACCTGGAAAACATTCACATGTGTCGCTTCGCATGCTTAATGTAGTGTAGTTTATTTGCTTATCAATATTATATCTCTCAGTGTATTTGCAATAGTATATATATATATATCCCTGTATGTAGAGTATTCAGTTGAAGAGTTCTACTGAAATTCGATGAATTCATTAAATTCTACTTTATTAACTTTTGTGGGTTGTTTTAAATAAGAATATGATTTAGGCACTCTTATGATTATGATTTCTCAACAAAAATAATTTTATTTGATATGACACACCTTTTATTTACTGATGATATTTGGAGCACAATTGATTATTCATAATCATACTTACGTTCTCATATGGCTTTCAGATTTTGTTTGCTTAATTTTCAAGAGTTAATTAGCAGGGAGTTGATTTATTTCCTATTTGGTCACGAACTGATGTGAGAACCACTGAAAACAAGGAAGTGCTGGACAGATGTTTTGTTCTAGTTTGGCACTCTTCAGCAGTACTTAGTCACAGTTCCACCTGGGATCGAATCTATGATCTTGGGTCCCAGTGGCTGAATGGTATACGAGCTTGCCTTGTAAGCGGAAGGTCCTGGGTTCGAATCTCAGTAGGTGCGCACTGCCAATGATTCCCAAACTAAGCTGACGAGACAGTTGTCCAGTACTCCCTGGTTTTCAGTGGTTCTCTAACTAATATCAATCCGTGATCAACTCCTATAAATATCTGTTGATTTTCTGCATAAACGATCTGTTGCCTGGTCCTTGTCTTCTGTCGTTACAATATAATTGACGAGATTAAGTAAAACTAAACTACTGAGTCAACTTAAGAACGGTGATAATGAGGAGTAGAAATGCGATAGGGGGTGAGGAGGCGGAAAATAACATAATTGAAAAAATAAAAGGAATTTACGTATCCATTGGTAAGACAGATCAGGTCCAATGTAGGTTCAGTTACTGAACAAAATTCTTTTATAAGCAGAGTTCGGGATTAAGCATGTAGACTGTTATTGCTCCTGCTCTTTGAAGAATTTTGATTCGTACTCCTTTAGCAAAATCCGTAGGGATTCTGTAGGTGACTTTGAAGTTGGTTTCCAGGTTTGCTTGGTGTCTAAATTCGGTTAGGGGTTCAAGGGTAGAACTGCAGTGAGATCTTTTTTCTGCTTTATAAGACAATGAAGGTAAATGTTCGATAATACGTTTGGATAGGAAACATTGAGTACGGTTGGCATACCTAGCTCTACAGGAGCAGGTGAATTGAAAGATACACATTGATGCAGCAAGCAGTGGTAGCTTATCCTTTACGTTCATTCGAATCATTGGTTTTGTAGAGAAGGTGAGTCGAACTTCAGCTGCAAAGAAGGTTTTGTTCAACGAACGGGACAGACGACTTCTCAGTATTTCGGCCGATCAGTCTGAGTTGAACTGTAGATTCAGGAAGAGAAGTCTTAAAGGGGGTAGAAAAACACTTGTAATTATGGATTTACTGTTGGTTACCAGCCGCCTACTTATATACTAATTCAATCCGTGGGTGTTGTTCAAAGTCTAATAATTATAGCTGCAATATAATATCGTTCGCATGTGACTTAGCAAATGAGGTAAACTTCAGTTTCACTGAATGTTATGCATGCTATGGACGTGTAAGTGTAACGACAGAAGATAAGGGCCAGGCAACAGATCGTTTATTGAGGAAATCAACAGATATTTATATATATTTTTATGCACATTATTGTTCGTTATTGTTAGCAGAGAGGTAACGTCTTCTGATTGGTTGTTTTCCTGCTGAAGGTGATTCTGTCATCTCTTTGTTGCCGTTTCTTAGATAGTCCGGCGATATATCTGCTAATCGTATCCGCCCACGCAAAGTCTTTGTTCTTATTTTTCTCATCCTCAAGATTTGGCTAGCAGACAGCTCTCACCACATAAGATTTTCCGAATTTATTGACTGCAATATACAACATATATCTTCATGAGCTGTAAGAGCATTTTGATGCTCATGAGAGCCTTCATCTCATCATCCCATCAAGTTTTAAGCTAATCGACCTGTAGATCTCCTCACCTTATCATTGTTGTTTTTCGGAGATAAATGTTTCAGAGGAGCTGTGAAGCTGGTAAACCTACACGAAACAAGTGTCCAAAATAACAGTAAGCCTGAGGAACATATAGGCATAGATGAGGATTCTCACCATCGTCTAACAACCATTGATTTTAATTCATTTCGGTCAATTAAAATATGAAGATCAGATCTTAGATGGTTGGAGGCAATCGGCCACAAAGAAGCCTTGAACCTAGGTTTCGTGCTAGTTGGCACTCACCAGTCAGAAAGGCGTATATGCAACTTCGAAGGAACTCATGTCCCTTGTGAGATTCGAAACCGCGTCACCCAGTGAGTACTGCAGTCAGAGACGTTACTATTGAGCTATTCAGGCTCGCAAATGACCTCCTGTAAGACTGTACTGGATGCTTTGATTGGACACTAGTAACTAGTGTCCAATCAGGAGATCAGATCTGCTGAACAACATTTATTCGAAAAGAATGTAATCAGTGATAGCCAGTCTAGTTCGATTCAATTGACTGAAGTGAATTAAACAGTGAAAAAGAGGAAGGCATTCACCAAACAGTGGTCAACTTCAAACTTAATAGAATGTTAAAGTATGAATTCTTAAAAGGATATCCAAATATGATAATTTCCTTTTAACTATGTTGTGTGTATTCCTGACATTGATAAGTTTCAAGTTTAACCACGGGTTGATATCAGTTAGAAAATCAGAGAGTACTGGACAGCTGTTTCGTCCTAGTTTAGGACACTTCAGTAGCAATAACCCACTGACGTTTGAACCTAGGACCTTCCGGTTACAAGCCAAGCTGGTAGATCAGTCAACCACTGTGACTTGATCCAATGGCCCATGAATTCAAGCTTCTACCAGTTTGTGATTTTAGTCCGACCACCACCAGTCAATGTTATCGGTGAGTATTTTTCCCCACACCCAACCTGGTGGACCGCACCGATCACAAGTTCTCACTAGAATTGAAGTCAACTTCGTTCTGTAGCCAATCACTAGTGAGCATCAGATTAATTTTCAAGAGTTAGTATGTGGATTTGTCTCAAGCATGACTACGGATTGATACCAATTAGGGAACTTAGCCATAAGTACACTTTCATCCACTTTATTTCACCAACATCAGCTTAAATGAAAATTCGCCTTTAAAAACATTATTAGTCACTTTCTGTAGAAAAAAAATCATGCGATGTTTAACAGATTCAAAGTCAACTTTATCTAAGAAAGTCATGGTAACCAGATGGTATCACTATATTGCGTAGAATGTACAAACCATATGAGGTGAGAACTGAACGTTCGTCGACGTCATTGATTGGAGGTGGTGCTGCATCACGAATCGACAAGGATTTTAATTCATCCAGTACCCCTGAATGGTCAATCGATCCGCCCCATAACCTGGAAGTCCCATGTTCCACTCCTTGTAAGGGTCATTTGTGCTCACTGCTGCTATGGTCTCAAACTGTGACGAAACAGCTTTCCGGTGCTCTATGCTTCTCCATAACTGACGCAATTAATCAAAATTCCCCTACGAAACCTGGAAATCAGAATAACAGAGATACGCGTCTGGTTTTAATATGGCACACCGTTGAACCGAACATTTTCACATGCTTATAGACTGTGATTATCTAAGGAGAATTATCTACACACATTAATGGAAGCGGAATAATTCTGACTCTACAAATATTTTCAAATAATACTCACATTTATTAGAGAAATAAGGCAAGATAAGAAAAATCAAAAAAAAAAATAAAGTAAACATTGATTTCTGAAAGTCGGGTCATATTTCATAAGATAGAAAATTCAGCCAAAAAAAAAGTGAAATAATCTGTTGTGTTTTATATATGCATGGGAGATTATTAGTGAACTAGAATATGTACATATTAATTCTGAGTTAGTAGACTTTGTCTCATATATGCATATTCTGGCTTACAAATAAGCAGAATTAGATTGTGATGGGACACTAGTTAGGAACTAGTGTAATGTGTCTAGTCCTTTCTTTGGTGCAGACTGAATTCTATCAGTCAGGTTTGCAATGTGGCCACCATTCTAGGTGGCTCACCATCACGGTGCACTTTGAATTGTTGGTATTAATGGTTGGAGACAATCGGCAGGAAGCCTAGCCTGACCTAGGTTTCGTGCTAGTTGGCACTCGTCAGCAAGGCGTATCTGCGACCTTGAAGGAACTCATGTCCCTTCAAGGTTGCTGCAGCAGCACTGGGTGAGTCAGGTTCGGATCTCAGAAGGGACATAAGTTCCTTCAAGGCTGCAGATACGCCTTGCTGACTGGTGAGTGCCAGCTAGCATGAAACCTTGGGTGGAAGGCTTCCTGCCTCCAACCATCTAATATCAACAGAATCAGATTGTCTCCGGAGATCACATAGTTGGAGTCACGAGGAAATATATGGTTATCTTATTCACATGGAGGATTTCAAGAGGTCAGATCATTTTAGAGTTGATGTTGAAAATGCTGTCTAGAAGGACAATATGACGTTCGCGATTAAATTATCCACCTCAGATAACGAGACCAAAACCATGTAGTAATAATAGTAATAATGACGGCTTTACTCCAAACAAGAGGTTTGACAAAATTTGGAATTTTCAGCACTTTTCATTTAATTTTCTCTTTACATTCAGACATTACGAGGAGAAAATAATTACCAGGATATTTTGATTGGTAATAATTTCAATAATGTTAGAATATTAGTATAAGATTAAAACTAAGATTGGATAGGAACAGTGACAACAGGATATTAATGATTGAAGGAATAAGGAGGGCTGTTTACTCAGTGTAAGTGTAGAACTTGGGCACTGAGACACAATGTAATTCCCTATTAGATAAGTTTGTTTTAATAATAACACAGTGATGCAGTATTAACAACTGGATGACTTTTCGAGAGTGACAGCATTAAACAGTAATGTAGTTAGGTGGAGGGAGAGCGTTATTCACTGAAGCTTTGTTTTTGATCGGCTCAACACCATACACGTGCGGTTGGAATGACGCAACACCTATACCGGAGATATGCAAAACGGCAACTAACAAACAAAAAAGGGAAGTTGGAGAAACAGAAAGGGAAAAAACAATATATACAAGACAAAGTGCGAAACCGTGTGACTAACGTGACATGCTTATGAGCAATAATTTTTTGCTCGAAACCTTGTCATCCAGTTGTTAATACTCCATAGCTGTGTGATAGTTAAAATAAACTTATCTAATAAGGAACTGTTTGTCAGTAAGTTAGCTAGTTTCATACCTAACACTATTCTTATCACATAAAATGCGTGGCAAATAGGGTATTTCAAGTTATATATGTCCAAACCAAGTTCACTTTTAACAGTTTGAAAAAATTTGGGCATTGGGTATATGATATTCATTATAATAAAGGTTGCTTATTGTATTTCCCAATGAATGAAAAACAAAACGATATTGCTTTTACTGACGTCTCGATATTTAATGCTGCTGCTAATAGCCTAATCAAAGTATTATTAAACCAGAATTTACAAAATCTCAGAATATATATAACAAAGAGTTAGGGGGTGAGAAAATAGACTTAGGTCAAGTTAAAGGGACATATTGAAAGTCAAAATAACAATGAAGATCACTAAACCAAATAACAAAGATAATGGTACATCTGTTATGATAACAAAACAAAGTTTACTAACTTGATCATCGTTCATCAGTCTGGGGTCATTTTTCGTTGTCAAGTTGGTCAGTTGGTAAAGATAACAAAACCAAGTGTAGATTGTTGGATTTGATCAGTGTGTAAAATTATAAAAGCAGTGTGTGTTTACATAGTGAACTTGCTTATCACATTCGTGTTGATTTTGTCACTTCATGGGGGAGGGAGGTGTTGTAACCAGGTCAGATTCTGTTTTAGTCCATCATTCCTATTCAGACAGTTTGGATTCCATTTGATATGAAGTGCTTCTGATGATATTAGACGTTCTTTGTGATTTGTGAAGTTTTTCTGGATTATTTCAATATTGTCACAATCAATTTTGTGGCCTGATCCTATAGCGTGTAGATGGCTGATAATTTTTCAAGCTTTTCTAGTTCAACCGGATTTCTCGGTGGTCAGACAGATGCTCTACAGTGTTCATTTCTTCTGATTTTGATTTCTCTCTGGCGATGTTTGTCCGATGTATATCGCATCACATTCCAAGCATTTTATTTTATATACACAATTAGATAGAGAATCTTTAGGGATTTGGTCTTTTATATGGACAAGGTTGTTTCGTAGTGTGTCTGATGTTTTGAAGAAAACTCTGATGTCAAGCTTATTGAGTACTCTTCTGATATCTATCATCTGACGTCCCTGATCTATATAGAATGACAACTGTTGAGGTCCACGTTTTCAGAATACGTCTTCGATCATACTTGATGTCAGCGTTGATTTTGTTGATGAAGTTCCTTGGGTAGTTTTTCTGCTTGAGAGTTTCAGTAATGTTTGATATTTCTTCTTCTTTTTCTTTCTCATCCGTTATCAGAGAGTGTGCTCGTCTAAGAAGACTTGAAACAACTGATACCTTGTGCTGATGGGGTGTGATGATCTGAAGTCTAAATATTTATTGGAGTGGGTTTTCTTCCTGAATATAGATATATATTGAAATATACGTTTTCCCTCCTCTTAACTAGGCAGGCAGTCTAGAAATGGTAGTTCACCGACGTCTGATTCTGCTTCCGAAGTAAACTGGATTCTGGGAGATACACAGTTTATTTTCTCCAGGAATGAACTGTGTAGATCTCGTTTTAGCACTACAAAAGTATCATCTACATATCTTAACCATATTTTAGGAGTGAGTATGCTTGAAAAGATGTTATTGGGAAATACAAAAACCTTTATTATAAGGGTATTTCAAGGTTTTTATATTTAGTTGTCCAAGGACAAAGTCCCTTATAATTACTTCTAGTCCTAACCGATGAGATGGAAGAGGAGATTTGTGAATAAAGAGGATACTCAAAGTTAGACAAGATAATATTCGCTGACTTATTACAGCAGTTCAAGTTTCCGTGCATAACAGTTTTAACAAGTTGGTTTAGTAGTACCTCATTCCCCCTACTGACAGCTTTTAGTGCCCTTCACTGTGTAACAAAGTCAAGGGTATCTAAATAACCCAGGAAAGATTATGGGGGTGAGCAATAAATAAGATTAAGTAGAATACAAGAATCAATAAAATGTAGAAGTAGAGACTAAGTGACACCAGGTTGTCTTAACCTCTCTACCTAGAAGGTTAGACGAAATATCTCTCTAGAAATTGACATGATGTTGGAAGACCAGGAAATACTAGAGTAATGACATAATCCAAGTTATTTAACATTCGAATTAACATTCGAATACAGTACCATCTATGATACAAGAATGGTGAGAATCAACCACTCCACATCATCCTGGAATGGATCAAACAAGCC
The DNA here is from genome assembly GCA_944472155.2 of Trichobilharzia szidati. NCBI lineage: Eukaryota > Metazoa > Platyhelminthes > Trematoda > Strigeidida > Schistosomatidae > Trichobilharzia > Trichobilharzia szidati. Next base: position 89,215,067 of record OX235272.1, read on the forward strand.
CTGGATGAAAAACTTCGACCAGAACAAGCTGGATTCAGGAGTAACAAGTCATGTATTGATCAAATCGCCACACTACGGATCATCATTGAACAAAGTTTGGAATGGCAGTCACCTCTCTATCTCAACTTCATCGACTTTGAAAAGGCCTTTGACAGCGTCGATCGAGAGGTGATTTGGCAACTACTTCGCTACTACGGGGTGCCGCCGACAATTATACATCTCATCCAACAGTTGTATGACAACGCTGCATGCCAAGTAATCCACAACAGGAAGCTCACGGAATCCTTCGAAGTGAAGACAGGAGTAAGACAGGGTTGCCTACTATCGCCAATGATTTTCCTAGTTGCAGTAGACTGGATAATGCGACAAACAACGGGCAATGAGGAAACAGGCATAAAATGGACACACACAAAAAACTTGGAGGATCTGGACTTCGCCGATGATATATGCCTGATTTCCCACAAACTGGAAGATATGCAAGTGAAAAGCAACAAGTTGGCAGAAGAAGCATCAAAGATAGGACTCCAGGTGAACATAGAGAAAACGGAGGTGATGAAGATCCCTGGCCAACACCAACAACAACAACAACAGACAGCAATCAGCATAAATGGAAAGAACCTGAAAGAAACTACCTCCTTTACCTACCTGGGAAGCATCGTTTCAACTACAGGCGGAACTGACGAGGATATCAAAGCAAGGATCGGGAAAGCAAGGCAAGCTTTCATTACTCTCAAGTCTGTGTGGAGGTCAACATCATTCAGCGTCAAAAATAAGATCGGGATTTTCAACTCCAATGTGAAGTCAGTACTACTATACGGATCAGAGACTTGGCGTGTCACAAAAAGCACCTCAAACAAGCTACAGACCTTCATTAACAGATGTCTTCGCTCAATACTCAAGATCAAATGGCCGGAAAGGATCAGCAACAAAGATCTCTGGGAGCGAACCAACCAGGAACCGATTGTGAAACAAATAGGCAGGAAAAAATGGAGATGGATTGGCCACACTCTGAGGAAACCAGCAAGTGACATCACTAGACAAGCCCTCGAGTGGAACCCGAAAGGGAAGCGACGAGTTGGTCGTCCAAGGGTGACCTGGAGGAGATCATGTGAAGAGGAGATGAAAGCATGTGGGCAGACTTGGAACCAGGTGAAAACTCTAGCAGAGAACCGAACGCAATGGAGACGTGCAGCTGAAGCCCTATGTTCCTCTAGGAACTAAAGGAAATAATAATAATAATAATAACCACTCCACGTAAATCACGTTTGTGTATTAAAGTTAAATTAACAATCCGACATTTGGAGGGATTCGGCTTAAGACCATTCGACAAATTGACCACTGACTAATTTCTGATAAAAGGCTGTTCATTTCGAAACAGTCTGACTGAGAAGTAACCTGAATCGTAGCAGTCAGATCACATGGGCATACTTGACAAAACTGGCTTCATCAAAATAAGGCAAGTCATGACAGAAGAAAGAAAACAGAAAAGGAGAGGGAACAGCACCTTGAGGAACACCGGCTATGCTGAGTAAACCAGAGGAAGACTTCCCCTGATATACAGTGTACTGCTTCCTGTGTAAATATATTCAGTAGATGTAATAGGACTAAGATGCAATGATCAAATGTTACAGCTATACTGGTGTAGCAATTAGGTTTTTGAGAGCATTCTAACCACTCCTTAGTCTCAACTACACACACCACACACATCATATATATATGTATTTTTTTCTGTAGTTTGCCTTGTAAGCGTTAGTTTTGTCTTCACGAGTTGATCACGGATTTACATCATTTAGAGAACTATTGAAAGCCAACAGGGAGTACTGGACAGCTGTTTCGTCATCCTAGTTTGGGAGTCATCGGCAGTACGCACCCAATGCCACGGGTCGAACCCAGGACTTTCCGCTTACAAGGCAAGCTCGTATACCATTCAGCCACTGGGACCCGACTCAATGGCTCATGAATTCTAACTTCTACCAATTCGTTATTTAGTGCGACCACCAACCAATGTCATCGATGGGAAATCCATCGAACCCCAGTGGGTGCGTACTGCCGATGATTCCCAAACTAGGATGAAACAGCTGTCTGGCAGTACTCCCTGGTTTTCAATAGTTCTCTAACTGATATCAGTCCGTGAACAAATCGTATATATATATATATATATATATATATATGAATGTCGAAGTTTTCTCATGTATTGATTGATTGCTTAATTAGTCTTATACTGTTTCGGTGCTTTGTTTTTTTTATCATGACCTGAAAAAATAAGATCGTAATCCTTCTTTTCTTATTATGCAGTAATTCACGATGAATATATTTGCATAAAAAGCGTTTTTGTTTTGATTATTTTTTTCTGTTTTTATACATTTGTCGAGTTTCAAATCATTTTTTTTTGTGTGTGCTTATATGATAAATATTCACTGGTCTCTTCGTGTGCTAACTAAATTTATTCTTCTGACAATAATTATCATCTGATCTGATTTCAATAATTTATTGTTTTAATTGTGTAATATTGATTAAAGTGTATGTCTGTGTGTGAATGTGTGCATGTACGTACTTAGACAGGATATTTCTCAGAATTGGCTATAAATAGTTCATTTAACTTGCCAGCTATCTCTGATCTTTGATCCCTTAACTCTGTAAGTAGAAATGTTTTGAATATCGCTAGAAAAAAACGACAGATGGACTCTTAACCAATACAACTTCATCTGTGGTGAGAGATGTCTGCTAGCCAAAATGGGTAGATAGCAATTTACGTCAATGAATGCTTACGTCCCAAATCTTGGGGGTGAGAAAAACAAGAACAAAGACTTTGCGTGGGCGGATACGATTCGCAGATATATGGTCTGACTATCAAAGAAACGGCCACAAAGAGATGATAGGTTAATTTTCAGCGAGAAAACAACCAATCAGAAGACGCTACCTCTCTGCTAACAATAACGAATAATAATGTACATAAAAATATATAAATATCTTTTGATTTCCTCAATAAACGATCTGTTGCTTGGCCCTTATCTTCTGTCGTTACACGTCGACTTTGAAAAGGCCTTCGACAACGTTGCCTGTGAAGTAATTCGGAAACTGTTTCAACACTACACACTGCAGTGTCACAGGCCTTTGTCAACCTCATTCAACAGCTATATAACAATGTCACATGTCAAATGATTCACAAAGGGGGGCTCAGTGAAGCAGCCATTGGAGTGAAGACAACAGTAAGACAAGACTGCCCTGAGGCGTGGAGAGAGAAGAGAATACTTTGGACCAGTAAGAAGACTCTAAAAATTGTGGACTTTGCGGATGATTTACGTCCAGTGTCACATAAATTCAAAGACGAAAACCAAGTCGGCAGACAAGGGTAGGTAGCGAAGACAGGACTTCAAGTGAATACACAGAAGACAGACGTGATGAAGATACCCAACAGTCAACAAAAAACCACCAATCACTATTAACAGGAGAAATTTGAAGGAGATCACTCCCTTCACTTATCTAGCAGCATGGTTTCAACTACAGGTTGTGACACTGATAAGAATGTCAAAGGCAGAATTGCAAAAGCAAGACAAACCTTCATTTTATCTGATATCAGTGTGGAAATCTGCTGTACTCAGGATAATAAAGAACAGGATCCAGATTTTCAACAATAATATCCAGTCAGAGCTTATATATGGTTCAAAGACTTGGTGTACACATCACGAAAAACATTTCCCAATAGGCCTTAGACTTTTATCAACTGCTGTCTTCGCTAACTCCATACTGAAGATCAGATGGCTGGCCGGCCAGAAAGAATTAGCAACAAGAAACTCTGGGAACGAAGTAACCAAGGGTCTATTACTCAACATATATTTCGAAGAAATTGGAGACGGGCTGGATAGATGCTGAGGAAACGGTTGGATGGCATCGCGCGCCATGCACAGCTTCGAGTGGAACCCGATTGAGGAACAACAAGTTGGGCTTGGGTTCGAGGGTGATGGGGAGGAGACCGTGTGAACAGAAGATGAGGGCTTATGGGCATTCATACTGCCACACAAAGAACACTGCAAAGAACAGAGCGAAGTGGAAATGGGCTGTTGAAGCCGTTTATTCCTCTCAGAACCTGAGTTAACAACTATTTCCTTCTTTACGACATCTACTAGGTAATTTCGATATTCAAGTATTGGTTTGCAGGGATTTGATTGGTTGGTTACAGGATTTCATCATGAGCTGACATCGGTTAGAGAGCCAGCTGTTTCGTCCTTGTTTGAGACTCTTCACCAGTACGCACCCACCGCCAGGGTTCAAACTCAGGACTTTCTGGTTACATTACATTATCATTTCTGACAAGTGATCATCCCTAGTGAAAAATCAATTTCAGTTCTCATATCTATTATTTTGCTAATTCTTCTTTTTTTTTCTTATTTGTGAGTTGTCTTCAAATCGGCGGATTAAAACGGTACAACTATTTGAAAAAAGTGATTAATACATTGAGAATCATGCAGAAAAAGTTTACTCGCATCTGGTATATTCGTTTCATTGGCCTTCTTTTTAAATGAGATGAGACATTACCACTTTGCTTCTTATTGTAGAAAGTGAAATCAGTAGATGAGCACATTAACACACACACATAATTGAAGTAAAATCTCACATTAGGAAGTGATGAAGTGTAGTATCTATCGGTCAACATCTATGTTTAGTAATGGATTACATTTTAAAAAAATTTGTTAATTAGTTAATAGCCAATGGAAAGTATGTTGTAGTAAGTAATTTTAAATAATATTGATTGAAAACTATCGACCAAATGATAATAAGTGTCATAAATAAGCCATTTGACATGACAATGTAATGCATAGCACTGACTACATTCTACTCTTTTACTATGTGGTGCATTTATGCGGTTAATTTGACTGCATTCTCTTACAGACCATCATTTATTTGGTTGTCTGAACTCTTGGCCTTGAATATATTCATTAAAAATCTAATTGAATAAATATATTTTCAATAAGAGTATTCTATACTATAACACCTTAGTAAAATAAATTGAAATCGAAACTTCATCAGTAGTTGTTCGGTGCAATGAAAAATCGACAGATATCCTTCTCATGTGAACTCCAACTGTATATACAAATTTACATACAAATCTGCGGGAGCAGTTACATTGGAAGGACAGAAAGAAGGGCATATCTACGATTTTCTGAACATGTACCAAAAAGCTTATGTCTAAAGGGAACAAATGCTTTAAACAGTGCCATCGCCAGGCATCTCCTTGACACAGATCATGAGGTGGATGTCGAAAAGTCGTTCAAAATTATCAATAGGCAAAAGAGCTCAATTCTCCTCAAGTTTGCTGAAGCCATTTCCATCAAGCGCCTGAAACCTGATTTGTGCGTTCAGAAAGAAACAGTTATCAGTCTTTCTTTGCACTGGTAACTGGATATTTTCATCTCTCTTTCATCTGAATGCGTAATGCTGAAAAGTTTCCACTGTGTATGATTATTATTGTTCGGAATAGTGTTTAATATATATATATATATATATATATATATATATATATGTATATATTATTACTGTATGCACATATTGATCGATTGATTTTTGTTTAAAACGAACTCTGTGCAAGTATGTTAAAATTGTTTTTGTAGATATATTTAATAATGTCTTTGGCCTGTAAGCAGCTGACGAGAAGGCAACGAAATAAAAGATGGTACAATTTTATTCTGCAAAAACTGTAGTTCTTGCTTTGTTCAAATTCTTACATTAATCTTATATTTATCGAGATGAGTATTGATGACTTCTTTTTGTAAGCCATTTATCACTGTTTTTCAGCCTTCTCTAATCTTTACCTTGATCCTAACCCTAACTCAAACATTCTATCAACCTCCATATCCGAACAGTACTTAAAAACGAGATCGGGATGAGATTTCCACCTCACTCCGTTCCCAGCATTCATAGTGGTGCTGTAATAATTACTAGGTTTTATAATCCAACGGACTGATGTCACACAAAATCGAAGACTTACAAGCGAAAACCGACAAACTGGTCGAAGAAGCAGCAAAGACAGGACTCCAGGTGAACATAGACAAGACGGAGGTTATGAAAATAACCAACCAACAACAACAACAGCAGCAGCAACATCCAGCGCCAATCATCATCAACGGGAGGGATTTGAAAGAGGTTACTTCATTCACTTATCTAGGGAGCATTGTCTCAACTACAGGAGGAACGGACGACGAGGATGTCAAATCGAGAATCAGGAAGGCGAGAAACACATTCATCAACCTGAAACCAATATGGAAATCTTCGTCACTCAGCCTGCATCAACAACAAAATTCGGATTTTCAATACAAACGTCAAGTCAGTCAGTTCTTCTATACGGATCAGAAACTTGGCGGGTCACAAAGAATATTTCCAACAGCCTGTTGCAGACCTTTATCAACAACTGTCTTCGCTCTATACTGAAGATCAGATGGCCGGCCGGAAAGAATCACCAACAAGAAACTATGGGAACAAACAAAACAAGAACCAATCGCTCAACAAATATGCAGGAGAAAGTGGAGATGGATTGGACACTCGCTGAGGAGGCCGCTGGGTGACATCGCGCGTCAGGCCATAGCTCGAGTGGAACCCGAAAGGGAAGCGGCGAGTGGGACGTCCAAGGGTGACATGGAGGAGATCGTGTGAAGAGGAGTTGAAACAGTATGGATTAACATGGATGCAGGTGAAAAGTACAGCAGAAGACAGAAACAAGTGGAGACGTGCAGTTGAAGCCCTATGTTCCACTAGGAACCCAAGGGAACAATAATAATATAATAATAAATAATCCAACGGACGGTATGCGTTCAAGGCCACTGGTCGCTATATTCTCTAAGTTGGCCATTATCTCCACTCAAGCAGCCTGCACAGCTATACACACAGGCCTATAAGTTCAGAGAACGTTAAATAAAATTTTTGAAACTAGTTTTATTTGGTTGAATTAATTTCTCCTATTTTAAAGAAAATTTATTGACTTTTTTAAAGAAATTTAAATATGTAAGACATTGATAAGCTCGGACAAACACACACACACACGCACACACCTGCACACAATCTGTTCATAAGTTAGTGAATACAAACATGCATTATATAGCCTGAGTTCAGTTGAAAATCTAAGTCAGTTCAATGATCTAGAATATTATTTATACAGGTAATATGGAAATGCATACATATAATTTCGATTTCGGTTGAAATTTACATATTGAATTTGATTTCATGTATTTTTACTTATAAATAAATATGTACATATATATGTTTTTGAAATATATTTTAGAATACGATAACACTCTTACTACTACTATTCAATGTAGAATATTTGTTTTAATTTCACTTGACCTTGTGCATTTATTGATTTTTTATTCTAACTCTATGGTGGACAAAGTTATGCGAACACGGTTATCACAACAACCACCTATTAATTTCGTATTGTTTATTGTGTTACACAAATATGTATATAAAAAAATACCAAATCAGTCTCATTAATTTTTTGACCTTTGAGATTACCTATATATATAAACTCAATTCTGATTAGAGTTGGTTTAATTTAATGGTATTTGGTTGATGATGACTAGCAATAGAAGTCAGGGCGTGTATGTGTCATCCTTTTGGGGGCTCGTCAGCTGGATTCACACCTGGAGTACATCTAGTTGCCAAGTAGGCGGGAACACCCATCCTAGATCGCACTGCCAGTTACTGTCAATCAAAGAATATCGTGGTAATCGTCCGGGCGTCTGTACTGAGAAGCCTACAAGTCAACAGACAAGGAGCATTTTGGTCCTGTGAAAATCAGCCGACGGAAAATGCACAATAACTAAAACAAATTGATTTAATACAATCAACTCTGAAAACTAGATGAAGAAATATGGTTCCACTGTGTACAGACTAAACTGCTGATCTGTTCGACTGGTCATTTGTTCATGGCTTCATGAACATTTCTGGTGTTTCAAGTTTCATCTTGGATTGATATCATTTGGACAACCATTGAGAACCAGCAGGGAGTACTGAAAAGTTGTTTCTTCCTTGTTTAGGACTCTTCAGCAGTATGAACCCAGGAGAGTTCGAACCCAGAAACACCCAGTTACAAGGCAAGCTCAAAGACCATCCAGCCACCGGGATCCAATCCAATGACCCATGAAATCCAACTTCTGCTAATTCGTGATCTTAGCATGACTCCGGGTCAATGTCATTCCTACAAACTAATTCATGAAAGTCTCTGGTATTGTTGTTTTCTCTAAGGTGGATGGTTCACTTGTAGGGCTTTCATTGTCTTTCATCTTCAGCGCTAACTTCAGTGTACAAAAAGATTTGGGAATTTTGCGCGGAGGCTTAGTACTGAAATGATAACCATGTGGAAAGAGGCCAAATTTACTAATCAATGAAGGAAAGTAGGTTACAAGAGTAAAAGATCAAATATCACATCAACATGAGCAGTCAGTGTCAATACAAGTGGACATGAGATATTGTCCAGAAATCCAATGAAAGCTTTGCAATTAGACAGTTGAGCTCAGTGAACACAACAGCACAAATCTTCTCCACCATTTCGAAATCATGCAAACGTTTGTCTTGATACTGTCGAAAAGCATAAAAGCTGATCCGTTGGATTCCGAGTGGAATATAAGGCGTCAGCAGAACGTCTCCATTTCACCCTGTTCTCTGAACCTTCTATTAACTGGCTCTACGACTGCCCATAAGCTTTCATCTCTTCTATATCACCCTGGGACTCAAGCCCAACTCGTCGTTCCTCATCCAGGTTCAACTGGAGGGGCTGATACTTGATTATACTCAGTGGTCTGCACAAAGTGTGTGTAGTTGATCTTCATTCTCTTTCACATATTTTTTAAGCGTTTGGTTCTTTGCTAGTTCGTTGCCTGTCAGAGTTCCTTGTTCCTAATCCTTTCTAGCCGGCCATCCGATCTTCAGTTTGCAGCCAGAGAAGAGGGCACCTATTCGTGAAAGTCTGCGGTGGCCTACTGGAAATACTTTTCGGGATTCCTTATTAGTTGGAGTATTTCATCATGAGCTGACATCGGTTAGAGAACCATTGGAAAACCTGCAGGGAGTACTGGACAGCTGTACCGACCTAGCCTGGGACTCTTCTGCAGCGACTGGCCTTATCCAGGCAGTGACCTGGGGTTCTAATGGGAAGCTGTGACCAGTAGGGTACAGCAGGTTGAAGGTGAGGCAGTAAGTCATCGAAGAAGACATTGAGAAGTGGTCACGCTATGTCATGAACTGACAAAAGTTGGAATTCATGGGCCATCGGATCGTGTCCCAGTGCCTTAATGGTCGACGAGCTCACCTTGTAACCAGAATGTCCTGGGTTCGAACCCCGGTGGTGTGGGTGCGTACTGCTGAGGAGTCCCAAACTAGGGCGAAACAGCTGTCCAGTACTCCCTGCAGGTTTTCCAATGGTTCTCTAACCAATGTCAGTTCATGATGAAATCCTTCAACCAAACAAACAAAATCTCTACAAAACCAATACTTGAAAATTCCTTACTAATTAGCATTTTTTTCAATAAAATTGTTGAATTAACTGTTACGTCAGTTGTAATATGGAATTCACAGAATTAATATATTGATTACCTTTTTTTAGTTCACAGCTACTAATCAATACCAAACAAGATATGAGCAAATACCATTCAAAGTTCATACACGATACCTATAATAATACTTTTTAATGAAGTCGTCTAAGTTATTGGATGAGGTATTTAGAGGAGTATATAAAGTTTTAGCCAGAAAAACAATTCAGTGGCTAACTGTCATTCTAAAATTCTAAAATTAGAATAAATGAAAAAACTTAGACTTTTTAAAACTTACTACTTGTTAGTCGACTGTCGTGTTGTGTTCTCAATGACAGTGAGCTGGAGCTTTCTTCTTACTTGACTTACCGTATTCTGATGAAGCCTGTTTTGTCAAGTATGCCCATATCATCTGATTGTTTCCATTCTGGTTAATTCTCAGTCGGACTGTTCCAAAATGAATAGCATTTTATCAGAAATTAGTCAGTGGTCCATTTGTCGAATGGTCTTAAGCTGTATTATTATTATTGTTTCCTTTAATTCCTAGAGGAACATAGGGCTTCAGCCGTGCGTTTCCATTGCGTTCGGTTCTCTGCTAGAGTCTTCACCTGGCTCCACGTCTGCCCACACGTTTTCATCTCCTCTCCACATGACCTCCTCCAAGTCACCCTTGCACTGACGACCAACTCGCCGCTTCCCAATCGGGTTCCACTCGAGCAATGGCTTGTCTAGTGATGTCACTTGATGGTTTCCTCAGAGTATGACCAGCCAATCCATCTCCATTTCTCCCTGCCTATTTGTTTCACAATCAGTTGCTGGTTGGTTCGCTCCCATAGATCTCTGTTGCTGATCTTTTCTGGCCGGTCAACTGATCTTGAGTATTGAGTGAAGACAACTGCTAATGAAGGTCTGCAGTTTGCTTGAGGTGCTCTTTGTGACACGCCAAGTCTCTGATCCGTATAGTAGTACTGACTTCACATTGGAGTTGAAAATCCCGATCTTATTTTTGATGCTGAGCAGTGCTGTTGAACTCCACACAGACTTGAGAGTAGTGAAAGCTTGTCTTGCTTTTCCGATTCTTGCTTTGATATCCTCGTCAGTTCCACCTGTAGTTGGAACGATGCTTCCCAGGTAGGTAGTTAGATGAAGGAGGTTGTTTCTTTCAGGTTCCTTCCATTTATGCTGATTGCTGTCTGTTGTTGTTGTTGTTGGTGTTGGCCAGGAATCTTCATCACCTCCGTTTTCTCTATGTTCACCTGGAGTCCTATCTTTGATGCTTCTTCTGCCAACTTGTTACTTTTCACTTGCATATCTTCCAGTTTGTGGGAAATCAGACATATGTAATCGGCGAAGTTCAGATCCTCCAAGTTTTTTGTGTGAGTCCATCTTATGCCTGTTTCATCAGGTCTTAAGCTGAATCCCTCCCAAATTGTCAGATTGTCAATTTCACTTTAATACACAAACGTGATTCACATGGAGTAGTTTATTCTCATCATCCTTGTATCGTGGATGGTACTGATTTCGAGTGTTAAATATCTTGGACTGTGTATTTCCTCTGAACTTCCCTCGTCTTTCCAAATCATGTTAATTTCGAAAAGGATATTTCATTTAACCTTCTACATAAGGAAGTTACGACTGTCTGGTATCACTCAGTCTGTATTTTTATAGTTTGTTAGTTCTTGTATTCTACCTGTTGTTCTTTATTGCCCATCCCTAAATCGGGTCGCGTGTGGGGACAAGTACTAGCCGAAGACATTGGCTAGGGGTCGCGCTATGTCGTGAATTGGCAGAAGTTGGAACTCATGGGCCATTGGATCGGGTCCCAGTGGCTTAATGCTTTACGAGCTTGCCTTGTAACCAGAAGGTCCTGGGTTCGAACCCTGTTGGTGAGTGCGTACTGCTGAAAAGTCCCAAACTAGGACGAAACAGCTGTCCAGTACTCCCAGCTGGTTTTCCAATGGTTCTCTAACCAATGTCAGCTCATGATGAAATCCTGTAACCCAACATTCAAATCCTTACAAACCAACACCCGTAAATCTTTCCTGGGCTATCTAAAAATGACTTTGTTACACTGCGAAGGGCACTAAAAGCTGTCAGTAAGGGGAGTGAGATACTGCTAAACCATCTTGTTAATACTATTGTAGGTAGATAGCTTGACTCATAAAATAAATTAACGAATATCATATTGTTAGAATGAGAGGATTCTGTCTATACACAACTCTCCCCTTGCATCTCATCAGGTAGAACTAAAAGTAGTGTTAAAAGACTTTAAGCTCAGATGACTACGATAATACTTTATTTGGAACGCATTTTATGTGATGGGAAATATCTTAGATATGAAACTGCTAACTTACTGTCACAGAGTAAGTAAACGGATCTTCTTATTCTTTCTGTCACTAATATTATTATTACTATTGTCGAAAATAAACATCTGATCCCAATAATTCATGAAGAATTATCCTTGGTTTCACCGGCTGTGAACCCATGGCATAATCTTGAAGCACTGGAGTGTTGGTTTTCTATAGTCTTCAGCTATGAACACCTGTGACTTTAAAATAAGAAGTAAACGCGTAACTGTCCATTATGAAGGCAGGTATTTTATCTTCTGACTGTCATATGCCTGCTATTGTCCATCTACAACATAATCCAGCCTCATTCAAACTGTTTGCATTTCAGTGAGGTAAAGCCATGCCGAAATTAGTGGAGCTCTGACAAAAACTCTAAGTGAATAATTCAACTATTCAACAGAGAGAAAACAGAAGTAGGTGATGAAGATTCCTGGCCAACAGCAACAGCAACAGCGTCGGTAGCACAGTGATTAGGACTCTCGTCGAACATGCACATGGGCCGGGGTTCGATCCCCTGCCGACGCACACCTGATATCTATGGTTGGCCTGCAAAATTTGGGCTACCGATGTCACATGCTGAAAATTCCATACCTGTACTAAAAACTACGTGTGGCATCAAGCTGTAATAAAAAAAAACAACAGACGACAATCAGTATAAATGGGAGAAATCTGAAAGAAGCAACCTCCTTTACCTACCTATCTACCTATCTGGGAAGCATCGTCCAAACTACAGACAGATGAAACTGATGAGGATATCAAAGCAACGAGGATCGGGAAAGCAAGACAAGCTTTCATTTCTTCCAAGTCTGTGTGGAGAGCAACAACACTCAGCATCAAAAATAAGATTCGGATTTTCAACTTCAATGTGAAATCAGTGCTCCCTTTTATACAAATGAGAGACTTGACACCATGTCACGAAGAGCACATTGAACAAAATACACACCTTCATCAACAGCTGTCTTCGATCAATACTCAAGATCAGATGGCCAGAAAAGATCAGCAACAGAGAGGGATCTCTGGCAATGAGCGAACCAACCCATCAGGAACCAATTGTGCAACAAATATGTAGGAAGAAATGGAGGTGGATTGGCCATACTCTGAGGAAACCATCAAGTGACATCATTAGACAAGCCATAGCTCGAGTGGAACCCAAAAGGGAAGCGGCGAGTTGTTCGTCAGTGCAAGGGTGACTTGGAGGAGGTCATGTGAAGAAGGGATGAAAGCATGTGGGCAGACTTGGAGCCAGGTGAAAACCTTATCAGAGGGCAGAACACAATGGAGACGTGTGGCCCTATGTTCCTCTAGGAATCAAAGGAAAAATAATAATAATATTTCTTTGGGTTTCAAGTTGGCTTCAAGCTTCAGCCTTGAAGTTTCAGTAGCAATAGTCTTTTAACGACAGAAGATAAACGAAGTTCTACATATTTATTTCCCTTAATGAATCTGAATAAAGGAAGAATAACAGTCTTTGGAGAATAAAATGGTACTACCATTTATTTATCGTTGGCTTCTCATCATCTGCTTACAGCTCACAGATATTATTAAGTATATCTACAGAAATGTCACAAGATCGTTCAAAATTATCAAAAGGCGAAAGAGTTCATCCCTCCTTAAGTTTGCTGAAGCAATCTCCATCAAGTGCCTGAAACTCGATTTCTGTATTCAGAAAGAAGCGGTTATCAGTAGTCTTTCCTTTCCTATCCTGGTAACTGGATGTTTTCACCCTCTCTTTCATTTGATTACATAGTGCCGAAAGTTTCCATTGTGTATGATTATTATTGTTTGGGATAAAGTGTTTATTATTACTATTATATATATTATTACTGTATGCATATACCGATTGATTGATTTTTTGCTTAAAAATGAACTCAGTGCAAGTATATTAAAAGTTTTTCTGTAGATATACTTAAAAATGTCTTTGGGCTGTAAGCAAGCAGCTGATGAGAAGCCAACGAAATAAACAATGATGGTACCATTTTATTCTGCAAAAACTGTTGTTCTTGCTTTATTCAGATAAGCGAAGTGTTAACGTACCTTTTTATTACGGAAAAACACATCATATTTGTACATTTTCAACCACATTAATAGTCAGCTAGGTTAGCGGACAATAAACTGTTCTGATTGGTTGGCAACTGGCCCAACGTTAAGCAGAAGTATGAAAAGTTGTCCAATGAAATTATTTCCAGACCACAACGTAAACTAGATTCAGACTCGAGGAATAAACACTTCTAACCCTTAGCCGCTCACTTAAAATGTCGATTTCAACTTTTGGCCACATCCTATCATCTATATAGCACACTTCATAGTATTATTCTCTTTTACGGGATGAGGTTACTAGCCTCAATATTCCTTTTTTCCCAGGCTTTCCATCATCTACGAGACGTTTAGGAGTTCATCGATAGAGGGTCAAATCACGGACCACATGAGACGTGGTTGGAGAGTATTCTACCGCTGAACTACCAACGCGGTTGCCCACGTTCATTTCCCCTAAAATCAGATGACACAATTGGTTCGAAGTTTTCTTGGGATCTTGAAACTGAATTCTCATTATCACTACCTGAAATAATCGTAAATGAATAGTAATAGTAGATTTCAATAGTTTTATTTTTGAACTGATTGATTCACACGTGCAAACTGTAGAGGTGCTTCATTCAATTCTACTACTTACTTATCAGCAGTGAAAAAAAATCGCCACTACTCACTTTCAAGAGGGTCTTTCTCCTGCAAGAAACTACTCACCCAGCATGTGAAAGACAAAGCTGTCGCATTAGGCCACTTCAACATGCATATACAAGTTCACTTGCTCTTGTGGAGCTTAGTACATTGGCCGTACCATGCGCCGGCTTGTAAAACGCGCGCGGGAACACTATCCAGCATGGTTAGCAAAGGGAGAACGCAAAGGGGTATACATTTCGATAACAGAACATCTGGTGAATTCTGGACATTCAGGCCCATTTGAAAAGTCCTTCAAAGCCATATATTCGAGATCCGATCCAACATACCAAAGGGAGTGAAATCAAGACACCTAGGAATAGCTGAAGCACTGGCGATCCAAAAACCCAAACCTACCCTGTGTCCAAAAAAACTTACGTTAAACCGTTATCCCTACTGTGGTCATCATGAAAAGTCAGTCTCACCAATAATGATTATCCTTTAAACTTTCTTGTCTAACCTTCCCGTTTATTTGTTATATTTACCTTTTAAATCCCGATCTGCATTGTTAGATTTGGTTACTGTTTTTATCTTTATATGTCCAAAACTCCTACCCATTTCTTTAATACTAACTCCTTAACCCGTCATTATACAAACTGACTAGCTTTCTAGTAATTATAATCCTATTTTGTCTTTTCTACCCGATCGTCCTGATTAGTAAACGTTGCAATTTTTAATTTGACCTTTGACCTGAAATATTTCTAGAATAGTGCCACTACCTATCTTCTGTTTATTACACTTAGTGATCTTATTAATCTGACCTCTGACCGGAAATAATTCCGGGAATTTTCCCACACATTCAATATAAATACACGAATGTACAGCCTAGTTGATGACTTCGTCGAAAAGAAAATTTTCTTCATACAACTGGTTCCCTTGATAAATTTCGATAAAGAAAGGAAGACGAAATTTGCAGTATAAAATGATATCATTCTATTTCACAGGTTCTCATCAGCTGCAGAATACCTGAAATTACAATGGTTATATAAATGATAATAACATACTTTAATGTTTGAGTAGTAGTAGAGAAGAGATAAAATTGACGCATCCAAAAAAGAATGAAAGCATTACAATTTTTAGTTTAAGTTTTCATCATCAATTTATACACTTTCAAAGTTGAAAAGAGGGGGGAGGGGTAAGACAGAAAACAGAAAATACTGATTAGCAGAAACAGTGTTAGCTAGTAGGTTCACATAGCAACTCCAAACAACAAAGGCGGTTACAGTTTATGAGATTAAGATTTGTTCAGTGAGTTGAGATCACTGAATCAGATGACTAACTAATATAATCGAAATCAAAATTCAGTTACCAAGGTAGTGAGAGGTTTGATTTGATTTTTGATTTTGATTAGTCATCTAATTCAGTGATCTCAACTCACTGAGCAAATCTCAATCTTATAAACTGTAACCGCCTTTGTTGTTTGGAGTTGCTATGTGAACCTACAAGCTAACACTGTTTCTGTTAATCAATTTTTCTGTTTTCTGTCTTACCCCTCCCCCTCTTTTCAACTCTGAAAGTGTATAAATTGATGATGATAACTTCAACTAAAAATTGTAATGCTTTCATTCTTTTTTGGATGCGTCAATTTTATCTCTTCTCTACTACTACTACTCAAACATTAAAGTATGTTATTATCATTTATATAACCATTGTAATTTCAGGTATTCTGCAGCTGATGAGAACCTGTGAAATAGAATGATATCATTTTATACTGCAAATTTCGTCTTCCTTTCTTTATCAAAATTTTCTTCGCTGCAACCGTCTTTTTTATAATTCCTATGATCCAATGTGTATATTCAGTGTCTTTTTCCTTAAAAACTCTCTCAGCTATAAATTATCTGTCTTTACATGATGGAAACCTCTCACCTAAAACAGTAGTTCTTACTAGTCAGATAGAGGTAATCTAAACACGAAATGGCTGTTCTGTTCATCTTGTTCTGAGGTCATCAAACTCAGCCGATCATTTCACAGGGGGCGAATCAGCTGAGACTCTGGTTATTGGCTTCAAACTCCTCACATCAGGCGGTTGTATGCGCCATCATACTAATTTTCTGGGTTTCTTGATGAACATTTATAGTACTAAACATATCATGTGTTGTGATCGGAAATATTTTTGTTTTGATTCCGTCAATTTTACTCTTTTACTCTCAGTTTTACACTTTGCTCTCCAACCACGCATGTGGTCCGGGGTTCGATCCCCGGCCACCGACGCACTCCTTTACCTCGCTAAGCCAGTAATAGGACTGGTAAAGAGGGAAGGTTGGGCATGAGGCTAGCAACCCCATCCCGTTAAAATAAGCACCACTGCTACCGAAACTTCAAAGCTCTAGATTGAAGCCGTATGTTCCACCGGGAACGCAAAGGAAGAAAAAAACTCTTCGTTTTATTAAGATGGATTGATTTTTGTCTTGTTTTTTCACTTAAGCCAAATTGTTATTTTGTTGTCTTAAAGGTTATTTTGTAAGGGAAAGTAATTTTGAAACACAGTAATATGCTCATATAATGATTGGGAATTAAAATAATGCTTCCACTTAAATAATATTATAACTATCATTTGTAATTATTATTCCGTTAGGCTCCGAGTGGGAAATAAAGCTTCAACAGCCCATCTACATCTTGTCCTGTCCTCCACAGTCCTCTTTACACGACTCCACGATAACCGATAAGCTCTCTTCCCTTCATAAGATCCCTACCATGTCACAGTCGGATCCGTGCCCAACTCGTAATTTTCCATTAGGGGTTCTACTTGACGCCCTACGTGGCGCGTGATGTCACACAACGGTTTTGTTAGCGTATGTCCGATCCACCTCTATTTTCTTCTGCATATTTGTTGATCAATATGTTCTTGGTTGGTTTCTCGGCTGTCAGAGTTCCTTGTTGCTTATTCTTTATGGCTGACTATATGATCTTCAATATGCAACGAAGACAGAAGTTGATTAATGTCTACAGACTGCTGGGAATGCTTTTCGTTATGTGTGCGTGAAGTCTCTGAATCATACAGTGCTATAAATCCAAATTTTGTACTTTATGCTGCGTGCAGAAGATTTCCACAGTGATTTCAGATAAATGAAGGTCCTTCTTACTCTTCCGATCCTTGTTCTGACATCCTCATCAGTACTGTCTATAGTTAGATCTATGCTACCCAGTTAAGTGAAGGTAGTGATGTCTTCCAAATTCCTCCCGTTGACAGTGATTGGTGTTTGTTGTTGTTATTGTTGGTCGTTTGGTGTCAACATCAACGTCTGTCCTGTCTATGTTCACCTGAATTCCTATCTTTTCTGCCTACCTCTTCTGCAAATTTGTTGATTTTCACCTCTAGGTCTTCGAGTTTGTGTGGCACTAGTCCTAAGTCATGCACAAAGCTCAGGTCTTTTAGAGTATTTTAGTTGGCCAGACTTATTTTCTTCCTCTCATTCTCCATGTTTCAATAGTAAAATGCTTATTAGCTACTCTGGAGATCCTAGTTCGATTCCCAACTGACGCAGACCTAAATGTCAAGTAGTTTATTAGCCGGTATTAAGCCACCAAAACAGCAAGGATGAGGGGTGAGAAAAACACCACAGCTAATGAAACTTCAAAACCTGGAGCTCCATGTTCCACTCCGAAGGTAGGGAATAAAAATCACATTTTACAGTTTTATAGATACACAGTATTTGTAAAGAATAACTGATAGCGACAACAACGATGTTTATATACCTGTAGACACTGTTTAAGAAGGTAAATTCCTTGTACATCTAAATGTGTGAACGAGTATGCTCGCTTTACATCAAGCTATCGTATACTTTTTATACTGATCATAGAATCCGATACTGTAAAGCAAAATAAGTTCACTGACTGTCCGCTACAAAATTCAGTCGAATATCGACCGATTTCCTTTTTTTTACTTCACTTTGTGCTGGTAAATTTCATTTCCGGCATAGACTAGAGTCTTTATTTTTGATGACTTTAATGAATTCACCTCATTTATACAGGTTTAAATACCCTTTTATTTATGAGAATATGGAAAGGGAGAATTGTCGGCATTTAATAGAACATTTCCTAATTTTATTGAAAATGCGAAGAGTCGTTGTTTGATCATAAATAATATTCATTGAAACAATTAAAACAATTTAATTAATTAAATTTACTATTTGACATTTAATACTTTAACTAACTTTTAATAAAATAATCGTTAAGGAGGCATATTTGAATAGACAGACTTTCAAATGAAATTTTAACCGGTATAGTGTATGATAGTTGTAATTTGTCCCCTTTAAAGATGTTCTAAAATAATAGTAGCATTATTGTGTACATTAGGGAAATGGCAATTGTAACGAAAAGTTTAATCGTGACGGTTTTCAGATTAGTGGTTCAGTAGTTGTCGAAAAAATGGACTGTCTACTGAGGAGCTCAACTGCCAACCAAGTAAAGCTTTCATGATTTTTCAGGTATGTGAGTTGTATGTAAATGTCTGCTCGCTGTCATCACACTAGTCGTCGAATCTTTCCAATGTACATACAAAAGATGTAACTTGTTTAAGCTAATTTGTAGTCACCGTTGATTGATTGTAGTAACGCAATAATTATTTGAAAACTCCATCCTGAACGGTATAATTACAAGATTGATACTTATTTGGATGTTTCAGCCAACTTTGTACTTATTATTATTGTCTCCTTTAGTTCATAGCCGCACGTCTTCATTGCGTTTGGTTCTTTGCCATCGTTTTCACCTGGCTCCATGTCTGACCACATGCTTTCATCTCCTCTTCATATGACCTCCTCCATGTCACCCCACCCTCGAACTGACGACCAACTCACGACTTCCCATTCGGGTTCCACTCGAGTGGTTGACTGGTGTGTGATGACCCTCACTTGACGGTTTGTCTTCTCAGAGTATAGCAAATCCACCTCCATTTCTTCCTGAATATTTTTTGCACAGTCGGTTCCTTATGGGTTGGTTCGCTCATTGCTACAGATCCCTTTCTGTTGCCGATCTCTTTTGACCACCTGATCTTGAATATTGATCGAAAACAGCTGTTGATGAAGGTCTGTGGTTTGTTCGAAGTTCTCTTCGTGACACGGTGCCAAGTCTCTCATCTGTATAAAAGGGAGCACTGACTTCACATTGGAGTCTAAAATCCGGATCATATTTTTCATGCTGTGGGCTGCTGATCTCCACTCAGACTTGAGAGAAATGAAAGCTTGCCTTGCTTTCCCGATCCTTGTAGCTTTGATATCCTCATCAGTTCCGTCCACCTGTATTTGAAACGATGCTTCCCAGGTAGGTAGGTGAAGGAGGTTGCTTCTTCCAGATTTCTCCCATTTATACTGATTGTTGTCTGTTGTTGCTGTTGGCCAGGAATCTTCATGACCTCTGTCTTCTCTATGTTCACCTGAAGCCCCCTGTCTTTGATGCTTCTCCTTCTATCGCCAACTTGTTGCTTTTCACTTGTATATCTTCCAGTTTGTGGGAAGTCAGACATATCATCGTTGAAATCCAGACCCATCAAGTATTTTGTGTGGGTCCATTTTATGGCTGCCTCCTGGTTGCCCGGCCCTCTGTCTGTCACATTATCCAGTCTACTGCAATCAGAAAAATCATTTTAACTTTGTACTTACCTTCCACTTTTCTCCTAGGTTACATATCATTGTCCTGAAGTTTGTGTATCATCTTTTGAATTGATCCTTATTATTTGTCTATATCCTTGAGTAATCCCTCATTTAAACGCTTCTCTTCGTGGTTGTGTGATAATGCTGATAATGTGTTGTTTTGCAATGCCATTTTGCTTGAGTGAGTCAAGCTCATCCTAACCTTGGACTATATTCAGGAACTGTTTGTACTTCATTCTTGCTAAAATAGTTTAGACCCCACTTTTTTGGGAATATTCTTCTTGATTATTGGAAATTACTCACGGTTGATTTGGGTAAATAGTATTATTCTACGGTACTTGATTTGTACTTGAGAAACTAGTTGAGGGAGAAAGAATAGTAACATGAAGAAACATGGGAGAGATCACAAGATTTTTGACCTGCATCGCCATCAGTCTCCAGCCATTGGTTCTTAGAATCTCTAGGATCCCTGCCAGGCAGTTTACACCTCCTTACGTGCTTAGGTCGAACCAGCTGTCAAATATTTCGTGAAGTGCCACCAAGTTTTGATTTGACCAACCCTACTTCTTTTCCAACCTAATCTCATGTCAGCTGACATTGCCCAACGATGAATACGGTGGCAGGGCTATTGAAACACGTATCCTCTCCATCTCCTCAGTTAACACTTTACGCCTAACCTCAGTACTGACTTCAGTGTTATACCACTTGACTCTGGTAGGCACTGCTAGTCACTCTCAACCTCATAAAACAGATTTAAATCATAGCAGGAAAAAGGCTATCTGATTAGATTCATATGCTCAAACCATTCAACATTTACACCACCACTCATCTCTATAGCATACACACGGAATCTACATCAAATGGAAGGAAATTACAACCCACTTAGAAGTTGGACAATAAAGTTCAGTCTTCAGATTGGTGGAACTGCAAGTTGAAGACTGATGTTTTGAGTGCTATCAGTAAGTAGTATCAAGTTTGACCACAAATTGATAGCAGTCAGAGAAGCTTTAGAGAACCATGCAATACTTGACAGCTGTTTAGTTTTAGTTTGGGACTTACCAGCAGGGCTCTCAGGACCTTTCGGTTACAAGGCGAGTTCGTAGACCATTCAGCCACTGGGACCAATTACACTGGCTGGCAGGTGCACTACAATCACGAATTGGTAGAAGTTAGAATTCATGGGCCATTGAGTCAGGTCTCGGTGGCTAAATAGTCTATGGGCTTGACTTGTAACCAGAAGGTGATGGGTCCGTATTGTTGAAGAGTCTCAATCTAGGACGAAACAGCTGTCTAGTACACTCTGCTGGTTTTCAGTGGTTATCTAACTGATATCAGTCTGTTTTCAAACCTGAGGCAAATTCAATCCCTACAAACTAATTCTTGAAAAGTATTTAGTAAATAGAAGTAACAATACTGTATTCAAACAACGCCATCTTGTGCATTTGTTGAAACCATTTTATTTTTTAGTCAGTAGTGCATATTTTGTTTGTATTTTTATGGATTTTCTTAGTTGTAGGTAGCATGCATAACTGCTAGCGTGTTATTTCCATCAACCGCTCACAATTTATAAATCACGTGTTCATCAACCTTTCATTCATTAATTAACACTATTGATTATCTTAATAAATCCAAGTATGAGGCTACTGCATACGGTGTATTGATTTTTCTTTCCATTTAAAGTGTGTATTTTGTACTTGCTCTGAGGAAATATGATGGGAAGCACACTCAGTTGGCTGTATTGGTACAAATAAGTTGTGATGCGAAATCGGAAGATATTAATTAGTTTGTGTGAGTGACCTTGAGCTTTCCTGTAGAGTTAAGACTGTGTTAGTAGCCAATTAGAAATTAGATAAGTAATGTTATTCGGAAACTCTTTAGTGTGCCATAAGTACTTTCTTTTAAATAGAGTTGGTTTAAAGTTTGTTGCGAATATTTTTGTTATTTAAAAATGATTTGTTGCTTTTATTTTTCCAATTAAAAGCCTTAAGAATTTTCTCAAATTGTCAGCTGAATTTACCTAGTTTGACTAATGAAAATGATAAATATTTAAATGACTTAATACATAAAAATTATAAGATAAAATTAAACTAATGTGGTCAGATGAATGCCTGGGAATTTGAGTTTTTAAAAGTTTCAGATAGCATGACATCTAATGCATACTGAATGACAGTCAAATCTCTACCTCAACTTCGTCGACTTTGAAAAGGCGTTCGACAGGGTTGACCACGAAGTAATTTGGAAACTATTTCAACATTACGGAGTGCCTGAAATATTTATCAGCCTCATTCAGCAACTATATGACAGTAACACGTGTCAGGTGATCCACTATGAGGAATTCAGAGAAGCCTCTGAAGTGAAGACAGGAGTAATTTAGGTTTTTTACGAGTTGACCACAGATTGATATCAGTTAGAGAAGTATTGGAAACCAAGGAGTACTGGGCAGCTGCTGTATCATCCCAGTTTGGGAATCATCGGCAGTACGCACCCACTGCCACGGGTCGAACCCAGGACCTTCCGGTTACAAGGCAAGCTCGTATACCATTCAGCCACTGGGACCCGATTCAATGGCTCATGAATTCTAACTTCCACAAATTCGTGATTTAACACGACTCCAACCATTATCGTTGGTGGGACATCCATCCACACACGTGACATCTAATTGGACCTCACTGGTCACGACTTCTTACTAGAACTCCAGGAATTTCCATCCTGTAGCAAGTCACTAGTGAGCATCAGATTAATTTTCTATAGTTTGGTTTGTAAGGGTTAGTTTTGCTTTTACGAGTTGATCACGGATTGATATCAGTTAGAGAACCATTGGAAACCAGGTCCTGGGTTCGACCCGTGGCAGTGGGTACGTACTGCCGATGATTCCTAAACTAGGATGAAACAACAGCTGTCCAGTACTCCTTGGTTTTCAATGTTTCTCTAACTGATATCAATCCGTGATCAACTCGTAAAAATATAACTGACTCTTACAAAACAAGCTATAGAAAAGTAATATAAGGCTGCCTATTATCACAGACGATATTCCTAGTTACGGTGGATTGGATTATTCGTCAGACTGTGGGGAGCGAGAAGGCAGGAATACACTGGACCGACAAGAAGACTGTTGAAGATCTGGTTTTCGCGAGTGGATAATTTATGTCTAATGTCACTTAAATTCGAAGAATTACAGGCGAAAAACAACAGGTTAGCAGAAGAGGTAGACAGCAAAATAGGACTTCAAGTGAACATAGAGAAGATGGGGACGATGAAGATATACTTAACCAAACAATAAGGACTAAAAGCACCAATTACTTTCATTGGGAGAAATTTGAAAGAGGTCGCTTCCTTCAGTTATCTAGGCAGCATCATTTCAACTACAGGCAATCGGCACGAATGAGGATGTCAAAACCAGAATCGGAAAGAGAAGGCAGAGCTTCGCCAATTCTAAATAAGTCTGGAAATTTACTGCATAGCAAAGCATGATAAATAAGATTCAGATTTTCAACACCAGTGTTAAATCCAATCATTCTTTATGGATCATAAACTTGGAACTGACATCGTGAAAAGCATTTCCAGCTAGCTAAAGACTTTTATCAACAACTGCCTCCTCTGGCTCCATATTGAAAATCAGATGGTTGGCCAGAAAGAATTAGGAAGAAGAAACACTGAGATCGAACCAATCAGGAACCTATTGTTGAGAAAATATGTGGAGGAAAATGGAAATGGACCGGATACATGTTAAGGAGATAACTGAATGACATCACGCGCTAGGCTATCACTCGAGTGGAATCCGAATAACAAACGACGAGTAAGTCATGGGTCCGAGAGTGACATAGAGAAGATCGTGTGAGGAGGAGGGGGAGGAGATGACAGACTATGGGCAACCGTGGGGCGGCTAAAAAGGAGTACAGAGGACAGGATGAAATGGAGATGGGCTTTTGAAGCCCTATGTTCCACACGAGACCTAAGGGAATAATAATAATAGTAATAATATATAAATATAATGCTACCCTTTAACTATCATACTTAAAACATGATATTTTTGTTCACTGTGCTATTTCAATTTTACCTTTGACTAGTGCCCTCTAGTGATAAAATGTGCTACGTGATAATATGGATACATTGGCGAATCTGTCTGTTTTTCATTGCAATGTATTTTGAAGACAACTGTACATTTCAATTTTTACTGTACTGAAATAAAGTTTCCGACAACTTTACAATATTTTTATCTAAATTTATGATTTTAGAAAGTTATGTACCATAAGTGTAACTATGTGCATTTTGATCAGATTTTTTAAAATGTCTGTTAAACTATCTATTTATAGAAAGTTGAAATAAGTTGAATCGCTTGAAAGTAACTCAAATGTGGTCAGTTGTTTTCATTAATTTCAGCGAATGAAATCGAAGACCAGACTGATTAGTCACCAGGGCTTAACCTAAGTCATGTTTCTAGTCTCCAGTGTTTGTGTTGATGCAGTTCTATTGTGGTGAGAGCAGCCTGTTAGCCAAATTGGTAGACAGCAATTTACGTCAATGAATGTTTACGTCCCAAATCTTGGTCATGAGAAAAACAAGAACAAAGACTTTGCGTGGGCGGATACGATTCGCAGATATATGGTATGATCATCAAAGAAACGGCCACAAAGAGATGACAGATTAACTTTCAGCGAGAAAACAACCAATCAGAAGACGCTGTTTCTCTGCTAACAATAACGAATAATAATGTACATAAAAATATATAAATATTTGTTGCCTGATTCTTGTCTTCTGTCGTTACGCTATCAATCAAGTTTGAAAGGTGTTCATCAAGCTAAGTGACTGATAACAGTTGCTGTGCATTTCGAAATCGTGTCGAATGGTTGGAGGTACTCGGCAGGGAGAGTTAGAAATCGTCATTGGGGCGCATCTATAATCTCAAAAGGAGTTGTTTCCCCTAAGAGATTCAAACCCACAGCATGAAGTGCTGAACTCAGAGACTTTATCCCTCAGTCAGTACAGTTCAACAGGGAGTCGGTTGTATTTCCAAATGAATATCTCAGTAGTAAAATCACTGACTGCAAGACTAGATGATGTGGTTGCGAATCTTCTAAGAGATATCACTTTCTTCCAGGTTGCAGATACACCTTGCTGGTGAATGTCAACAAACACGCAGCTTATGTCCAAGTGTCCCTGCCAACTGCCTCTAGTCAACTGATATTAAACTGAAGGCTATCTGAGGAGAATAACTTTATTTCAGACTTAACCATGACTATGGGAAATTATTGCTATCATCATTATTGTTTCCTTTAGTTCCTAGAGGAACATAGGGCTTCAGCCGAACGTCTCCATTGCATTCGGTTCTCCACCAATGTTTTCACCTGACTCCACGTCTGACCGCATGCTTTCATATCCTCTTCACATGAACTACTCCATGTCACCCCACCCTCGAACTGATGACCAACTCGCCGTTTCCCATTCGGGTTCCACTCGAGTGATGGCCTGGCGTGTGATGTCACTCACTTGATGGTTTTCTTGGAGTATGGCCGATCTACCCCTATTTCTTCCTGCATATTTGTTGCACAGTTGGTTCCTATGTTCGAAGGTAAACGAATTACAATAAATTCTACAACTTCCTGTCCAGTAAAACACAAGAGAAATGAGAGTTTTATGCAAATAAGTAAATGTAACACACAATTCGAAAAGCCGACTGTGGGAAATGTTATCTGTTAACTTATTATTATTCCCTTAGCTTCTGAGTAGAGCATATAGCCTCAACAGGATATATCTCCACTTTATCCTATCTCCTGCATTCCTTTTTGACCGGCTCCACAACTGTCATCTCTCCTCACACGACTCCCTCCATGTCACCTTCAGACCGATGCCCAGCTCGTTGTTTCCCATTCGGGTTTAACTTGACCGACGGCCTGGTGCGCGATGTCCCTCAACAGTCTTATCAGTGTGTGTCCTATCAGTCTCCATTGTCTTCGGCATACTCCCCTGGAAAATTAAAATTTTATTGATCATAAGACCATTCGATGTAACCTTCTGTTGGCATTTTGTTGTTGACCTCATAAGTAATGACTGAAGGTGAAGTGCGAAAATCTCGTTGGTGGCAAAGTTTGAACTAACAGCTTCTGAATTACCAGTCTAGTGCTTTGAATCTTTTAACTAAGTTGGTACGGTATTTCTATCATCAGGTCATATTTGTGCTCGTATATTCAGCTAGGCTGAGTCTAAAAGTGTATGAAGGGTTGTCGAACATTACATATATAGCGAGCTTAGTAACTGTACAAATATTAGAATAAAAATCCAAGTTAATGAAATGATAGTGTAACAGTATATTATAAAAAATACAGTTAACGAGTTATATAAATTAATGGTTACTTGGTGATACAGTTAAACGTCCGCTGTTACAAATTATTAATATAATCCACAGAAGTGTTCATTGCTCGAGTCATGTTTACTAGTAGAAGCTGTGCACCGATTGTAGAATAGTCTTCGGATGAGGATGAGAGGTTCCTGAAAAATCCAGAGGATACAACACGGTTAGTAGTGAAGCAAGTAGACAGTATGGAGCAGTGAGAAAACGAAGCGTCGAGTAGCACACTGTATTTTTGATTGTACTCCGAAGTTATGTATATTTTACAATGAATCGTTTTAAACAAAAGTTATGTACAATGTATTATACAATCATATTGTTCCAGACTCCACAGATGTACCTGGAGTTCCAAGTGAGTGGTGGTACTCCAAACTGGGACTTGAACCTAGCACCCAAAGTGTTATCCACTAGGCCACCTGAGGCACTATCACTCATTGGGCATTGGAGGTAAATTCAGCTGACAAGTTCCCAAAGTGGACGAAACGTGCATCTTGAATTCCACTGCTAATCACTATTCACGAGATAAAATCATCTTCTTATCCTCAAACATCGTCGAACCTGAACTTAACTCTTGAAATGTGATGTTAGGCGGTTGGAGGCAGTCAACAGAAAGCTGTGGACCTAGATTTTGTGCTTAGTGTCACTTGTCATCAACGCATATCTACAAACTCAATGGTATCTTGATAAGTATTTCCATTCTATGTACAATGAGACTATAAGTGGAAAGTTAATGACCTATTTAACTCTAAGTCAGACATCATAGTTACAAGACTGGAGAAAATTTATAATCACCAGTGTAAAACCCTCAATGAAATATTAAGAATAAAAAGATAGTTGCAGTGAAGGAAATTTTATTTTCGACGAAATCATCAACTAGGCTGTACATTCGTGTGTTTATGATAATAAATGGGTAGGAAAGTTCCAGAATAATTTCTGGTCAAGGGTCAGATTAATAAAATTACAATTAGGAATTAAAATGTCATAATAAATAGGGGGACGAATAAAGCTCAGACAAAGTAGCATCATAATTACTGAGAAGATTGAAATATTGTGCAATTAGGGGTAAGAAATGTAGAAATAACAAAAATAGACAGGATGTTTGGATAAAAAATCTAGTGGGATCATAACTAATGTGACGAATAATTGTTTATGTAATCAGGGATTAAATATGTAGAAACAATAAAATGACAAAATAGACAGGAAGTTTGGATAAGAAAGGCAATGGGATAGTCACTTTTAAAAGAATTACCTGTTTATGATGGCCACGGCAGGGACAAGGGTTGAACGTATTTCTTTTGGATACATAGCGTGGGTTTGAGCTTTTGGATGACTAGTGCCTCGGCTATGCCCAGATGTCTTGGTTTTACTCCCTTTGATAGGTTTGATCGAATCTTGTATATTATTTTGAAGGATTTTTCGGATGGCGCTGAATGTCCTGAATTGACCAGATGTTCTGTCACTGAACTATATACCCGTTTTCGTTCTCCTTTTACTTGCCAGGCTCGATAGTGTTCACGAGCGCGCTTTTCAAGTTGGCGCATGGTACGGCCGATGTACTCATCTCCGCACGTGCAAGTAAACTGGTATATGCAAACAGAAGTGGCCCAATGCGACAGCTTGTCTTTCGCGTTCTGGCTGAACAGTTTCTTGCAGGAAAACGTCAGTCGTAGGCTTGCGGCGAAGTATGTCTTCCTCAGAGATTTACAGAGGCGTTTACAAAGGATTTCTGCTTCAATGTCACCTTTGAATTCTAGATGAAGCAGAAATATCTTCTTCGGGACGGATTGAACTTGTTCGGAAGTCTTCTTTGATTTGAGGTTCTTGTCTATGAACCTAGGCGGAAAACCGTTTTCCATCCAACCGTTTTGCCATCCAAAAGCTCAAACCTACGCTACGTATCCTAAAGAAATACGTCCAACCCTTGTCCCTGCTATGGCCATTATAAACAGGTAATTCTTTTAATAGTGACTATCCCATTACCTTTCTTATCCAAACTTCCTGTTTATTCATGTTATCTTTAAGTTTTTCTTAATCCCTATTTACACTACCATATTTTCATATCCACACTTCCTGTTTATTTTGTCATTTTATTGTTTCTACATTTCTGACCCCTGATTGCACAATATTTTAATCTTCTCAGTAATTATGATGCTACTTTGTCTGAGCTTTATTCGTCCCCCTATTTATTATGACATTTTAATTCCTAATTGTAATTTTATTAATCTGACCCTTGACCAGAAATTATTCTGGAACTTTCCTACCCATTTATTATAAAACACACGAATGTACAGCCTAGTTGATGATTTCGTCGAAAATAAAATTTCCTTCGCTGCAACTGTCTTTTTATTATTCCCTATGATCAAATATTAAAAAATTTAATACCTCCCTCAGTTTCTTCAATTATTTTTTTAAATTGTTTTTCAGCAATATTGTCAACCCTACTCCGTCTATTTCTCATACCTGCATAGTTTGTATTGTCACATGGAACAAGATGGATGAATCGATACACAAACATGCAAGATCTAAATTTGTCAGTGTTATCATCTGCCAATTTATCTGACTGAATAACACACTGGTTCGTTCTGTTCTGTTCTGTACTTCAATGTGAAATTGTACTGTTTCAGTGTAAAATCTATTTGTCACAGCCATAAATAATGACGCATTAATACTACTACTATTACAAGCATCACATGACTCTATGTAGGAGTATGCATGAATGTGATGTTTTAGAGTTGAAAATAAAGTGTATGCGTTTCTATCTCATCAAATAGTCTTTCTTAATCACATTATGCGCACAGGTTCCGAAAATAATAATAGCTGCTATTAGCGTGTTGTAAAGACAACGTTTTTTTCAAGTCTGCCACCAACGCAGTTTTACCAGCAGTGTACTTGCTTTTGGACAATGAATGTGAAATGTAATTTAACACTCATAATATTTGTTCCAGCGTGTTTTATTTAAAAAAAATAGACTTAATTCTTACAGATTATTTCAAGGTTTATTTATACTCATGGTAAACTGATAGGTCAAGAATATGCTGGATGTTGTTTTAATAACTTCTCTTTATTAGTGTGAACAACATTCTGTTCATGTGTTCCGTTATCTACAAACTAACCAGTTGGATTGATGATGAATAAGTGGTTGGAACAGCTGACAGTAAGGAATTTTTACTAATTAATGTTGGTTGGAGGATTTCATGATGAGCTGAGAACCATTGGAAAACCAGCTGGGAGTACTGGACAGCTGTTTCGTCCTAGTTTGGGACTCTTCATCAGTACGCACCCACCGGAGTTCGAACCCAGGACCTTCTCGTTACAAGGCGAGCTCGTAGACCATCGAGCCACTGGGACTCGATCCAATGGTTCTTGAATTCTAACTTCTGCCAATTCACGACATAGTGCGACCATTTCGCAATGTCTTCTGTGACGAGTTACTGCCTCATCTTTGACCTGCTGTACCCTACTGGTCACGACTTCCCACTAGAACCTCAGGTTAACTGCCCGAATAGGGCCAGTCGCTAGTGAGCATCAGATTAATTTTCAAGTATTAAACAATTTAAATAAATATTAAACAAATTTATAACAGAAAGCATGTAATGATGGCTATATTTTTTGTCAGGCTGGAACTCCGTTATATATATGTGATAAATGAGACACACGAATACCAGATATAATAAAGAGATGGAGCTCATAAGTCCAGAAAGACAGTCCATCTTCGGGAGACAACCCTGAGGAAAAATCGGTCTTGGATAGGAGATGGGTGCCACCAAGACCTATCAAACCCAATACTGGGCAGATGGAGCTCATGAGTCCTGAAAGACAGTCCATCTTCGGGAGACAACCCTGAGGAAAAATCGGTCTTGGAGAGGAGATGGGTGCCGTCAAGACCTATCAAACCCAGTGTAATGCTATGATGAGAACAATATCAGTAAACGCCATGCCGGATCGGTCGGGGCCCGGTCTAACAACGACCGCGCTTTCTGCTGCCGTGTCGCAGGGCAGAAGTGATAAGTTAGCTACTGAGACACACCGACTAATAAAACTCCCAAATGCTGACACAGTCATAGGAAAATGGAATGTTCGAACGCTTTATGCCTGTGGGAAAGTAAAAGAACTGACCCATGAACTCAGTAAATACCGATGGTACATCCTAGGCTTATCAGAAGTTAGGTGGACAGGCTCGGGAGTAACAACTACAGAAGAGGGTCATAAGATATGGTACAGTGGGGACGAAGAGAAACACCAACATGGTGTGGGTTTCATCGTAAACAAAAAACAAGTTAACTCTGTAATAAGCTGTAGACCCGTAAACAATAGAATCATTTCTCTACGAGTTAGGGTTCAACCACTTAACATAACAATAATACAAGTTTATGCGCCTACATCTGAATACCAGGACGAGGAAGTAGAATGCTTCTATGATGAACTAGAGGAGTGTATTAATGAGGCTCCGAAAAAAGACATTCTTATTGTCATGGGTGACTGGAATGCTAAGGTAGGTGAAGATGCATATGACCAATGGGCAGGCACAGCTGGACGTTTTGGATTAGGTGAAACCAATGAGAGAGGAATAAGACTGCTGGAATTTGCAAGCAGCCACAAGCTCACACTGGCCAACACTCTATTCCCTCATAAGACATCAAGGAAAACAACATGGCACTCACCTGACAACAAAACACATAGCCAGATAGACTACATTCTGTTCCCAGCAAGATTCAAGTCAAGCATTAACAAGGCTAAAACCAGAACTTTTCCTGGAGCAGACATAGGCAGCGATCATGACATGGTTTTAATGACTATAAAATTAAAACTAAAACAGAACCGCAGACAAATAAGCCCTCGAATCAGATATGACCTAGAGAAACTTAGGGACCCAAACATAGCAGAAATGTTTAAGGCAAATGTAGGGGGCAAGTTCGCTGCACTTACCTTGATTCACGACAATATCGATTCACTCACTGAAAGCATTAAAACAGTGCTGTATGAATCAGCAACAGAAGTTCTGGGTAACAAAAGAAAGAAAATCAAACCATGGGTCACAGACGATATTTTAAACCTGTGTGATACAAGAAGAGAACTAAAAAAGAAGAAAGGACTTAATTCCCAGTACAGGGAAGAGTATAGAACAGTAGACAAAGAAATACGCTCCAAAATGAAGAGAGCAAAAGAGGGCTGGATTACTGAACAATGTAATATCATCGATAATAGCTTAAGGGGAGGCAACAATAAAAAAGCATTCGAAACACTGAGTAAGCTGACCAATACGAAACTGAATAGAGCAACCGTAATTGAGGATGGTAAAGGCACCCTCTTAACAGAAGAAGCAGATATCCTTAGAAGGTGGACAAAATACTGTAAGGGACTCTACAATCATAAAATAAGCCCTAATTATAGCCTAATAAACAATTCATGCTGGGACAATAGGGAGATCGGTGATTCACCCATACTAGAGTCAGAAGTAGAGGAAGCAATAAAATCACTTAAGGGAGATAAATCACCAGGAATTGACAACATACCGGCAGAACTAATTAAACATGGTGGACCACAAACAGTTAAATGGCTGAAAGCAGCCTGTCAAAAAATCTGGCAAGAAAAAGAATGGCCTAAAGAATGGACTCAGTCACTAATCATTCCAATATTTAAGAAAGGGGACGCAAAGCAGTGCGAGAACTACAGAACAATAAGTTTAATCAGCCACCCAAGTAAAGTCATGCTGAAAGTAATATTGAACAGACTCAAAAAGAAAGTAGAGGAAATACTCTCAGAAGAACAGGCCGGATTCAGGCCGGGCAGAAGCACTGCTGAACAAATTTTTAACATAAGGGTACTAAACGAAAAATGTCTACAACACCAAAAAATGCTAGTACACAACTTTATCGATTTTAAGAAGGCCTTTGACTGTGTGTGGCACGAAGGCTTATGGCAAGTCATGAATAACTACAATATAGATAAAAACATAATTGAGGTTATTAAGTCTTTATATAACAAATCTAGTAGTGCAGTATCTCTAAATAATCAAACTGGCGAGTTCTTCAGAACAACTATAGGAGTACGCCAAGGGTGCATTCTCTCACCAGTCCTCTTTAATTTATTCCTCGAACATATTATGACACAAACCCTACATGACTTTACACCGACACTTAGCATAAACGGAAGACCAATTTCCAACCTCAGATTTGCTGATGATATAGCCCTCATTGGGGAAAACATTGATCAAGTTCAGGACCTCACCTCAAGACTTGATGTTGCAACCAAATCTGTGGGCATGGAAATCAGCACAGAAAAAAGCAAAATACTCATTAACGGAGGAAACAACTCAGATAAATGTATCAGACTTGATGGACATGTATTAGAAGAGGTTGAAACTTTCAAATACCTTGGGTCTACCCTAACAAAAGATGGAAGGTCCACTAAGGAAATAAAAATTCGACTAAACCTAGCCTCTGCCACCATGTCCAAGTTAGGGAAAATATGGAAGAGCAACATCAGCGTCTCAGCAAAAATGAAACTCTACTCGTCACTGGTCCTCTCTGTATTCCTATATGGATGTGAGAGCTGGACCCTGAATGCAGAGACAGAAAGAAGAATACAAGCCTTCGAAAACAAAAGCTATAGAAGGATCCTAGGAATAAGTTACCTTGAAAGGAAAACTAATGAATATGTCTTACACCAGGTCCATAGACTGGCAGGAAAACAGGAACCACTCCTTTCAATCGTAAAGAAACGGAAACTACAATGGTTCGGCCACACGGTAAGACATGACACATTGTCCAAAACGATTCTACAAGGCACAGTAGGAGGAGCACGAAAGAGAGGTCGACCGAATAAGAGCTGGCTTGACAACATAAAAGAGTGGACTGAAATGCCCTTGGATACGCTACAGAAAATAGCATTAAACCGAGAAGAATGGCGAAGACTGATAGCGCGAACTGTCATAGCACCCCCAAGACGAAAGTCAAGGGACTGATGATGATGATGATGATGATGATGATGATGATGATGATGATGATGATGATGATGATGATGATGATGATGATGATGATGATGATGATGATGAATAAAGAGAAACTGACAACAGTTAAAAAGAAAAAAATGTTCCTAAAATTGTAATTTAATGCGGAAGTGGCTAGTGAAGTCTTACATCTGTGATTATCAAGAGCAATAAAACGGACTTATACTGCCGCCACTCTTTGTTTGTCATTTTCCAGTCGACCAACTATGCTTGCTCAAGCGAAAGACAAGTTACCTAGCTGTGCCATTTCTATGTGTATCTACGAATTTAACTGCTCCTGTGGAGAAAGTTATATAGGGCGAACAACTAGACAGCTCAACAAACGTATTTCTCAGCATTTTCCTTTATAGTTCGGAAAAGGCCAAATAGAATCTATAAGAAGTTTTATTTTGACCCATTTGATTGATAGCGGTCACCAAGTGGACAGAAGTAGTGCCTTCAAAGTTATCCATTGCATTCCATTCGAAGATGTCTGATCATGTAACTTGAAGTCAGTTGGTGGTTGGTGAATAGCAGTGGAATCCAGGATGCGCATTTCGTCCTATTTGGGATTCGTCATCTGTATGTACCTTCATTGGTGTTTGAGACTATGGGTACTGGGTTCGAGCCTCGGTGGGAACACCATCATTCACTGACTGGGGAATGCAGGTACATCCAGTGACGAGTCCCAAGTAGGACGAAATGCGCATCCTGGATTCCACTGCTAGTCACCATGATCCAATTGACAATGTAGTATTTAAAACAATTAGTCCCTTTTATAAATTTGGATAGTGTTATTAGAAGACGGAGATTATATGAAAAATGTGTGATGTATTTGCTCTATACATTTCGAACAATCTGATCACACATTTACTTGTCAAGTCGATATACATGAAAAAATTAAAGGCAATTAAATTAAACAGAGTGACAAAAAAAGGATTTAAGAATGATTAACACAAACGTTTGGTAATCCAATCAAATAAGGATTACCAAGGTAAGTTAAGAGTAATAATAAACTGTTTTAACACAGAGGCGGGGTGGGTGCTTAAGTTTATGAATAGCTATAGCCTCAGCTTATTTCAGTAAGCGCCCTTGACCGTTTTTATAGATGACCTTAAAGGCTGAGTTAACATCAATCTTATGGTTCATCTCGATTAGGTGTTTAGCTATAGACGAAGTTGGTAGTCTGACACCTGTGTCTATTGGTTTTCCACAATTCATTTGTTTAATTTAATTGACCTTAATTTTTCATATATATCGACTTGACAAGTAAATGTGTGAGGGATCAGATTATTCAAAATGTATAGCGCAAATACATCACACATTTTTCACATAATCTCCATCTTCTAGTAACACCGTCGAAATGAAGTATTGTTTAATAATAATAATAATAATTTGCTTTATTCCAAAACAGTACATGTGATACAGAATGGAATTCTCAGCATTTTTACTACAGTATTGCATCCAGTTAGTACATTATCAATAAATAGAATTCTACATAGATTAAGGAAACCACAGTTCATTATTACAACAACACATTGGCATGTCGGTAGCAAAGGTAAAGCTGAAACAGTGTTTGAAGGTGTTAGAAAAGTGGGAGCTGTCTTATTAACTGGCGTAAGCGAGAGAAAGAAACAAAGCAGCACATAACGGAAAGAGAAGAGAGAGAAAAGGAAAAGAAAGAAGGAAAATGTTTATTTTCATTGTTCATTGATTTTTTTTAAATCTGCAGTAATTTTGTATTCTTATGCGATCATCTCATAGTCTCCAGTGTCTAGTTATAGTTACTTTAAACTTGGTGATTTTGGTGAGTTTATTACTTCTCATCTACTCAGTATTGTTGATCTTTTGGTGATTTCTGTCACAGAAAACTGTCTTAAATTTGAAATAACCAGTGGATTCAAGCGCTGAATTATCTTTCTGGTAATTGAGTTTTAATATTCTGAGCATTTTATATCGAAGTCAGTCGAAGATGGATACCATAAAGGTTTAATTTTATCACTTCACTCGCATTCACACCTTTATTGTTAGGAAAATACTTTTCGGCTAGTTTAAATCCATTTGATGTAATCCGCATCCTCTTTCTATCTCTCTTTGTGGTACGCTGCAAATGTCAGCACGGAAAAGTGCAAACAAGCTCACGAATCACCTTGAAATAGCCAATCAGAATAAACCTGGCGAATTTCAGATGAAAAAAGCCGAGTATATTCATGAAAAAAAATATTGAATGTAGTGCTAAAATATTAAATAACACATATTTGTTTAAGAAGGTTCAAGAATAACTCCAAGTTTCTAACAGGAGTATCGGAATTCACCCAAATGAGTATCGCCCATGGTCAGAAGCTAAGGTTACGAGTCAGGCATGGTGCGGACGTTCCATGTCCCCACAAAGACTTTTTCTTTTGGCGCAAGGAGTTTCATCGTGCTGAAGTTTCTGTATCAACTTTGTTTACAGGGTGGGGTTGCTAGCCTCACGCCTGAGAAGGGGGTTGTTACATTAAATTATAGTTTACAGAGAAGCGATCTTGTGGGTTGCTCCCATTAGAATCAGGAAAACGAGGAATAAAGCAGTCAGGATAACACCAGCAAAAGGAAAATAATTCACAACAGGAAGGGCAGCGACAACAACAATAAAAAGCCTTAGCAGTAGTATCGCAGTCATATACAGTTAACCAAAATGATACCAAAATCATAGACTCACTGAATTGAGCCGACTTGGACATGTAAATCCATCAATATATACAATTAAAGATATTAGTGTTAGACAGTGACAAAATGGCTAGCAGATAGTTATAGGCATTATCGGTCAACAAGATTATATCCACAGATTCAGTGTTAGAAAGACAAATAATTACAATAAGTTCCACAACTTCTTGGCAAGAAATTCCACAGAAACAAGAGTTTTATGTAACTGAGTAAATGTTCAGTCAGGCATGGGGTTAGACTTAAGGCCGTAAATCATGAACAGCACTCATTATAGGTAGTAAAATCGATGTCTCTATTAGTACTGCACTTACTGCCTGACTGATCGTTTCATTTATGCACTCGTTCCCGTGGTTCACTGTTCTTTATCTTTATCAGATGAAGTGATCGCCTACTTGGAATTTTGATATTTTATAGAATAGAAGTACGTAATGGAAAGCCTCTCAGTCTTCATATTAAGACATTGTCATTTCATATTATGTCTTCGACACATGACAGTTTCGACTCGTAGAGCAATTTCATACTTGCCCGTTGAGTTCCACAGTTAGTATTATGTGAAATCAGTGCAAATAAACAAAGTGTAATCACTTCATTTATTGTCATTAATAAACATCTTATTATTTGTGTAACATATTTATTTACTATTTTAGGTTCTTAATTAACGCAGCTTTGTTTATGACTTTGTCTTTCCATCATAGAAGTATTCTGAAGTACAACACGTTAAACTGACTCACTACTACGTGACAGTGACCTATTTGATTGACTGAGCTACCTAATTTTTCATAAAATACAGTGCGTCAAATCTACTCAGTTGTACTTTGTGTTAACCACCATTTGTTTACGTCCTTGAAGAACAATCTATACTCACGTGCATTTTTTAATGGCTTTCGACATACTACGTCGGGCGAGGGCGTATGCTGCGGATAGAATGAA
This sequence comes from Trichobilharzia szidati, assembly GCA_944472155.2. Classification (NCBI taxonomy): domain Eukaryota; kingdom Metazoa; phylum Platyhelminthes; class Trematoda; order Strigeidida; family Schistosomatidae; genus Trichobilharzia; species Trichobilharzia szidati. The sequence goes on from OX235272.1 coordinate 89,252,203, forward strand.
ATTCCTTCCAATAATGTACTGTAGACTATTGTTTAATTTTAAGAATTTGTCGTAAGGAGTAGATAAGGCCAAGATGGAAATTATACACTGTACTTTTGGTACCAAAATTTTTGGTGCAGACTGAAGAATTCTATCAGTCAAGTTTGCTATGTGGCCACCATATTAGGTGACTCGTCATCACGGTCCACTTTGAATTGTTGATATTAGGTAGTTGGAGGTAATCGGCAGGAAGCCTGACTGCAGCACTGGGTGACGCGGGTTCGAATCTCAGAAGGGACATGGATTCCTTCAAGACTGCAGATACGCCTTGCTGATGAGTCCCAACTAGTACGAAACCTGGGTCAAAGGCTTCCTGTCGATTACCTCTAACTATCTAATATTCTGTACTATATATAAACATGTTCAGAATAAACTTCTTATTAATATCATTATTATTATTATTACCACTACTATTATTATTATAGATTTAGCATCATATCCAACAAATTCATTAGATAAATCCAACAAGCGTTATTGTTTTCATCAATATGAGAACTAAGATGCTTTGGGTAGTCTTTTCAACTTGATGTCTGTGTTGTCAGGTGCCTTAGTTTATTTGTCAAGCTGCTAACTCAATGGACAGACTTTCTTCAGGACTAGTTAGTAGCCAGTGAACAAAATTTGTTATGATTTCATGAGTGTTTGGATTAAGTCATTCCGTCCTACAATGGGTGAGTGTCATCCTGAATAATTTGATGGTATATTCTATGAAATACGCAACTGTTGGTGTAGATTTAAGTAACAGGGAAACCTAATCTTTCTGTATGATTGAAGATACGCCTTGTTGTTGAGGCCAGACAACCGAGAAAACCCAAGTCAAACAGGTTTCCCTAAAGATTAACTACTTTTTTTTACCTTAATACCTAATATTCCCCATCTCACTAACTAGTACTGACAATAATGAATATTTTATTGAGACAAACACAGTCTTTTGTTCAATAAAAATGTTTGAGTACGAAGTATACTCACTAGCTTACTCACTCTACTCTACTGCTAGATTATTATTCATCACAGTTTATTGCTGACTTCAACAACTTTGTGACCTTAGGAGAGAAAGAGATTAAAATTTGATGAGTCATACACTCAGTAATGATTGATTAACAAATTGTCGTCATTATAAAATAAAGACTGGAGCAGAAATGAAACAAGCATTACAGTTTATTAAAGTATATTCTATGTTCTAAGCGACAGAGACAATGTTAAGAGTGAAACCTATGACTTGCTTTGTTGTTAATAACATAATTTTAGGCTCTTTTATTTCTCTCTTATTTTGTATTCTATAGTGAACTCCTTCTTAAACATACTTAGCTACCTAAATTATTAACATTGGCTTACTTTTTTGTACTTTATTCCTTCTTTTGTGTATCTACTGGTTCCGACTATATTAGCACTATGAGCATTACAAAATTGTCCTGTCATTAACCATCATGTAATTATTAGTTTTTGTGGTTGTTTTTTATATTTTTTTTCGACAATATTAACTGACAATCATTGGTTGTGAACGCCATTGTCACCACCTTAAAAATTTTGTATTATTCAGGATTACTCACACTACCACTACAAACACTGCATTAGACCTGACAATAAAAAACAGAACAACAACCCTGAAATGTTATTTTATGATTGTTTAGCGTTGTTTCAACCAAATTAACTGATCATCTTGGCGATAAACATTCTTAAATATCATTTCATAACTTCTTGTATGACTATAGCTTTACTGTCACCATGCATAATCACATCATAGCTTCCACAACCCAATACTGAATTATTATTATATGATGTTTATTTTCCTTTCTACTTTTTGGTATTTTTTCGCATTTAAAAAAAATTTTGTTTGTTTTTTTGCTGTTGTTGTCTTTATATTTTTTTTCTTGAAAATACTCTTTTTAAACGTTGGATAAAAATTAGAATATTGTAGATATGTGCTGAAAATTCCACACTGTACCACTAGTACTGTTAATGGAATAAAGCAAATTATTATTATTGTTATTAAATTATTATTATTATTATATTTCAAGTTTAAACTACCTGAGGAAAGAACAAACAAGCACTGACAGTTGACAGATGAAAATTTTAGTCATGTGGTCTATGGGAAAAATCAGTCACCCATATCAGATACTAGACTTATTTAGATGTAAAGTGATGGATTTAGTTCCTCTGATAAAGGAATTTGATAACAGATTAATTTGTTGGCATCTCAATGCACAGATATGGGTAAAAAACGTTTACCTTATATTAGAATCATGATTTGCTCATATCTTCGGTATTGTACTAATTTGTCTTCCTTTCATGCTTCTTATCTTGTTTGATAAGTATCCTTCATTTGATATTCCGCCAGGTGATATATATATATATATATATATATATACATATATATATTAATATCTGTATTTATATACTACTTATATGTCTTGTCAGTAGAATACATGTTTAGTCAGCATCAGAAACCATCATTTCCAGGGCTACTTAAGAAAGACTTTGTTATACTGCATAGGTCACTAAAGGCTGTCAGTAGGGCTAGTGGGATGTTGCTAAATTAACTGGTTATTACTGTTGTAGATGGACACATGGACTTCTGCAAGAGATTGGCAAATAATATCTTGTCTGACTCTGAACATCCTCTCCATACACAACTCTCTCCTTGCATCTCATCATCTGGGTAGAACTAAAAGCAACTATAGACGACTGTATGCTCGGACGCCTAAGTACAAAAACTGGCAACTCTAAACAATAGGAACCCAAACCAAAACGACCTACGAACGCACAAACGACCTTGAGAAACCAATCAGGTGACTCTGTTGTTTCTAGAAGTAATTATGGATGCCCTACACCTTTTGCGTTGTTAATTCGCTCTGGATCTGTTTGGATAAGGGACTGATTGCAGGGTCTAAAATATAATCGCGGGAGATTACGAGCAAACCAGCAATGGATATTAGGTATCTATGACACTACCCTCAGAAAAGGATATATTGAGGCGATTCTTAATCGCAGTGCTGGTGTATTATTGCCTATTATCCAGCGCTTAGTGCTGCCCGGGACCACTATTCACACAGACAAATGGAGTAGTTATGGTCAATTGTCGAATCTCGGGTATATTCATCATGTAGTCAATCACACAGACGGTTTTCGCAATCCTTTGGATGGAACTCATACTAATTGCATCGAAAGTTTCTGGAGTCACCTGAAAAAAAGGATTAGATTGGTGAATGGATCAAGAAATCCAATGATATACAGTTATCTGGATGAGTTTATGTACAGAAGTTGGTTTAACATGAGTATGAAGACTCCTATGAGAAACTGGGAGCACTTTTTGCAACATATACAAGAATGTTATCCTTTGTAACATTGCTTTACTTTTATATAAACGATTTTTTACAATTATGCGCCGTTTCTTTGAGCCTTCTGATTGGTCGAAGCTGTCCTTGACAAGGTTGTTTGTGCGTTCGTAGGTCGTTTCGGTTTGGGTTCCTATTGTTTAGAGTTGCCCAAAAACTCTACAATACCTTATTTAGCATACATTTTGTGTGATGAGAAAACCGTAAGACAGGAAATTACCAGCTTACTGAGGAACTCTAAGTAAACGGTATTGTTTTTTGTTCTCATTATTACATTGTCGTTATTATTTCCACTTGATTTAATTTTATATTCACTTCTTATTGAACAATATTATCAATTTAAATGCCTTATTTTAGTTAGTATCCCTGTAATGAGAAAATTAGATGTAATATTGTATTGTGACAACAGAAGACAAGGGCCAGGCAACAGATCGTTTATTAAGGAAATCAACACATATTTATAGCTTTTCATGTACATTATCATAGATTATTGTTAGCAGAAAAACACAGTCTTTTGATTGGTGGTTTCTCACTGAACGTTTCATCTTTCTTTCATTTCTTTGTGACTGTTTCTTGAATGTCAGATCATCTCCATATGCTAACTGTATCCGCCTACGCAGAGTCTGCTGTGGTTGATTGCTGAGTCAGTCTATGTTCATATTTTTCTCACTACCGATATTGAGGACGCAAATATTGACGTAAATTACCATCTACCAATTTGGCTAGCAGCCAGCTCTCACCACAGTATTACAGGGTGAAAATTCCACATTTGTACCAAAAGTACTGTTTGGAATAAAGTTATTATTACTGTTATTATTGTTAATATTATTAACTATTAAGGTAAATTTTTTCTTAACTTATCAATGAAGTGAGTTGGTTTACTTCCTTTAAGTACTCATTTTATCTCGGATTCAACTCATGCTTATTTCAGTAATGTTGTGTATATGTCTGTCATCTGTCCGATATCAACTGACAGTAGAAGATATGTGGCTAAGTGATACAAATACAGGATTATTAGTGAACTAGAATTGGGACACATTTAGTCTAGGAACATCTCTTTTTTATCGCCTGCTCAAATATCTTGTGGGCTTCAGTCATTATTACCTTGACTCTATACCTAACACAACTTCTGAATTATAACCATCTTTTAAAGAAACTACTTCAAATGGTGTGTAAAGTTTTTTGGTCATGTCGTGTCCTTTGAGTTGTATGATATAATTCATGAATAATCTCCATCTAGATAGACATTAATGAAAAAAATATTCAGTTCAGTGAAGAGGCTCTTTTCGGCAAATTCATTTTTAACTGTACAAAGCTGAATGAAAACGACTTACCACCGGGATCCGATGCATCTGTAGTCCTGACGCCCTAAAAGCAGAACTAGATCTTCTGAAAGGAACAAAACATAACTTATTCAAAAAAAATGTTACATGAACCTGGATCTTAAGGGAGACTTAACCTGCGGTATCCTTAAGTGGAGAATTTCATCATCTTTGAGAACTCCATTCTTCACAGTAACGCTTAGAGTTGTGTTCTCTAGTCGTCCATTGGTTTGAAGAAGCCTTAAGGATAGGAGCTGGCATCTGACTACTTCTGTGTGCGTACATATATACATATAAGTTCACCTGAACTTGTGCAGTCACGTATGTTAGTCGTTCGACTCATGTCCGGTCTAAAGAAGGTTCAAGAACACTACGTCATGTGGCTGCAGAAAAACACTAGTGGCTCTATACGGAATTCGATAATCGAACACCTTATCGATAACAGTCATTCCATCTCAACAGCTACCCTCTTCAAATTTATCTACAAAGTGAAGTATAACTTGCCAAAGGCAATACGCTTTCGTCTTCACTGCATTGCTGAATCTTTAGCAACTTAGTTAGAAAAACCGGAGCTATGCATACAAAAGAAAACTATTCAACCGCTTCTACTGTCATGGTAACTGCCTCGTTGATTTCTACTGACTTGTTTGTTTGTCTTACTCCTTGTAGGTCTTGTATTTCTTTCGAACTCTTGCATAATTCCATATTTTCCATTGTTTCTATGTGCGTCTTGATTACAACTGATTTACTAAATTATTTATCTTAATACGTAACTCTAGTACACCTACATAATATTAATAACTATGGTTGTGACACCTTATCACTTTTGCTACTATTTTGTTACATAAAATAACTGTAAATAAATGTGATTGTACATCTAAAGAAAATCAGTTTGTCGAAGAGCCTCTTTGCTGAACTAACTGTCTTGCTTTCATTATTGCATGATTTCACTGAGTACCTTTCCTTGTCATCGTGGGTAAAATTTATTTTGATAAAGTCTCACAGTGTTATACAGAAATATCAACTGATGGCGTTTTGAGCACAGTTTGTTGCTTATAATACTCGCACAACTGTTTACTTCATTTATATAATTCCATCATTTTTCATCGATTGATTTGATTGGTAGTAGTGTAACAACAAAAGACGACGGCCAGGCAACAGATCATTTATTAAGGAAATCAACGCATATTTATATATTTTCATGTACATTATTATAGATTAGTTAAGCAAACAAACACAGTCTTTTAAGAGATTGGTAGTTTCTCACTTAAAGTTAATCTTTTATCTCTTTGTGACTGTTTTTTGAATGTCAGATCACCTATATGTTAACTGTATCCGCCTACACAAAGTCTTCTGTGGTCGGTTGTTGAATCACTCTTTGTTCATATTTTCTCACGACAAATCTTGAGAAAGTAAACATTGACGTAAATTACTGTCTACCAATTCGGCTAGTAGACAGCTCTCACCACAGTAGTATTGTCCATATTTCCAGTATGAGTGATGAGTCATTCCTATTGCATTTATTGGGTGTAGACTCGATCGATGAACAAGGATTCATTAATCAACCTCTCTCTCTCTCTCCACCTACCTATATTACTTCTTAGAATTTTGACCCTCTCCCACCATGCTATTGTGTCGTTATGTGTTAATACATGCATGCAGTGTAATCGCTGAGCTTTTTTCTAAATTACTTATCTTTGCGAGTGGGGTCAACCATTCTTAACTTAGCTAAATTATCATGTTCCGACAATCTGACTACCCCTGATCTACTAGTTTGACCTATGTAGGGTATTTTGTAAATTATATTATTTTGTCTAATTGGGTCAACCGCTGGAGGTCCTTTGACCTACAGAGCTTGTCCTGCCTCAGTGAGTCAGTTTGCAGGTTTGAATGCCACTGTAATTCTGCTTCGTTAAAAATCCTACGTAGGGTCTCAGATGTCCCCTCCTTTTTTGGTACAACAGTAGATGCCTTATATTCTCTCCTATTTATGTTATCATTAATAGTTTCTTCATTATTTTTTATTAATTTATTATTTTATTTTATTTACTATCATGTGATACTATTGATTCAGTGTAATTTAAAACAACATTAATTTTGTTAATAACAGTAATTCTTTAATTATTATAGTCGTATAACTGTAGAACCTGATGACGCATTTATCGAAAAGAATATTCTTTGTACGCTAAATTCAGTCTTTTGAGATCTTAATGCACATTTTGAATCAATTAAATTGAATCGCTTGTCAGACGATACAACTGTATAATTCATAGAGAATTCAAATAAGTTCACTTCATATTTGAGTTTGTGCTAAAGATGTTTAGTTTTTGAAAAATAATTTCTAGCTTCGCAGTTAAACCGGTTTCGTGTCGTGATACTGAGTTGAACACTAACATTTCTACTTATTTAGGTATCAGTAGTTTTGTCATTCTACTGTTTCAGATTCTTATGACAAAGATTTTACATACTATCAGCCTTAGTATTAATTGTTATTATCGTTTTTAAAATGTGAATTCCTATATGCATTTATTTCACTTCTCCTAACGTAATATGTGAAAAAGATTCTGTTCTAAATTATAATCATAAATAAAGTGCTTTGTCGTTTTTCATTTTGTACAAAAGTAACAAATCGTTACTGTCTGAAGACTGTGAGAATGAATTATTTTTTTCTCAAGAAATACATGAAGTATTCATTGAATGAATCGTTGTTTGTCAATATTTTAAATAACGCGGGTCATTCACTCTAATACATTTAAACAAAATAGTAAAATAAGTGCGCCTTTACAAATTTCAATTTGTATTATTTTTTTCAACAAATAATCTATTACTTTTGTCATTTTGTGAGATAATCTTCGTTCTTATTATCATTTTAAGTGATAATATTAAATCTAGACTGAATTTCATTGTTGCGTAATAGTAGATTGAGGGATTCGTGGGCGTTACATGTATATACGAACAAACAGATGAACAAGCAAACAGAATGACTGAACGTAATTCAAAGTTAGAAAATAAAATAAAATGAAATTTCAATTAAATTTTTGCACTACGCATTTGGATTGTTTAAATAATTGTAATTTTGAGTGTATAAACACAAATCAATAGTCGGTACGCTATAAATAAACGTGATTACAAAACTTCAGGTATTTTAGTTGACACCATGTACTAACTACTGTTGTGTAGCTCTATTTTAACCAAACTAGCGTACACGTATATCCTAGTACTTCTTCGCGTTTATAATTGTGTCCTAACGTTGTGATTACTCGACATCCACAACGTAATTCAAAAGGCACTTGCGAAGGAATACGATCGTGTATTATCGCATTAATCAAAATTCAAAAATTGAGCGAGTACAAAAGTATCAATTGTTAACACGCAATCTTTAGAGTGACAAACAAATCAAAGTCCAATTACATAGTGTAAGTATACCACGATGATGAGTAATAAAATGGGTCACTACACTACAAAGTGAAACAGTATTGTTTACTAGTTGACGATTGGAACCAAAAGTTAACAGTCATAATCATAGCTTTAATTGTTTTCTTATCTTTGTTGTTAGAGAGTGTTGAGATCTTTCCTGTTACAATTATTGTGCTCTGACTTGATAAATAAAGCTATTGGTTTGATCACGGAATGACATCGGTTAGAGAAACACTGGAAAACCTGGGGGTACTGGACAGCTGTTTCCTCCCAATTCAGGACACTTCAGCTGTTGGGATATAATCCAATGACCCATCAGTTCTGACTTCTGCCACTACTCCATGGTTTTCACTGGTTCTTTAACTGGAGTCAGTTCATCATCAAACTTGAAATCAATCCAACCCCTGCAAACCAACAACTGAAAATTGATTTGATCCTCACTGTTGACTGAACACAGGATGAATTTGTTTGAAATCCTGCTGAGCAGCCATGACCAGAGGAGTCCATAAAGTTGGGTGTAAAGACGAATAATCTCCGATGACATTGGCTGCAGGTCACACTATATATCGCAAATTGGCAAAAGTTAGAATCGATGGGTACTTGGATTCCGTCCCATTGTCAGAATGACCAAAGAGCTCGCCTTGGGTTCGATCCCGGGTGGGGTCATGAATGCATATTTTGAAGAGTCCTAGACACAGACGAAATAGCTACCTAGTAATTCCTGGTTTTCAGTGATCAAACCTAAAACTAATCAGATCTCTGCAAACCGGTACTTGGAAACAGCGCTTCTGTTATCGATCCCTCTTTCAACTACATTACGTTTATTTTTGTTTGAGGATTTCCCTTTGTGATTACATGCAACTGCGAATTTAAGCTTTTCGTCAGATTTCTTATTTTACCCAGGCCTTTTAACCAACTTTTGACAGTGTGATGAAGTTTAATTGATCGACACCTGAAATTTTCCCCGGGGCATTTGGCATTTATTAAAAAACTGGATGGAACTCGTCTAGGAGATCTGTGACTTAACTCATTTGAAAGACTGATTTGTGTGTGACTATCTGCTTAAATATATATATATATATATACGTCTTAGCCACACTACCCGCTTACCCGATTTCCTGGACCAGTATAACTTGATGCCCAGGCTACTCTTTACACTGCCCAGTTAATAAAAGACCATATAAGATTTGTGTGTATGTGGTTGTTCTAGCATTTATCAAGGCAAAACAGTACAGCGGGGGGGGGGTTACAAGAATACAACAACTCAGCACAATGTGTCCACTAGGCATTGGTCCCTAAAGACAGTCAACTGTCGACTGTCTGTCTTCGTTTTATATCCAGCAGTGGAGACAAACAAATTGTGAACTAGGAAGATGAATTATTCTAAGTCTTTCTTATCCGTCTGAGAGAATTTCTGTGATCCGAATACATTCATAGACCTCTTCATCACCAGATCATTAAACATGATTAGTGCTGGATCAGAGTGACCTAAACAGCAAGCACTAATTTTATTGACTTTTGGATGAATATATCACAAGTGCACATAAGTAGATTCAAATCGTATGCATTCATTACATTGACTGATTAAAAAACATCTAACTAGTTGACACGATAAGATTAGAATAATAAAGATTAAACAATGCGCCATTATTGATTTTCCCTTTTTTCGGCAGCTCTCATAGATTCAAAGCAAAATTTTGTGAAATTATCAGTCCTCAACTTTATTTTATTTTTGACAGCGGATGGTGTATATTCTTATGAGGTGGCAAGTGTGGGGGGGTTGATTTTTAAGTCCCTTGGTTGAGGCGGTTTTCACTTTTATTTTCAAGAAGTTAAATGTGTTTTTATGGATCAAAGGAGGTAAAATTTAGTTGAAACAAGTGAATCTGATATATGTGTGTTTCAGGTTATCATTATCTACGCGGTAAAGTGCATTGATCCGTGTGGAGCATCTTTAATAGTACATCTGTTTTTGAGTGTATTTAGTCAAGACTACATTTAAACGCTTATCATATATTAATTGGTGGATGGTGACTAGCAGTGGAATTTAGGTTGCGCATTTCGTCCTACTTGGGACTCGTCATCAGGATGTACCTGCACTCCTCAGTGAGTGATGATGCTCCCACTGAGGCTCGAACACAGTGACCATAGTTTCAAACGCCAAAGCGTGACTCACTAGACCACTCGGGCCACTAGCACTTCTGTCCGGTCAATCGCAGGGGAACCTAAAACTGAATTGAATAATCAATATGACCCGTTGCACAAGAGGTGGCTCTCGTGGCCCAAGTGGTCTAGTGGATAACGCTTTGGCGTTTGAAACTATGGGCATTACTTGGTTCGAGCCTCGGTGGGAGCATCATCACTCACTGAGAAATTCAGGTACATCCAGTGACGAGTCCCAAATAGGACGAAATAGGAATCCTGGATTCCACTGCTAGTCACCATCCACCAATTAACTTCTAATTACATGCCCAGACATCGTCGAAGCATCTGCACAAGAAGGCGACATGTCAACCTGAGACCGAGCACTTTGGTCCAATCAATCGACGGGAAAATCTTAAATTCAATTAAATAGCTTATCATATATGTATAACAAACTTACTATAAGAGATTTTGTAGATTTTAACTTAAGTGATCAGGTGTAGCTAGAGTATTATGCGTGGTTAGTTATTTAGAAGTCATTAACTTGGAGCAAACTTTTCATGCTCCGGGATATGAGTAAGGGCCGATGATGTTCAAACGTATGACCCTTTGGCTGGAAATTGAGTACTTTAAGCCAATGAACCACATTCCCACCATCGTTGTATTTTCGACGGAATTGGCATCTTCTCGGAGATTCAAATTCAGTTTACCCAGTATTGTAGTCAAAGACGTTATTGTGTTACACACCAACTGAATTCATTGAAATCTACACAAGTTTTATTCTGTTGATGGAATTCAATATACTTTTGTTCATTACTTCAGATGCAGCCGTTAAACGCGTCTTCCTGTACCTGTAGAAGGATTGTGATTCCTGCCTACTAGTCTTTGTTTGCTAAACATTTAAATGAGTCATGCATACTATGTCTTATTTTCCTTTTGTGTACTTATGAAGCGTGATCTGATTGGCTGTTTATTTATATCTTTCAGATTGATTTTTTAAATGACGGTAATATAATATCATGTTAGGCCATTCAAACGAGTAATGCTTATTAGTGAACTAGAATTTGGACGTGTTTATTCTAATTTTTTTTTTCAACAGACTAGCCACCGTCAATGAACTTGTGAGTATTATTTCCCTTTTTCGCCTTTAATGGAATAAGTACTGATCTTCTAATGGCTTTAATGAACGCCTCAACCAAATACACTTGTCAAAGTTATCAGTTATCCAACTGCCATTAACATTACTATGGCAAATATTACTGATAAGGAATTGTAAGTAGTATATTAGTGACGTCTTCTGCAAGAATCTTGAATTGAGGAGTTATAGATTAAGTTAAAAAGGTGAGAAGCCAGCATATACAAAGCAAGGAATGAAGAAATAAAAAGCGGAGTGCGAATAACTTTTGCGGAATAAAGTCTAAATGTAATTCTGTTTTTTCAGTATTCCTGAGAAAATATATCTCATTAATTCACACTTTTGTGGCTTAACAAGTAGAAACAAGCTATTCTGTGGTTCTGTTCATTACTTTCCAATAAAACAAAGTATGCATTAAAATAATTCCATTCAAGCTTTGAGAAACTAAACTCTATAATTCATGTTTTGTGCAGCTTTAGTCCACCTTGTTCAATTATAACTTTGCTAATGATATGAGAAAATAATTTTGGCGCTATGGCAGAGTACAATTCCATATTAATAATTGTCATTGTTTCCTTTAATTCATAGAGGAACATAGGGCTTCAGCCATACGTCTCCATTGCGTTCGGTTCTCTGCCACCGTTTTAAGCTGGCTCCACGTCTGACCACATGCTTTCATCTCCTCTTCACATGACCTCCCCCATGTCACCTCATTGATGCCCAACTCACCGTTTCTCATTCGGGTTCCACTCGAGCAATGGCCTTGCGTGTGATGTCACTCACTTGATGGTTTGTTTTCTCAGAGTATGGCCAATCCACCTCCATTTCTTCCTGCATATTTGTTGCACAATCGGTTCCTGGTTGGTTAGTTCCCAGAGATCCCTGTTGCTGATGGGGTTCTTTTTCTGGCCATCTGATTTTGAGTATTGAGCGAAGACAGCTGTTGATGAAGGTCTGTAGTTTGTTCAAATTGCGCTTCATGACGCGGCGCCAAGTCTCTGATCTGTATAGTAAGTAGCACTGACTTCATATTGGAGTTGAAAATCCGGATCATATTTTTCATGCTGTGTGCTGCTGATCTCCACTCAGACTTGAGAGAAATGAAAGCTTGCTTTGCTTTCCCGATCCTTGCTGCTTTGATATCCTTATCAGTTCCATCAGCCTGTAGTTGTAACGATGCTTCCCAGGTGTGTAGGTAGGTAAAGGAGGTGTCTTCTTTCAGATTTCTCCCATTTATGTTGATTGTTGTCTTTTGTTGTTGTGGTTGTTGCTGTTGCCATTGGCCAGGAATCTTCATCATTCCCCTCTGTTTCCTCTGCGTTCACCTGAAGTCCAATCTTTGATGCTTCTCCTATCGCCAACTTATTGCTTTTCACCTGCATATCTTCCAGTTTGTGGAAAGTCAGACATATCATCGCTGAGATCCAGATCCTCCAATTTTTGTGTGGGTTCATTTTATGCCTGTTTCCTCATTGCCCGCTGTCTGTCACATTATCTAGTCTACTGCACTCAGGAAAATCACTGGAGATATTAGGCAGCCTTCCTTGTCTTACTCCCGTCTTCACTTCAAGGGATTCCGTGAGTTTCTCATTGTGGATTACGTGGAATGCAGCGTTGTCGTACAACTGTTCGATGAGATGTATAATTGTTGGCGGCACCCTTTTGCAGTGGCGAAGTAGTTTCCAAATCACCTCTCGATCGACGCTGTCGAAGGCCTTTTCAAATTCAATGAAGTTGAGATTCCAATGCCATAATAGAATGACTTTATTTGATATCACACAAAGGGAGACAGTATTACTATCTGGATCAGGTTGTGAGCTTAATGTGCTGCCAGTGAACACATCAATGTGATCAAAATAAATGTCGAAAACTTCCAGCTGGAATTAGTTTGCAAGTATCTATTGTTCCAGGTAAAATTGTGTGTAATTCCATATTAGGTAAGCTTATTTTAATAATCACACAGTGATGCAGTATTGAGGACTGAATGACAACGTTTAGAGCATGAATTATTGCTCATTATCATGTAAATTTAGTCACACAGTTTCACAGTTTGTCTTATATGTATTTTCTTTCTTTCTGTCTCTCTCACTTCCTTTTGTTGTTTGTTGCCACTTTCCATATCTCCAGTATAGGTGTTGCCTGATTCCGATTGCACGTGTGCAGTGTTGAATCGACAAACAATGCTTCAGCGATTAACCTCTCTTTCCATCTAACTGTGTTACTTTTTTAATTCCACCCACCCTATTGTGTGATTACTTGCAAGTGAATGCAGTGCAATGGCTGAGCTTTTTTCTAGGTTATTTAACCTAGCAGGGTCAATCATTCTAGGTCTAGCTAAATTTTTATGTTCCAATAATCTAGCTGACCCTGATCTACTAGTTTGACCTATGTAATTGACCTCACAGTCATTAATTGCATGGTATTTGGTAAATTATATTATTTTTCTTAATTGGATCTATTGGGTCCTTAAGTATGCATATATTTCAATTAGTCTGAAGTTTCCAACTGATTTTGTAATTGTCCTCGAAAGAGTACAACACCAGGCTAAATTAAAGTGTTCATATTAAAGTTTTTTCAAGTCCTATGTGACTGACTCATTGCTTAGCTTAAACAAAAAATTCTGATTTTCAACACCAATGTTAAGTCGGTCACTTCTTCTATATTGTTCAGAAACCTGGAATGTCAGGTAAAGCATTTTGAACAGGCTACTTCAGACTCTTATCAACAGTTGCCCCCTTCACCCCCCCTTCACTGAAGACTGGATGACCAGGTGGCCTGAAAGAATTAGGAACAAGAAACTCTGGGAACTTACCAACCAATAACCTACTGGCCAACAAATATTTCGGAGAAAATGGAGGGAGATTGGACATACACTGAGGAAACTGTCGTGTGACATTATATGCCAAGTCATCGCTCGAGTGGTACCCGAGTGAGTGATGAGTTCGGCATGGGTCCAAGGGTGACATGGAGATCGCGTGAGGATGAGATGAAAGCCTTTAGGCAATCGTGGGGCCAGATGAAGAGAACTGCAGTAAAACAAGACAAGATGAAGATGTGCTGTTGAAACCTTATGTTCCACTAGAAACCCAGGGGAACAATAATGAATAATATACATGACTGACTGAGTCTGATTGAATTTCAGCATAGAACTTTGTACAGAACTGTAGTCGTTAAAGTTTTCGTACTCCGCATAACAAAGGTAGAGAAGAAATGCAAGGGAACTGTAATGAATGGAAATGCACGGGAGAGAGAGAATAATCACAAGGAGAAATCTAGGAATTTAATGAATAAGAACGATTACGAAGAGTGATTATATCTCACCAACGAGAACGATTTTGAGCCATATCACCAGAGTCTCGAGGACACAGGTCAGACAGTCTACACCACCTTATGTGCCAAATTTTAATGCTACCACTGCTAACTATTTACCAATGTAATCTGATATCATTTAACATTGATGGTTGGGCATGCGTATCGCATATCCGAGTCATCTCAATCTATGCAGCTTCATGATTTCACCGACTGATTTGCCCTCCTTACATAGCACTCTACGTCTAACCTCAATATTACTCACCGAACAATTCTACTTAACACATAAGTTAGAACACAGACACCTACGGTCAAAGACAACTAGACTATTTAAACGGTCACGTCTCACAGCCATAAAACAGGCAGTATTGAATTGCTTCACAGTACACCCATCCTTTGATTGACATCTGGATGTCAAGTCTGCTCCAGGAATGACATAAGCTGGTGAATGCCACAATAGGCTTTTAGGCGAAGTTACACTCTAAGCACCAGTAAGCACAATTCATCAAATGACCTTGAACGCACTAGTCACATGAAGAAGACTGTTATTCGTATTATATATATATATATATATATATACTTTGATTGGACACTAGTAACTAGTGTGATGTGTCTAGTCCTTTCTTTGGTGCAGACTGAATTCCATCAGTCAAGTTTGCAATGTGGCCACCATTCTAGGTGGCTCGCCATCACGGTGCACTTTGAGTTGTTGATATTAGATGGTTGGAGGCAATCGGGAATAAGCCTTGGACCTAGTTTTCGTGCTAGTTGGCACTCACCAGTCATCAAGGAGTATCTACAACCTTGAGGGAACTTATGTCCCTTCTAAGATTAGAACCAGCATCACCCATTGCTGCAGTGAGAGACGTTACCACTGAGCTATTCGAGCTCGCAACTGACCTTCTGTGGGACTGTATATATAAATATATATGAAAATAACGTATAAAAAAGGTATAAAAGTGTTGCACAGTATACCTTTCTCTGGCGGGTGATAAAAATGAGTCCCAGCTTTTTATAGGTGCATCAATAGAGAAGTTGGACCATACTTTATACATATATTCATCTAAAAGGCTTTAAATAACATTCTTTTGAGATCTGTTAATGGCTCTAATCCTTTTCTTCAATCTTCCTCAGAATCCCTCAGTACAATTGGTATGGATCCCATTAATGAAATCCGGAAAATCATTAGTGTAATTTACTCTATGGTGAATATATCCCAGGGATGACAATGAGTTAAATCCTTTCCATTCATCTGTAAGTACTACAGATCCTCGTTTCACCAATCTAGTGATGATGGGTATTAAAGTATTTGGCTTTCTATCTGTTATTCTCACGGAAGATCCTTTCCGTAAAGTGGTATCGTGCAATCCAATCACCCAAACATTATTTGCTTTTTCATGACTACGGTTGTATTTCCTGTTTCATAAGACTGTTTCGTCTATATGTGCAATAACACCTTCTCCTCCCAATAAAGAAGTAAGTCTCTCCATTTTCCGAGATGCGATATCTCTGAAGTACTGGTACCACTGAACGGCTGTAGCTCTCATAGTGTTTTTCAAAACCCAGTAATTACAAATATTAGCCAATGGATTGATATCAGTTAGAGAACCATTGGAAAACCTGGGAGTAGTGGAAAGCTGTTTTGTCCGAGTTTGGGACTCATTAGCAACACACATCCACCGGGTGTCGAGCCCAGGACTTTCGGGTTACAAGGCGAACTCGTAGACCATTCAGACACTGGGACCTGAATCAATGTCCTGTGAATTCTAACTTGTAACGGCTCGTGATCTTAGCTTGACTGGCGCCAACCAATGTCTTCGGCGAGCATTTGTCCTCACTCCTGACAGGATGGACTTCACACTGGTCACGACTTCTCACTAGAATTCCAGGAAACTCTGTCCTGTAGCCAGTCGCCGATGATTCCCAAACTAGGATAAACCATCTTTCCAGTACTCCCTACTCGTTTTCAATGGTTCTCTAACTGATATCATTCCACTGTCAAACTTGAAAAGCAAATCAAATCCCTACAAACCAACTCTTGAAAATTACAAATAAACAAAATCTGGGTTAATGACATATGGGATCTATCAGAAAATAATCCTACGAAGTAATGTATTCATCGTCTTATCTTCCCTCACAACGCTGAACATATCCATCAACCGATCTACTGAAGCTTTTTATATTCATGCTACCTTCAAATGAACGAATTCTTCCATTTTTAATCAGTCTCACATCTAAGTAGTACTGGAAATCTTGGTCTACACCAAATTTCAGACACAACTTTGTTAGAGCAGATATTCCACTTGGAGAATCTCACTGGTCCATTCAAGGTCATTGGCGCGGTCCTACTCCGTTGGGTAGTTACTGGTGCTTAAAGTTTAACCTGTCCGCCTTTTGTATCCATATTGAGATTTCATCAGAAATCAGTACATTATGGCTGATGAAACTTCCTAAACAAATGAAGTGGTCAACCCGCCCACATATATTTGCTGAGACTAACGCATCAGAAAAAACAAACACCAAAATAGTCCACCAAGTGGAACGGAAATCTATTACTAATTTTGTGTTTATACATCTCAAAAATAGAAATGATCATATGATGAATTGAATATCAAAATTAACAAAAAAAAACGTAGTCTACTTAAAATTTTTACAGTTAAAAAACCCAAAAGTTTTAAAAAAATTATCATAATGCGAACCAATCATCTAGTTAATATATTCTAACAGGAATTTCTATACGCATATTTGAAAGTGGATTAATTTACATTTGTAAATGATATAATAACTAAACATATGCGTTAGTTGAAATTCATATGTATATCTCACTGTATAACTTAAAAAATATAACCTAATTCACTTACGACTGTATTTACAAATTTTCGAAATATACGATCTTAATCCATGTAAAACAGTTAGTGTTCACTGATGTTCCTAAGTCTTCTGGACAATTTGAGGCGGCCTGTATTAATCATTGGGCTACAGAAATTGCTTTCCACCAAAAATGGTTAATTTCATCTGAATTTATCATTGTTTTAATCATCCAGTTATATCAAATGAACTTGCGCGCTGATTTAACTTGCTTCCAAGTAAATGCTGTGCTTTTCTTCAACGAAATGAAGATATACTTCAGATTATCACTTTGCATGTAAATCGTGTATGAAGAAAAGAGCATTTTCGAACTAAATATGATGAAAATTTTTGTACCATATGTTCGCGTATCGCCTGAAATGAAGCTTTATCATTATTATTGCGTTTAGCATGCAGTTCGCTCCTGTCACATTTAGGATTTTTCTGTAGGAGTGGTCTTCTTTGGATTCAAGTACAGTGATAAGGAGGGAAATGGCTGAACTTGGTGACTGTTTTACTCTTTTGGGCAAAGTTAAACCTTAAGTACCACTAACTACCAATCAGCAAATGACCTCGAACGCACCAATCACGTGAAGGAGGCATTTTCGGGTATGGAATACATATATTAGTGAAATAATGCATAAAAACTGTAGAAAAGTGTTACAGAGGATATTTTGCTCTCACATGTGATATAAATAGCTCCCAGTTTTAGGTTGGAGTATCAACAGAGAATAATTCCATTGTGGGTAAAATTTATTTTGATAAAGTCTCATAGTTATATATGTCCAAACCAAGTTCACTTTTAACAGTGTGAAAAAATTCGAACAATGGGTATATGATATTCATTATAATAAAGGTTTTTTGTATTTCCCAATGAATGAGAAACAAAACGATATTGTTTTCACTGACGTTTCGCTATTTAATGCGTCGGTGGCACAGTGGTTAGGACTCTCGCCGACCATGCACATGGTCCGGGGTTCGATCCCCTGCCGGCGCACACCCGATATCTATGGTTGGCCTGAATTTGGGCTACCGATATCCATGCTGAAAATTCCATACTTGTACTGAAAATACGGTGTGGAATCAAGCTGTAAATAAAAATAAAAAAAAAATTAAACCGGAATTTACAAAATCTCAGCATCTATATATATATATATATATATATATATATATAAAACAAAGAGTTAAGGGGTGAGAAAATAGACTTAGGTCAAGTTAAAGGGACATATTGAAAGTAAAAATAACAATGAAGATCACTAAACCATATAACAAAGGTAATAGTACGTCTGCTATGATATCAAAATAAAGTTTACTAACTTGATCATCGTCCGTCTGTCTGGGGGCATTTTTAGTTGTCAAGTTGGTCAATTGGTAAAGATAACAAAACCAAGTGTAGATTGTTGGATTTGATCAGTGTGTAAAATTATAAAAGCAGCGTGTGTGTTGACATAATGAACTTGCATATCACATTCATGTTGATTTTGTCACTTGATGGGGGAGGGAGGTGTTGTAACCAGGTCAGATTCTGTATTAGTCCATCATTCCTATTCAGGCAATCTGGATTCCATTTGATATGAAGCGCTCTTGATATTAGACGTTCTTTGTGATTTCTGAAATGCTTTTTCTCGATTATTTCGATATTGTCAAAATCAATTTTGTGGCTTTATTCTATAGCGTATAAACTCCCTGTGGCTGATGATTTTTCAAGTTTTTCTAGTTCACTAACTGGATTTCTCGGTGGTCGAATAGATGCTCTACGGTGTTCATTTCTTCTGATTTTGATTTCTCGAGATGTTTGTCCGATGTATATCGCATCACATTCCAAGCATTTTATTTCATAGACACAATTAGGTAGAGAATCTTTAGGGATTTGGTCTTTTATATGGACAAGGTTGCTTTGAAGTGTGTCTGATATTTTGAAGAAAACTCTAATATCGAGCTGATTGAGTACTCTTCTGATATCGTCTGACGTCTCTTCTCTATATGGAATGACGACTGTTGAGGTCCATACTTAATGTCAGTGTTGATTTTGTTGATGAATTTCCTTGGGTAGTTGTTTTGCTTGAGAGTTTCAGTAATGTTTGATATTTCTTCTTCTTTTTCTTTCTCATCCTTTAAGAAATAATGTTCTCACCACTGCAGGGGAAGACTGACGAACCGTGTAATAGCTATGTCTTCAGTGATCCGCAGCAGACTGGGACAAATCTGTACCTTAGTTACCGTAAATTATTTTCAAACGTCATTTCCGTGACCACTGTCTACCAGAGATACAGAAAATGGTATTACGAAAATGTCAAATTCCTACAAAATGACCCTTGAGAATTAATCTTATGCTCACCGGTGAATGGCTACAGGATGAAGTTGACTGGAGTTCTAGTGGGAAGTTGTGACCAGTGGAGTCCTTTAGATCGGGTGTGAGGACAAATACTCGCCTGTGATGGTGATTAGCGGTCGCGATGAAATCACTAGTTGACAAAAGTTAAAATTCATAAGCCGTTGGGTTCTGGTCCAAGTGGTTTGGCCTCGTAACCTGAAGTGCTTGGTTCAGTCGCTAGCGGCGAGGTCATGGGTGCACACTGCTGCAGAAGCTTAAACTAGGACGAGACACATGCCTAGTACTCCATGGTTTTCAGTGGTCCTTTTACCATCAATCTGTGATCAAACTTAAAACACCCCAAATCCCTACAAACTAACTTCTGAGAATTAAGTAAACGAAGTCAGAAAGATACGTGTGAACCTCGGCACCATTATGGACAATAAAATGCGCTTAATGTTCACCCGGCGGGTGCGTACTGATGAAGAGTCCAAACTAGGAAGAATAGTCAGTTTCCAGTGGTTCTCTAACTGATGTCAGCTCATGATGTAATCCTTCATGCAGTCAAAATGTCATCAGCAAGTAAAATCTGTATCAGTGTGTGTTGTATCAAATAAAAAAATTTCTGTTGTGCAATTATAATTTACCAGAGTGCCCAAATCATATTCGTATCCTTACTGCTCTAACAGTCAAAAAACATTACTTGAACTGTTTGTTGATTTTCAGTTTGTTTGTTTTTGAAAAAGGGATATCTGACATGATTCCCGGAATTGATATTTATCGGAAATGAAGAAAATTTGAGAAACCTTGATTGTGTTTTGTTAGTTCATCAGTGTTTCCTCTAATATATATATGCGTAAACCACACGTGCGCATACATACACACACACATACAATTGTCGTCAAGTACTCATCCAGAATTGTGAAAACACCTTTGTTTATTACATACTTGTTCCAACATAAATATCAACTGCAGGATGAAAATAAATAATCACAAGTGTGTTTTTGATAACAAGTTAAATATTTCATAAACATCTAACATCACAAATGAAATCACAAATATTTAATCGAGTAATTATTTCGTGCATCGGATTTTAAAGACATTCCGTTGAACTGAATATTTACAGACTATAGAAAGTGTCACAATGGAACCACCTCTTGAAAAAACAGAGACTACAAATGTGTTCAACAGAAATCAAGGTATAGAGATATTGCTTAATTGATACTTACATATGTATTACCGTTCTGGACAACAGGTATTCATAGAAGCGTTTACGTAATGAATGCTGACTGGTAATTTCAATCCTCCTCTCATTGAATGAATGAACAGAGAATAGAGGTGTTCAGAGAATAATCGAATATTTGTTCATTTCAGCACAGAACTTTTCCCCAAACTTCACTGAATAGACAACCATTAAGAACTAATCAGTATCGGTAAATTGTTCTATCTAGAGGAGTGCACATCTGCCTCCTTTCTTCATGACCATGTTACCATTCAGTCGTTGTGTCGAGATATTATGCACAGTATCTCACAACAAATGCTAGTTTGGGATGTGATATGCCTACCGTTTAACTTAATAAGCATCTAAGTGTTCGTATAAACGATTTGACTGACACTACCAGTTATAGATTCTGACTGGCTGTTTGAAGAAAGCCATGTCGACGGAAGTTATCAGTAAGTATTTATGGGTGAATGTTTATGAAGTATTTCAAATTAGATTGAACTCGTTATTTAGTCAGGTAATTCCTAAATGGTGTGATGAGAACCAGTCGTTTCAAAACAAACACTACACTCGAATAACTGATCGGTTTCCATTAATCATTACGTACATTTCTCGAAGTTCTAAAAAGGGATATCTATGGACTTGGTGATCTGAACTATGAATTTCTTGATACCTGGAACTCTGATTTTCCGTCTTACCTCAAGTCCGTTTATTTAAACTGACTATAGAGTTTGTTATTCAGCAAAAGAATGAGGCTATAGAAATAAAAGAGCAGTTATAATGCACAATGTGAAGAAATATATATTCATTATAACTAATGCTTGAAAATTTTTCGCAGTCATTCTTTCTATTTTCGACATCTAGGCTTGAAACTTGTTTGTGAAATCAGTTTCCAGGATCCTGCCTTGCCTGCCAGATAGATTACTGTGTATGACTGTTTTTTGTCGATATGGTGAACTACCGGAAATGAATAATATATTTTGGTAACTTAATAATGTATATAATACGTGCAGAATATTTTACTAATTATTTTTAACTACTTGCTGTATATATAAGTAGGATAAAGCTAAACAAAAATTATTATTATATGGCAGACCATATCATTTTGCATTGAAATAAGTAATGGGTTTGGTAAAACAAAGTCTAAGGTTGTTAGTGGTTGTAATTTATCTTGCTTATTCTACTGAGGCTAAATGACTGATCTGTGTTGTCGACTTCAGTACTTGTGTGAGTTTTAATAGTCAGTTTATATGCACAAATACGAGTAAATACGTCTATGGAAGAGATCAGTGGCGAACTAATTTCTCACCAAGAACCAAAGTACCACTTAAAGACATCAAGCTAAGAGTGTAGCTGTGCCTGGCTTCTACAGTTCTCAAGTTCCAAGGGGAAATATAGGAAAAAAAAACTGACAGAGTTGCCATGGGGCCACCGATATCTCCAACAGTGATATAGATATTTATGGATAAGTGGGAAAACCTAGGAAATCAAACGTTCAGCCCCATCCGCAAACTATTGTAGAGGTATGTAGGTGGCACACTGACGGTACAAAAACACGAGGATTAAACAGGTTTTGGAACAAATCAACTCAAAAGGAGAGGTAATTCAGTTCATTTATGAGTTGAAATGTCATAAAGGGAAGCTTTCAATGTTAGATATTCTCATTGAAAGGAAACAAGTTAGGAGGTTAAATACTAGTGCCTACAGAAGACTGAAACGTGCAAATCGATATTCGGGTTTAGGCTCATCCCATTACTTGTCAGTAAAAATTGGGTGTAATTTTTAAGCGGTAGGGTAAAAAAACTAAGTAGTGTCAGAGAAAATCTAAGGCAGGAAGTAAGATATGTATGTATATATACGAAGCATTGACAGTTAACGATCAACCCGATAAATTAAGCAGAGATTATGTAGCAAGCTGCAAGAATAAAATTGAAAGTAATAATTATAATACGGAAGACATGTATAACAAACATGCACCGAATGATGACCATAACAATAAGGAATTTAAATCATCCGTAGTACCTTCATACAAAGGAGAAATCTCGAAAACCTTACGTAGAATTCCTAACAACACAGGGAAAAGATTGGCATTCAAACCCACAAATTCAATTAGAAACAAGCTTTGAAGGTTAAAGGAACCTATGGAGTCTATTAAACAAAATAATTTAGTTTATCTAATATCCTGCAAGGATTGTCAGATCAGGTAGATTAATCAAAGTACTAGAATGGGGTCAATAAGACTAGTTGAGCACAAAAACCTAGCAGAATCAAGATAAGAAATCTAGAAAGCAGCTCGGTTATGACGTCACATGCGGTTGCACACAATCACACAAGAGGATGGGAGAAGATAACAGTATAACATGGTGAGAGAGGAAACTGATAATGGAAGTTTATTTATAAGGCGGCCTATTTGAATCACTGGGTACTTGAATTTCAATCCGAGATGATGCATCTTATTTTCTTTAGTTCTCGTTGTTGGTAATCATTCAGTTATATCCGTAGGTCTCCAAATGTACTCGTGCACACTGTTAATTGGTTTTCAGCCTGTCGTTGAGCATTTCTGTGGGAACAAAGAAAAATACCGTAGTGGATTATTCTATTCTTCAGATATAACGTCACTGCGTCACATGATGCACTGTAGATGGCTGCTTCCTTTACTTGAAACCCCTGGATGACGAGTAAATATTATTCAATAAACTACGCTGAAAATTATACATATTGTGTAAACCTGTTGTACATAATAAAATTGTTATTGTTATTATTAATAGGACCAATTGGGAATAGGAATGATTTAACACCTGTCCACCTAAACATCTGGAAACCTCTACTACCCCTAGGACAAATAGAAAGGAAGAAAGACAGCTGTAAGAAACATGTTTGGAAGTTGTATAGTCACAACTGTGATGTGAATAATATGAAGGATAAATTACGTTCAAAACGTTATCCAGTAAATAATACTGTTTCACCACTTGATTTATGCAATAAGCAAAATGAAATATGGAATGACATCATTTTGCTCAAAAAGTTTTTCAAACGCAGTTTGATAAATATACATAAAATTAGATGGAGGATTTCATCATGAGCTGACATCATTTAAAGAACCATTGAAAAACCACCTGGGAGTACTAGACAGTTGTTTCGTCCTAGTTTGTGACTCTTCACCAGTACACACCCACCCACTGGCGTTCGAACCCAGGACCCTCTGGTTTCAAGGCGAGCTAGCTAGTAGACCATTAAGCCACTGCGACCCGATCCAATAGCCAGCCCGTGAATTCCAAATTCTGCCAATTCATGACATAGCACGACCACTTTGCCATGTCTTCTTCGATGAGTTACTGCCTCACCTCACTGGTGTCAGCTCATGATGAAATCCTCCATCCAGTTGTAACAACAGAAGACAAGGGCCAGGCAACAGATCGTTTATTAAGGAAAGTCAACACATATTTATAATTTTAATGTACATTATTGTAGATTATTGTTAGTAGAAAATACAGTCTTTTGATTGGTTGTTTCTCACTGAAAGTTAACCTTGCTAACTGTATCCGCCTACGCAAAGCCTTTGTTCTCAATTTCTCACCCCCAATATTGGAACATAAACATTGACATCAATTACTGTCTACCAACTTTGGCTAGCAGCCAGCTCTCACAACACAGTCGAAAAATCCCTACAAAAACCCATACTTGAGACATAAAATTAATATTATGAACTAAAACAGAATACTTAATTTGATGAAGAACATAGTGAAAAAGAGAATTTTTACTGCTACAGGCTACTTTTTCGAATGCAATCGGTTGAACATCAATAGATCAAACTGGCCATTTAACTTTTGCATTCTGTTTTATATAGTTGTTTTTATTTTTATATATGGTTTTACTAGCGAGTATATGTATAGATAAGATTTATCAGTAGTATAAAAAGAGACGTTCTTTGGCATTAAAATATCAAATAGCAAGGAGGTACGTTTGGTGTCAGAGAAGGAAAATGATACAGCGTTGTGAAGATATATGGGATACGTGAAAGGAACGCAAAGAAAAACAATATGAAGGCCAGAGGTGACACAACACGAAGATTTGTGCGTTGAAGATAAGGTATACATAATTTGGCTATACAGAGATACTAATCTCTTGAATGTCCATTGCAACTACAGTCTGACGGGTGATGAGGCATGAAAAAGTATTTAAAGAATGGAGTGATGCGATTATTATTATTATTCCCTTAGTTTCCGAGTGGAACATAGAGCTTCAGTGGGACATCTCTATTCCATCCTGTTCTCTACAGTCCTATTTAGTTGGCTCCACAATTTTCCGTAAGCTTTCATCTCCTCTTCATACGATCTCCTACATTTCACTCTCTGAATTATGCTCAACTAGTCGTTTGCTATTCAAGTTACATTCGAGCGTTTGTCAAACGTGGATGTCACTTAACGGTCTCCCTAGAGTGTGTCTACTCCATCTTTGTGTTCTTCAGCCTGTATGTATAGCAATAGATTCTTGGCCGGTTGATTTCCAGCGTTCCTTGTTGCTTATCCTTTGTGGCTGGTTAAGCAAGGAAAAAAACACCTTGTAGATAGTGGGCATAAATTTGATGTTAATAATGAATTTTAAGTTATTTATTGTATTCCGACCAGTACTAATTTCGGTTAACGAGTCCGTTTTCCAGATACACCTGAGGTCGTGAGAATCCACAAGAAGACATCTTTATATGAATGCTAAAAAAGTGGCAGTTTTGGCTTCGCCCTTTCACAATTTATCATTGTCCAAATTATTTTGCTCTTCCCATTACTTCATGTTTAATTGTGGACTACTTAGTTAATTTGAACACCCATTTTTCTGAAATTACTTCTATCATTTTAATTGTTGTATTGATTTTCTTGGTTTGTAATCATCCACTTGATATGTTCATATTGACAAATTGTTTTTATCAAACTTATCACCCTTAGGCTGGTAAATTTTAGCCTTGTACTTAAAAAATTGCTTCATATATTAGAGTACAGCCATAAATAAGGATCTAATTTGAAAGCAGATATTTCTTCTCTCAGTCCTGTAGACTTGTTATTCTACTGAGGCTGAGTAACGCAGTTATAAAACAGGTTATAAAAATGCGTTGAAATACAAAGGTTTACTTTTCTGGATGGATTATTCAAACAGTCATTAGTAGTTCTATTATAGTAAATAACAGCTGATCATCTTTAACTTTTTAGGTTCAAACTTCACTGACTACTTACAAAATGCAAGTAGTGTATTAGTTATGTTAAAATCTTTAATTATCCATGATGTTTCCTTCAAAAGAGACAGAGAAAATTGACTGAGTAAAGTGAGAGGAAGTGAATTTCGTTGTGAAATACATTGGGACAGATGATATTAACTAAATTAAACTCTATGAGTAATCACGCATTAGTCACACACAAACACACACAATTCTAATAAATTTAATTGGTGGATGGTGACTAGCAGTGGAATCCAGGATGCGCATTTCGTCCTACTCGGGACTCGTCAACTGGATGTGCCTGCATTCCCCAGTGAGTGATGAGGTTTGAGCCCAGTGCCCATAGTTTCAAACGCCAAAGCGTTATCCACTAGACCACATCCAGATGACGAGTCCCAGATAGGACGAAATGCGCATCCTGGATTACTCCACTGCTAGTCACCATCCAACACTTAACTTCTAATTACATGCCCTGACATCGTCGAAGCTTCTGCACAAGAAGCCGACATGTCAACCTGAGACCAACCACTTCAGTTTAATCAATCGACGGGAAAATCTAAAATTAAATCAAAAATTCTAATAAATGTTGCAGACCGGAAATTCCCTGGCATGTAGGTAGAGTTTGGCACTCCGGAAGCATTAGAAACATATTGCCTAGAATAAAAAAAACATAATTTAGTCCCTAAACTCCTGGAAAAATTGTACTTATCAGTATTTATGGCTGACTGAAATGATAGGTTTCATTCACTAATAGTTAGTATGACAAATCCCCTTTAGCGAATACTCATACTATTGTGATGATACTTTAGTGATGATTGGCCTGGTCTTTTATATTGAAAGAAAAACTCTCGTCTTCCGACTTACTGTCAAGTATAGTAGTGTAGTATTGTAGGAATAGATCTTCATTGTAGACAAGTATGAAGTTCTTAGCATGTGATTTAATTGCTCCTGTGGTGACATTTATGTTGGGCCTACTACTAGACACAGCGGTTAGGACTCTCGCCAACCATGCACATGGTCCGGGGTTCGACCCCCTACCGACGCACACCCGATATCTATGGTCGGCCTGCAAAATTTGGGCTACCGATATCCATGCTGAAAATTCCATACTTGTACTGAAAATACGGTGTGGAATCAAGCTGTAATCAAAAAGTAAATTAGACAGCTTAGCCAACGTGTTGTTACTGAACATCTCCCATTGTGGTTTGGCAAAGGGTAGACAAAACAATCCGTAGCTCAGTTCAGTCCCATTTAGTTGATAGTAGTCATGTGGTGGAGAAAAAAGGAGCTTTCAAGGTAATTCATCGTATCCCACCGAATCTTTCCAATAGACTTCGTATTCGTCTACTGTACACAGCTGAGGAGATAGGCATTCGAACAGCCATTATCTCTCCCTTGTTGGCCTATTAAAACATAACCAACTGATGACTTCTACACCACCCCTTGTTTATGTTTTCAACCCCTTTCTTGTCATCCCTTAATCTTATCAAATCTTCATTAAAACGTGTTTTATTTACTTGCCTTACAATCTAGCATTACTTAAACGGTTCATTTGTTTTTCTTAGCCTTTATCAACTACTACGTCCACCTGAACATTTGTTTATTTAATGGTGCTGTTTTTCGTTATTCTTGTTATCACAGATCGCCTCACTTTTTCAATCTTATTATAAACAGAATTATTATCATTACTATTATTATGACTTATTGCACAATTTATGTGCACAATCTTATTATCCTATTGACAAAACACCATGATTGGTTTATATTTGAAATTTTATTTGTAATTTTATGGATATTAGAGTTAAGCCTGATGAGATTTAATTGAAAGTAATATTGTTCTAAACTCAAGAATTGCCTGGGGCATCATCTTTTCTTATGCCTCTTTCACACAAACCACTTTCTTTCCGAACGTTGTTACTTAGCTTTCTTAAATGCATTCATATTGGACTCAAAGACGCAACGAAGACAAGTGTAGTCTGAGATACACTACTGATATAAACCTTCAGGAACAGTATGAAGGTCAGCAGAAAAGATTAAGGTATTGAGAATTCTATTGGTATACCATGAGACTAATGCTCACCATTCCGTCAGGTCAAGTAGGAACGAATCGTTTATATATATATATATATATATGAGATTTTTGAGAAACTAAATGCCGTGATATTGAAACATGATTACAATCAAAAAGTTTTTATTGCATTTCACATTATTATTCTAGGTAAAGAGGTAAGGCTGAGTATGAGGCTGGCAACCCAGTCCCGTGAAAAGAAACATCACAGCTTCTGAAACCTCAGAGTTGAAACCAAAAGCCCAATGTTCCACTCCATACTTAAAGGAACAAAATCAATAAAACTGCACAGCCTGGTATTAAATTCATTGAAAAGAGTCTCTTCGTTGAATGTTATGTTCCAAAATACTTTTTGGTAAAAAATGGTCAAAATGTCTTGGTTAAATCTGCGATATTATTAATCGTTGGATTCCATTTTGGTATGAGGAAACAATTCATGGAGGCACAAAAAATACATAAACTAATATTTTGAGCCACATCACCATGTATCACTACTTTTATTTCGTTTGTTCCGCCTACAAAGTTGGCTTACGAATATTATAGTAGTAGGTTTATGTCTTTATATCGAAAGTGTTGTCATCACAAACTGCAATCTGGTGTTTGGAGAACCAATGAAAGCTTCTGTTTTATCCTAGTTTAGGATTCTTCATCAGAACGTACCCATGACCCTACTGGGGCTCGAAGCCAGGAAGTTCTGGGTACGAGATGAGCATGTAATAAGCTTCAACATATCAGTAGTTGGTTGAATGATGTGAAATAATGCCATGAAAGTCTTTCAAAAATCAAATAAGTATGAAATATAAGACTGTACTCTGCTTAAAAGGGAGTTCTGATGTAATCTGAAGACGTTAGAAAACAAACTTAAGCAAATTTGGCATCTTTAAAAACAAACATCTTGACCTTTTTAACAATGTTATGCACACTTCCCCGTGAAAACACTCCAATTAAATTATTTAAAAAAAGCATGACTACTAACATCCTGGTGGCTTGAATACTAGCAAATAATACTTCCAGATTACTTTTTGAAATGTTCATATCCAATCAGCGGACTTGGAATATTCCAGAAGTGTAACATGTATAAGTAACAGAAACTAAATAGTACAATAAAATGTCTTTTCAGTAAAAAAAACAACTTAGTTCTGAAGTCACAGTGTAGACACAAACGTACGTTTGGTTGGATTGTTCTTTTCCTCTTAAGTGTAATTTAACTTGTAATAAAACTTTTACTATTTTACAGCTTGTATCGTCCGTTTTTTTCTTAATTAAAAATTCTACTTACTGACCACCAAAGTAGAATATAAAAGTTAAACATATAGAATCACTTAAGTTAGATCACATGTTCTCTCTCGCTTAAATGAAATTTCCTACATTTGCTTAAGTTAATTAATTTTGTATATTGGACCTAAATGTTCCATCTCTGTTGTTATGTGTCAGCTACTAGTATGGACACTTCTTCGAAAATGTCCGAAGATTACAACCATGATTTTTTTTAATGGATGGTGACTAGCTAACTGGATGTACCTGCAATCCCTAGTGAGTGATGGTGTGCAGAAGTGGCCCAGGTCGCCTAGTGAATAACGCTTTAGCGTTTTAAACTATGGTTGCCATGCTTGAGTCTCAGTGGGTACACTATCACTTACTAGGCATGCTGGTACATCCGGCTGAAAAGTCCCATAGAGGACGAAGTGCGAAATTTCCAACATGTTCATCATTACACTAACTGATCAATGCGTACTTTGAATTTTTGTTTGAACTTAATTTCCCGGAACATATTTTGTTTTACATAGCAGGCTGTGATCCACAATTATTGTGTGGCGGCTATTGGAATTATCCAGTTAATAAAGTCGAAGTAAATGGAAAGGGATTCGAAACAGGGATCCATCGTTTGAAAGTCAGCTATTTGAGCCAATATGCCACATCTCCACCTACATTTAATAAACTACATTACTAAGATGGTAGAAGTTCGATTTCAACTCACGAATGACAAATTTAAAAGTGATACACCTATGCTTCATATATATCAAAATAAGGAGGAATTATTATTTCACTTTGAGAAGATAACGAATAATGAAATGACAACCACGTGTTGCGTAACAATTCTGTATTATAACTTGTTATAATGCGTAGCGAATGTTATTTAATTAACCGAGACATTTAGATGCAGACACAGAATCAAAATTTGTGTAAATCGTTAAAATAATTAACTAACTAACTAACTAACTAACTAACTAACTAACTAACTAACTAACTAACTAACTAACTAACTAACTAACTAACTAACTAACTAACTAACTAACTAACTAACTAACTAACTAACTAACTAACTAACTAACTAACTAACTAACTAACTAACTAACTAACTAACTAACTAACTAACTAACTAACTAACTAACTAACTAACTAACTAACTAACTAACTAACTAACTAACTAACTAACTAACTAACTAACTAACTAACTAACTAACTAACTAACTAACTAACTAACTAACTAACTAACTAACTAACTAACTAACTAACTAACTAACTAACTAACTAACTAACTAACTAACTAACTAACTAACTAACTAACTAACTAACTAACTAACTAACTAACTAACTAACTAACTAACTAACTAACTAACTAACTAACTAACTAACTAACTAACTAACTAACTAACTAACTAACTAACTAACTAACTAACTAACTAACTAACTAACTAACTAACTAACTAACTAACTAACTAACTAACTAACTAACTAACTAACTAACTAACTAACTAACTTAATGCCACCTCTAAAATGAACTCTTTTCATGTTTACACTATACATTTTATTGCCAACAATGAAATCCTTTTCGTACCATGTACCCCTTAGAGTAGTTCATTGGGAAACAATTCTCTTTTCTTAAACATTTGTCATTGACAGTTGAAGGTGTGAAGTGTGTATACAAAATGGAGGAGTTCATAATGTATTAGAACTGTGAACCAATTGATTATAATTACTGTAATTCTGTGTGATCATATGTATACATAACCAAAGTGGATTTCATCCCTGTTTTTGGACTACGTGAAAAATAAAGTTGAATTTCTTTTTCTCATCTGTTATTTTTAGTCATTCACATACTTTACAGAATTTTCTGATGGGTTGGTAGTTGATTCTGGAAATCTCCTTACCTAATTATTAAATAAAGGAGCAATATTTTGATTTATTTAATTCACACTTTTGTTTAGCAAAGTGACTCATCAACTATTCACAGATTGATGTAAGTTAGAGAAGCATTAAAAACCAGGGAATAATGGACAGCTGCTTCGTCGTAGTTTGGGACTTTTCCGCAGTACGCACTCACGATCCCACCGCAAGAGATCGAACCCAGGGCCTTCAGTTAACGAGGTCATTTAACTCTCGAAAATTAATCTGATGCTCGCTAGTGACTGGCTACAGGATGAAATTGCCTGGAGTTGTAGTGAGAAGTTGTAATCAATGGGGTCCACTAGGTCGGGAGCGAGGACAAGTACTCGCCACGGTATTGGCTTGCTGTCACGCTGAAAATATCGTGGATTGACGGAAGTTAGAATTCATAGACCATGGATTCCAGCCCAGGTGGGTGAGTGGCCAACCAACTTGGTCTGTTTCGCTCTCTTGTGAGTTTGCACTGATGAAGAGTTCCGAATTAGGACGAAACAGATGCTTGGTACTCACTGGTTTTCAGTGTTTCTCTAAGTTTTATCAATCCTTCTGATTAAACCATTAATATAAATATATAGATTCAGTGACAAATTTAATGAATACAAGAATAGAGCTATAAAAATGGAAACATGGTGCTTGCCAAAGTGTTAAAATACTTTAGCTTGTGATCTTGGCAAGATTCTAAAGGTTACATATTAAACTGCTGCGGTGTACAAAACAGCAGAACATCAGGTTGTTGTTAGAAACAGAAACATAGACAAACTCAAAGAACTACTGATAATTTGTTCTGATATGGTCACTGGTGTAGTGCACATAAATCGTAGGAGTCACGTTTGCAAACCTGTATCCATAAAAATCCCCGAGAGAGTTATACAAAAGTAACAACAACAAACAGAATTCTTAAAAGGGAAGCAGAATGACTGAGTCCTCATTGTCTAGCTACTTGAACAATAAGATAGCGTCTGGTTCATCCTTTTCTTAGTCATATAGTATCTAGTTTACGTTTCGCTGTATAATGGTAATAGCTTTATCAAAGTATATTATTAAACCAGAATTTACAAAATTTCAGCTTATATGTAACAACTTAATCATCCTTCCTCAGTATGGGGTCATTTTTGCGTTGTCAAGTTGGTCATTTGGTAAAGATAACAAAACCAAGTGTAGATTGTTGGATTTGATAAGTGTGTAAAATTATAAAAGCAGCGTGTGTTTTACATAATGAACTTGCTTATCACATTCGTGTTGATTTTGTCACTTGATGGGGGAGGGAGGTGTTGTAACCAGGTCAGATTCTGTATTAGTCCATCATTCCTATTCAGCTCAGACAATTTGGATTCCATTTGATATGAAGCGCTTCTTATGATATTACACGTTCTTTGTGATTTCTGAAATTTTTCTGGATTATTGTCAACATCAGTTTTCAAAATCAATTTTGTGGCCTGATCAAGCGATATCAAAATCAGAAGAAATGAACACCGTAGAGCATCTGTTCGACCACCGAGAAACCCAGTTAGTGAACGAGAAAAGCTTGAGAAATCATCAGCCTTAGGTCTACATGCTATAGAATCAAGCCACGAAACTGAATTTGACAGTATTGAAATAATCCATAAAAAGCATTTCAGAAATCACAAAGAACGTCTAATATCAGAAGCACTTCATATCAAATGGAATCCAAATTTTCAAAAGAATGGATACTGAATAAAGAATACTCTTTTCGATAAATAGGGGTTGGACTTGCTTCTTTTGAACACAGAGCACTGGTTGTGTGAGACGAATTGCAATAGCCTCTGCTGTTTGGAGCATGCGGTGCTTCGATGATTTTGTTTTTCATTCAATGGGAAATACAAAAAAACCTTTATTATGATGAATATTATATACACAATGCCCAAATTTTTTCAAACTGTTAAAAGTGAACTTGGTTTGGACACATATAACTCCAATGGTATAATTTACTTTGGCCAGTATCTAAAATGTCTACGACCTGCTTATTCGTAAATTTCTACTAAACTTAAGAAAAAGAATTATCCTCAATGGCAGCTTGTTCCAGTACATGAGAAGACTGTTCCTGAGTGATGTCCTTACTTCGCAAAATGTACTCCTGCGCTTTTTTCAACTGGATTTAGCCAAATGTCATGCATTTCTTGAAGGAGACAAAGAAGAGATATCATAATGTTGGATTGGTTTATACTTCAGGTCAGATAGGACTGTGTCACACGATCTGCTGTCAATTAATCTTTTATTTGAAGATGCTGGACAAAGAGAAAACATCATTCAATAAATTCCTCTGAAAATTCTGTACATTTAATAATAATACATTATATAAACATTGTTCAGAGTGAAGCCGTTACTATTAAAAAATTATTCAAAAAAAATTAAAATTAAAGGTAGCAGCGGAACACTACTCAGTGATATAACTGAATATATTATCCAGTACTGGTCACTCACTAGGCAAGAGGAGAATTCATTCAAAGTTATCGGCAAAATCGAAAGAAACCTCCCGAAAATATTGGGAATACCGTATATTTTGCTCTGTTTAGGCCTTAGTGATTATGGTGGCAAACCCTGATTCATGTACACAGAAGAAAATTCTCCACCCCTTCCTTCTACCTTAGGTATAATTCCAAGCCCAACTGTAGTCAGTAATATATTTTTGTATTTTCCTTGTGACATTTATTATCTCGTGAAAAATCCCCATTCGAACATTATTAGAGAGAAGACCAGTAGTTCAGCGAAGAGTCACTTTTCGGTGAATTCATTTTCACAGCTGTACAGTAACAAGTATATACGAGTTATTTTGTATATATGTATACATTAAATTTGTCAAATGAAAATACAATTAGTAAGTATTTGGTTGAGTTACGCAATACAAAAAACTTTCAGAGGAATTGGATGTTGATATAAGAGGGTAGTAACAAAAGTGATGAGTTCTCATAAACGACTTTTAAAGAAGAGTTACGTGATAACATGAATAATTTGATGAAAGAGTTGTGAACAGGGTGTACATGGAAACAGAATAAAATACGGAATTACGTAACAGTTTTAATTAGTTAGAAAAAACAAGCAAACAAGCAAATGTTAAGTCAAATCAACAGAGTTGTTACCATGATAATAGAATTGGCTGAATAATTTTCTTTTGTACGCATAGTTCTGGTCCTTCTGACTGAATGGCTAGGGTTTTTGCAATGCAACGGACACGGAAATGTATTGTCTTTGCCAGGTTGTTCTTCACTTTGTAGATTACTTTGAAGGAGGCGTTTTTTGAGATGAAATGACCAGTGGTGACGAGATGTTCGATTATTGCACTCCTTATACGGCCACTATTTCCTTTTTGCAGCCACGCTGGATAGTGTTCTTTGACCCTTTTTTGAGAGGATGCGCGTCGTCAGATGGATGTACCTGCATTCCCCATTGAGTGATGATGTTCCCACCGAGGCTCCAACCCAGTGCCTATAGATTGAAACTGCAAAACGTTATCCACTAGACCATTTGCGCCACGAGAGACACCTCTTGTGCAATGGGTCATATTAATTATTTCGTTCAATTTTTTTAGATTTTCCCGTCGATTGGTTCTGTGCGCATCCTGGATTCCATTGATAGTCACCATCCACCAATTAACTTCTAATTACACGCTAAGACATCGTCGAAGCATCTGCACAAGAAGCAGACATGTCAACCTGAGACCGAGCACTTCGGTCCAATCAATCGACGGGAAAATCTAAAAAAAATTGAATTGAAGAATTTATTATTTAAAAAAATTTTAGTCCCTTGCATTCCTAGTGTAACTTGGATTTCAGTAGCAGTGGTGTTTTCGTTTTAATGGGGTGGGTTTGCTAGCCTTACACACAAACTTCCCTTTTTGTTGGATTTACAACTAGCTAGAGGAGGTGAAGGTGTGCACCAGTCAGGAATCGAACCCTAAACAACGTGTATGTAAACAATAAACTCATTTTTATCCTTGTATTATGTTTGACAGACTGAATGTACACACACATAAACAAAAAATCGATCAGATATAACTTCGATAGCGTATCTAATTAAATGAATTCGCCGAAAAGACGGACTCTTCAACGGACTGTTTGTTCTCATTTCTATGGCTGGATGAATATTTTTTGTGAACATATTTTCAACTGAAGTTATTCACAAATAAAAGTGTGTATGTGTGTGTCGAAGAAAGTACGGATCATTGTTCAGACATTTTGAGTAGAGTTGAAAGAAGTAGTAGTAGAAATAATAATAATAAGTAGACGACAGGAAGTTGGAACCCATTAACTTGATGTCATCAATCAGCGAAACATCCTTTTAGGCAAAAAGACAGAAGTGGAATACACCTTTCTGGAGAATCTGCTTCGAATTGTAATTAAGTAGGAAGACTTTATATGAAAGTTAAACTATTAGATTAGTAACAGGATGAAGTCTATCCTGTCATAAAGTATTATTCAAAAAAGATAAAAAATAAAATGGAGCGTCGAGTTAGTTCATTTCAAGGTTGTACAATGTACAATTTTTTTCTATACTTCAGTTGAATATGTAAAATACTTTGAAAAAAAAAACAAAACAACTTTGTCACTTTGTAGTAGTCGTAGTAGCAGCAGTATACTACTAATCAAGTAGTCTACTCCGTAAATCATTGAATAAGTAATTTCCTCTTGTGAATGAATACACTATACAATTTAAATTAGTTTGTAAGGCATTGTTAGTCACAAAAGAAAAACACACACAAACAGTCTCGGCTTTTTTTTCACTACAAAACAAAACAGAAACCCTTTCTCCTCCCCGCCCCCTGGGCCCAGCACACGCGGAAAAAAAACAAACTGATTATGTAAATGAAAGTCGTAAGTTTCGAAGTCGGACACTTTGATCAACTGACCCAGTACTTTTTTTTCTAACACGTGTTATTTTTGAAAATAAGGAGTAAGGAGGTGACAAATGTGTGTGTTTCAGGCATGAATCAGTTAACCAGTATGAAAAATGTGTATGGTGTATGCTTTCCCTTATAGGTTCAGTTTGTTTATACAATATGAGATAAGTATCCGAGCGAGCATATTCATCGGTGAATAACACATGTGGTGAAGTATATACTGCTTTGAAGTTTTTCTGTATACGTATACTGACTTAATATAATATCGTACACCTAATGTTTACCAGAAGTTGTTTTCACCATATAAACTTGTTCCCTTTATTAGTTTGAATTGAGGAAGAACGAACATATATTTGCAGGATAATATAAGCTCTTTTCATTTCGTGGATTCTCTTCAACTGCATTCATCCTATACAAAATCAGATTATAAATTGCGAAATTTGTGAACATACTTTACTTACAGTGTCTCCAAGCTATAGATAGAAAGTATAGGCAACATAATCTGACATCAGTTAGAAAAGCATTGGAAAACCAGCTGGGAGTACTGGACAGATGTTTCATCCTAGTTTGGGACTCTTCATCAGTACGCACTCACCGCAGAGGTTATTGATTTAGTGATTGATAAATATTCATATACCTATTGTCCAATCAAAGTACCAATTACACTTCTATGGGAAGTCAATCGCAAGCCCAAATACTTCAGTGGTAACGTCTGTCTCTGACTGCAGCATTGCGTCGCTCAGGTTCAAATCCCGGAACGAGATTGAAGATTGGGGATACACCATGTTGACGAGTGCGAGAGACTTCTGTCGATTGACTCTAACCATCTAATAACAACAATTCAGAGTGTACCGTGATGGCAAGCCACCTAGCATGGTAGCGAAATTGTAAACTTGACTGACAGAATTTCCCTCTTCACCAAACCAAGGATAAACCGCATGACATCAGTAACTACCAAGTGTCCAATCAAAAAGTCGCTTCAGATATCTTGTCATTACTTTTATAAATTTAGAGTCACTGTGTTTTTTGTGATAACTATCATTCCGGGACAATGAAAACTTCTTTAAGCATGAAGAGAGTACCTTATAATGAATGAATAGATTGTGTTTCTTTAAATCAGCAAATGGACTGATAAGGCTTCTTCTTACAGTGTGTAAATACTAACAATGATGGTAAAGACATACTAAAAGGAATATATATATATATTATTCAAGAAGCACAATAAATTATATTCCTTATTATTATTATAACTAATGTTATATGAACACTATTCATCAGCTTATCTCATTATTTGATAAGTGGTCTAGTTGTTAAGTGTGAGTGTACATTCCATCTCAGAAAACTCATCCTTCAAAATAATCTACAAAGTGAAAAACAACCTGCTTAAAGCAACACTCTTCCGTCTCTTTTGCACTACTGAAGGTCTAGCCAGTCGGATTGAGAAAATGGAGTTCTGTATACAAAAGAAAGTTATTCAACCATGTTCTACTATCATAGTCACAACCTTGATGCTTTCTACTGGCTTGATTTTGTATTGAATTCATTATCCTTCCTGTATTTTCTGTGATCTTCCACGTAATTTCAAATTTCCCTTGTTGCTATATGAATCCTGATTACAACTCACTTATTAAACTATTCATCTTATTACGTAACTCTAATGCAATTAACCTCGCCTAGTAAACTAGCTTGCTAGTTTTCTATCTGGTCCCGTGCCCGGGTAAAGAGGGAGAATTGGGCATGGGGCTAGCAACCCTACACCACTAAATTTATCAAACTGCTAGAGAAACTTCAACGCACAGAAAATATATTAAAAAGATAACCGACAGCTACAACAATCAGCACCAGTGACCATCAACGGGAGAGATTTACACAGAAGTTACTTCTTTCACTCATCTAGGAAGCACGGTTTCAACCACAGGCTGGCTGAACGGATGAAGATGTCAAAGCCAGCCAGCCAGAATTGGAAAGGCAAGGTACGCCTTCATCAACCTGAAATCAGTTTGGAAATCTTCTGCACTCTGCCTAAGCATAAAGAACAAGATTTGGATTTTCAATACAAATGTGAAGTCAGTCAGTTCTTTTATACGGGTCAGAAACTTGGACAGTGTGTCACGGAAAGGATTTCCAACAGCTCGTCGCAGACTTTTATCAACAGATGGCTTCGCCGGTTCCATACTGAATGGCTGGCCAGAAAGAATTAGTAACAACAGATTCTGTCTGGGAACAAGCCAACAAGCAAGAGCCGATTGCTCAACAAATATGTAGGAGAAAATGGAGATGGATAGGGCACACGTTGAGGTGACCGTCGAATGACATCGCACGCAATGCAGGCCATCGTTTAAGTGAAATCCAAATGGGAAGCGATGAGTGGGTCGCCAGTATTTGGGTGACATTGAGGAGATCGTGTTTGAAATAGATGAGAGAGTTTGGGCAATCGTGGACGCAGATGAAGAGGACAGCAGTAAACAGAAGAAAGTGGAGATGTGTTGTTAAAGCCCTATGTTCCACTCGGAACCTAAGGGAGTAATAGTAAAATTATAATAATATTACAGTTATTCGACTCCTCTTATGCACTGGCTAAATATTAACAACAATGACTTTGACAACTCATCACTTTTGTCACCAACCTCTTTCATCAAGAAAAATTGTATATAAATGCGATTGTACAGCTAGAGAGGAGAATGAATACCTCGAAAAGATCCTCCTCGTAGAATTACGTGTTTTCTTTCTATCAGTGCAAAAACTGACTAATACTCAAGTTAGATCATTTCGCATAAGTTGCTAGTATTTTGTTTTCACATGAATTCATTAATATTTTTTGCTGTTCAAGTTTAGTGTTTGTTTTACTTAATTATCTAATCTAATATTTTCTTAAGGAGAAACACCATGAATTCAGCGTCTTTTTGATTAAATTTAGCGGTCGGTTCAAATTAATTTAATTGATTAGTTTATTTATTTACTTATTTATTTACTAACTTTTGTTTTGACTTTAACAATAACTGACATTCACTATACTCATGATATACAAAGTTTCTTCTCTGTCATGTTGTTTTTCAGTCATGATAATAAAAGTCTATGGGTTATGAAAGTCACATGTTAATTTAAAAAAGAAATTCTATTATACAAACGATAAGATTTAGAATAGAATAGTGAGTAATTAAAGATATAATTGAAATGAAATGTTGTAGTGGTAGCCTAGAAACTTCAATGTAGATATTCATCAATCTGCCGAACAGGTACGCTTCAATATAGTATACCCTCTTGCAATTAATAGTGTTCTCTGAGCTGGCTGGTTTAGTTGCGGAGCTTTCGTCGTCCTTCTGGACAACATCTTCAGCGCAAGTTTTAGCATAAAGTGAACTGATTTAAATTTTCCATGAGTGATAGAATTGCGTCTCCCTGTAACCATCTTTACATATGTATTGATCATTTTCTATTGACTTGGATTTTGAACTTTCTCGTCACATGATTTACTTTTTATTAGTTGGTATATTTGGTCTATATTAACGTGTTTGTTAATCGCATATTCGTTTGAGTACCAGGCTTCTAGGAATTCCCTGACTGCACTTTTGGTGTTTCCTCTGTCTAAACTTTCGACATTATCCCAATCAAACTGATGTCCATAATAATCTATATGCATTGATATGAAAGAATATATATCATGTCTTTTCACAGCTGATTTGTGTTCCTGGATTCTGATTCGACCACTGATGTAATGTCTGTTACAGTTCATACAGTTTATTTTGTAAATGGTATTAATTTTATCTCTTTTTTCTGTTGGATCTTTTGGTTTGCACAATATCGAATGAAGTGATTGTGCTGGCTTGTGTGCTATATCTATTTCAAACGGTTTTAATATTCTAGCTGTTATTTCAGAGATATTTTTTATATATGGTAAAATGAATTTTCTTGTGTTCTTTGATGATGGTTCCTTGTTGGTGTTGTGATTCGATTTTAAACATCTTTTGATGAAACTTTGCGGATATCCATTCTTTTCGAAAACCGTTAGTAGGCATTTTTCTTCTATTCTTTTCAATGCTGGAGTGCTACAGTGTGTTTGAATTCTTTTAAACAGTGTCTGTACACAGTTTCTTTTGTGAGTAATTGGGTTATTGCTAGTATAGTTGAGTATTTGATCTTGAACATAAAGCTTTGGAATAACACTTACTTCATATTGCTAAGTTGAAATATATAGCTGCCTATATATATGTGTTTAGAATACAATATTCGGCGAAGAGAAGGCTCATGAAAATGTTTTTGATGACGCATTCTACAAGTGTGTGAAACATATTGGATTATTGACTTGATATTGGTGTTAAAATTTTCGCAGGGATCATTAATATTCATTATTTATTTCACACATTAGCATAATCATTGATTTCACGCATCTGCGTGATTATTGATTTAAATTACTGAATTCCAGGTTTGTTAATATTTTAAATGTGACATTGATTTTCTAATTGTATAAATATGGAGTTTGTTTAACATTTTCGACTGTTGTTTGAGACAGTAAAAGCTCTCATATCAACGTCCAGTCTTCTCTTTTATTTGTCTTGCGTGCCCGGCGGTATTATTGTTGTTGTTGTTGACGTGCGATCAGGACAGATTAGCCAGCGCATTAGTTAGATTCGCTCGTAGTCTACAAGGTCCTCATATTCACATACATAACAGTTTTTGATGACGCATTCTCAAGTGTGTGAATCATATTGGATTATTGACTTGATATTGGTGTTAAAATTTTCGAATCTTGTTCTTTCCAAACTCATTTTAGAGAGATGAAGGCCTGTCTTGACTTTCCAGTTCTGTTTCTGGCATCCTCATCTGTTTTGTTCGACTGCAGTCGAAACGTTGCTGCCTAGGTAAGTGATATAAGTACCTGACTTCGTATTTCTCCCGCTGATGGTGATCAGAGCTTGCTGTTGTTGTTGGTTATCTTCTTCACCTCCATCTTCTCTATGTTCACTTGGACTCCTGTCTTTGCTGCCTATTCCTTCTATCAAATTGCTGGTTTTTGACCTGCAAATCTTCCAGTTTGTGTGATATGAGACACAAACCACCTTTGAAATCTACATGATGTAGCATCTTTATATCGTTCAACGTATACCCTTTTTCTCACTCCCCACGATCTCTTACATGGTCCAGTTTGCCTCAGTCAGGAAGATAATCGGTGATAATAGACACACAGTCTTTTCTTATTCCTGTTTTCAACTGAAAGGTTTCGGTGAGTCTTCTTTTATGAATTTTTGGCATCATAATATGGCTTCTGAATGGAGTCTATATATGTTTGTTGCATCTTGTAGTGCTGAGGCAGCTGTCAAACAACTTTGTGGTCGAATCTTTCAAACTTCTCGCATTTCTATGCTCTATCTGACGATGAGGTTTAGCGTTTAAATTTGACCCACGAGTGATTTGTTTTTCCTGAATCCAGCCATTTCAAGGTGAAGTCTTTCACTCTAAGCATCTTTTATTTTTTTCTAGGATGATGTGGCTTGGGATGGAAAAAAGCATGATTCCATTTTAGTCCTTGCATAAAATTAAGTCAGCCTTCTTTTGGAGTTTAACGAGGTAGTCTTTCTTCCATTTAGTAGGTACCATTTTCTTCCTTTCACACACCTTCTGAAGTGTAGCAAAAGGAGCTATGAGGATACTGATAGAAATGTCAAACTTTTGGTTGTTGGAAGCGATGTAACAAAGTGTCTTTCACTTTTCATATTAATTTGTTTATTAGATATATCACACAATGAAACAGTATTATTTACTGGATGATGTTTCGAACACAATTTATTGTTCATAATCATATCAAAATTATAATCACACAACTTCGAAACTTGAGTTTTATAGTTTTCTTTGTTCTCTCCTATTTGTCGTCGAGAGAATTTTCCGATTCGTTGGACAGGTGCTGAATCATTCCTATTACACGTGTTTGCAGCTGATTCGATAAACAAAGCTTCCGTTATCAATCTCTCCCTCCAACCTGTTATATTAGATTTTAATACTGTCATCTTATTCCATCCTATTGTATGGTTGTGTGTAATTGCATGTAGTGAGTGCTATAGCTGAGCTATTCCCCAGATTTCGTACCTTATCAGAATCAACTGATTTAGGTTTCGCTAGGTTTTTATGCTCCGCTAATCTGACTGACCCTGGCCTACTATTCTGACCTATGTATTTTGTTTTGTTTAATGGGCTCCACAGAATGCTTTAGCCGATATAGTTTATTTTTAAGTGAGTTTGTGAGTCTGAATGTCTCTTTTATTCCTGCCTTTTTGAGAATTCTACGTAAGGTTTTCGGAGGCACCTTCTTTGTATGGAAGTACTGTCGATGATTTAAATTCCTTACTATTTGTGTTGTCATCACTATGTACGTG
This sequence comes from Trichobilharzia szidati, assembly GCA_944472155.2. NCBI lineage: Eukaryota > Metazoa > Platyhelminthes > Trematoda > Strigeidida > Schistosomatidae > Trichobilharzia > Trichobilharzia szidati. Next base: position 89,294,950 of record OX235272.1, read on the forward strand.
TTTGTCATGCATGTGGTTATTATTATTTTGATTACCAGTATTACTAACACTATTATCGTTAATTCTGTTTTTACATTTTTCTCCATACTTCCTGATTAATTTATCGGGGGGATGATTAAGTTTTAAAGCTTCTCTTAAAAGCCTTAATTCGTGTCTTAGATTCTCCTTTGTAGTGTTTTGTTTTCTGCCCTGTTACTTTAAATTTTCACCAATCCTATTTTTACTGACAAAGGGTGGGATAATCCTTAATCAAAATATCACTCTGAATGTGTGGGCTTTACGTAAACACTGGTGTTTAAGTTCTTATCTTCCTTCCATTTTATGCTACAGTCTAACACTGGAAGCTCCCCTCTGCGATTTTGCAATTTACAAGTGAGTTGAATTTCTCCTACCTTCATGTCAGTATATTCGAAAAATCGATTTATATCCTGTGTTTTAAGTACGGCGGATGTATCATCTGCATACCCTCACGATAGTTTGAAGGTGGCATGAACGTTTCAGTCACTAAGGTTTCTCACCAGTCCGAGAGTATATCTGTCATTCTTCGAAATATTGGTGACCCCATGGTAACTTCCTCAGTTTGTTGATATATTTTCCTTTGGAATTTAAATACTGTGGTAGTCTGGCATAGCTACTCTTCTATTGTGATGTCTTCTAGTGGCACTTTTGTTCTAAGTTAGTTCTTGATCAGAAATGAGTTCATTTCTGGCTGCTTGCACACCCATATTTATCACTATACGTGTATATAAACTGATGATGTCAAAACTAACAATTCTTTTCCTCATTATCTAATTTTAATGATCAATCCATGTTTTAGTTCATAAAAATTCGTAAGTCTAGATTTTTAGTAGTTTGTAAGTGGGATTTTAACCGCAGCTAATTACTATTTGTATGTTACAGACAACAGAAAGCACTAACTCTTCGTCTAAAACACAATGGAAACTGACTTTTCTATGTAGCGTTGTCATCGCTATTAAAATAGTGACATTATAATGCAGACCTCCTTGATATACTTTCATCATTGCAACACAGGTTGTCTTACGATGAATAACTATAACTACAGTATTAAAATTGTTCCTTGCAATGAGTTTCATTTGTTAGTTTTTCGTCATGAATCGATATCAGTTAGAGGGCAGTGAAACCAGAGAGCACTGAACTGCCATCTGCTTCACCCTATTTCAGAACTCTTCGACAGGGTGTACCCGCTCCAACCTCACCAGGGATCAAAGCTTGGACTAATGTGCCACAAAACCAAGCTCCCTGTCCATTCAGCCACCTCGAATGGAAATCAGTGACCTGTGAATTCTATATCACAAGTTGACACAGCCAGAATTAACGGATCGCTTTGATGGGACACTAGTCAGTAAATAGTGTAATGTGTGTGTCTTGTCCTATCTTTGGTTCAGACTGAATTTCATCAGTCATGTTGGCAATGTGTTCACCATTCTTGGTAGCTCGCTATCATGGTGCACTTTGAATTATTGGTGTTAGATGGTTGGAGGCAATCGGAAGAAATCCTTCCACCTAGGTTTCATGGTAGTGTATCTACAACCTTGAAGGGACTCATGTCCCTTCTGAGACTCGAACCCGCACCACCCAGTGAGTACTGCAGTCAGAGGCGTTAACACTGACCTATTCAGGTTGCGACTGACCTCCTGTGGGAGTGCATGGGATACTTTTGATTGGACACTAGTAACTAGTGTGGTGTGGTGACGTGGTTTCGAATCTCAGAAGGAATATGAGTTTCTTCAAGGTTGCAGATACACCTTGCTGACGAGGGCCAACTAGTACGAAACCTAGGTTAAAGGTTTCCTGCCTCCAACCATCTAATATTATTTTTATTTTATTCCTTTACGTTCCCAGTGAAACATAGGGCTTCAACTAGAGTGTAAAAAATTCTTACACTATGCCGGTAACTGCTTTTAGTCTAATCACAACCCTGACAACGTTACTGGCATATTAAAACCTGCAAGAATAATAGTTCAAGCCTGTGTAGCTTGTTGGGTCATTGCTATAAGCAAGCCTGACCATCACGTCAAGGTAACAGTTATCGGTCGGGCACTAACTAGTAACAGCATCTAATACTAACGGATCTTTAAATTAGCTGACAGGTCAAAGAGCTTGATCTCGTAACTTCAAGATCCTGGATTCGATTCCTTGAGGGGTCTTGGGTGTGTGTGCACTGTTGTAGAGTCCTAAAATAGGACGAAACAGATGACTGTTCAGTGCCCTCTGGTCTTCAATAATCTCTCACTAATAGATGTTGGTTCATGAAAAAAATCTAACAACTGAAATTTATCAAAAATACCGACAAATTGTATAATCTGAGTTTGAATTTGTCTATTTTTCTGACTTTTTTCAAAAAAGGAAACTGTTTAGCATTTTCTTATTTTATAATTTGGGTTATATAAATAAAAAAGTATACAATAAATAGGGCTAATATAGGAAACCACCATGAAATGAACTCACCAGAATAGGAAAAGAAACTGAATAACTTTGAGAGGAAAATAACCACAGATGACATAGAGTAAATATCAGAAGAAACATGATAAAAAAAACCAACAAACAGTCAGATAACAATAAAAAGTTCAGAAGATATTTTTTAAAAAATAGTCTTTATCGTTAAATTTTGTTTTAATGCAGAAAGAAAGAATCTAAAGGTTTGATGTTCGGAAATAAAACAAAAAATTTTATTCAAGTGACTTTGTTATTTTATCTCTATTTGAGAAGAAAAAAAGTTATTTCAAAAGGTTATTCACATCTATGAAATGAAATGTTGATTCCTGTTATCGGTATAAATAAACTCCAAAAGAAAATTCTTCATTGGGTTGGTGAGTAATTTTATTAGTTTGAAGGTCGATTGAGTTTGGGGAAGGAAATGGGAAGAGAAACACTAGATCTTAAAGGAAAATCTTATTCTTTTCAATTATTGCTCTTATTCCCTTAGGATCAGAGTATAGCAAATGGCTTCAACAGAGCGTCTCCATTATTTCCTGTTCTCTAGGGTTCTCTTCAGCTAGCGCCACTTTCTTCCATAAGCCTTCATCTTCTTTTCACATACTGACTTCCATATTACTTTCAGACCCAAGCCAAACTCGTCGTTTCCAATTCGAGTTCAACTCGTGTGATGGTCTGCAATGTGGCGTCACCCAACGGTCTCCTCAGTGTGTGTCCAGCTCATTTCCATTTTCTTCGCCATATTTGTTGAGCAATAAATTCTTTATTAGTTCCTTCTCAGAGTTTCTTGTTGCCATCTGATCTTCAGTATGGAGACAGAGAAGGCAGCCATTGATAAAAGCTCTTATTAGCCTGTTAGAAATTCTTTTCACGACGCATGGGCCAAGTTTCTGACCAACCTAGAAGAACTGACTTAACATTGGTTTTGAAAATTTGAATTTTGTTCTTTGAGCTGAGTGCAGAAGATTTCGGTGCTGATTTCAGAGTGTTGAAGGACTTCCCTGCCTTTCCCATCTCTATTTTGTCATCCTCAGCCATGTCATCTACCTGTAGTTGAAATGAAAAGTGGTCTAGATAAGTGAAGGTGGTGAATTAGTATACTAGCCAGTCCTAAGCCCAGGAAAGGAGGGAGGATTGGACGTGGGGTTAACGATTCTACCCGGAAAAATCATTCTAATTGCTAGAGAACCTCCAAAACACAACAAAAATATGTAACAAGCTAATTTTTCTAATGTTTCTTTTTCGAAATCCAAAATTTACAGTACTTTTGATGATAGACATATTAGTCTGATAACTAGTGGTCTTATTGTGATTCAACTTATATAAAATATACCAGTGTGAAAACTGTTAGTTTCAGCGCAATTGGGATTCTGGTTATTTTTTACTTTTTTGATCTATGGATTTCGATCAGTTCACCTAAGTTTAGATAGCCATATTGGTTACCGTGCATTGACTAGCTTGTCCACTTGATGTAGGTGTATAAATGGTCAGTTATTAGCAAAGTTTTGATAGTAAAAATGATATTTCTCACAGAACAAGGCTAATTTCAGCCTCAAAGGGAACGCGTGTTTTATTCTAAACTAAACTATTGAAAATCAGTGGGAACTTTACGTCTCTTCTGTTCTAGTTTGAATTCCTCATCAGAATAGGTGTTGGACCTTCTTGACATATCAGTTCGGATTTGTTTGTCAGTGGCACAACGGTTAGAACGCTCGCCGACCATGCACATGGTCCGGGGTTCGATTCCTGGCTGACGCACACCCTGATGTCAATGGTCGACCTGCTAAATTTGGGCTACCGATATTATATGCTGAAAATTCCATAGTTGTGCCAAAATACTGTTTAGAATGAAGCTATAATTAAAAAAATTATAACAGTGGCTTTGTTCTGAATAGTGTTTATATAATGTACAGAATTTCTAGCGGAAATGATTGCGTAATAGTTTCTCTTTGTTCAGAATCTTCATTTGAAATAGTAATTGACAGTAGTAGATCGCGTGACACAGAGCTGTCTGAACTGAAGCGAAAACCAATCCCCCTTTATGGTATTTCTCCCTTGCATCCTTCGAAAAATGAGCGAAATTTACGTGTAAGTCAATTAAGAAAGGTGTAGGAGTACACTTTTTAACCCAGGGACAATAACAATAGCTGAATAACTGAAGACTGTAGGTAGTACATTTTATTTCTCAGGCAGAGGCAGTTTGTACTTGAAATCTCAGGAAGAGCTATCTCATATATCAGCATGCGTTGATATCCACGATTTAGCTTCTTTTAAGTTTAGTAGAAACCTGCGAATCAGAAGGTTGTAAACACTTAATATACTCACGAGAGTAGAAAACATTATTAGAAGGCATATTTTAAATATATGCATTAAGATGATGGAAGCCTTTGATAGCTTAAGTTTTAAGCAAGCCGCCAGAAACAGTGACAATAGTAAAGCCTAGAACTTTCAGGCTTGACCATAAGCGTGTTAGTGGTATAAACTAATTTTTAATGCAGGCGACGGGGTGGGGGGCAAACAGTTTCCCGATATTATCCAATTTTGTAGGTTTTTTTTGTTCATTTGCGTTCTGAGTCGACCGTAGGACTTCAGGTTTGGAAATTTAAGTAGCAGCGATTTTATTTTTATTGGGCGAGTTTCCTAGCCTGATGTCTTACCTTCTTTCTTTCATAGTCCTGATACTGTCTAGTAAGGTAGGCGAGATTTAGGTGTGCGTCAACTGGGAATGGAACACAAACCTTCCACTTGGCTGGTAAATATTTCACAACTGAACCACTGACGTAATATTATATATATCGCACATACTGGCTGGATTTTTTGGGAAGTATTATAAAGTTATGTTTACTGATGTATGGCTGAACAGTTAAGAAGTTTAATGGCATAAAATCTCAGTGTTTTCTTAAGTATGAAGATGCACTCTGAAACACAGACACAGACTTTTAGAACTTCACAAATAAGACAGAACTGAATAATTTTCGACAGAGGAATTTAATTCTCTACATAGTAGGAATAAAACTAACAACAGGCTTTCATTACTAATCAACAAACAACACACAGTTATGTTTTTCTATAGTTGGTTTGTAACGGTTAGTTTTGTTTTTACGAGTTGATCACGGATTGATATCGGTTAGAGAACCATTGAAAACCAGGGAGTACTGGACAGTTGTTTCATTCTAGTTTGTGAACCATCGTCAGTACGCACCCACCGCCAGTGTTCGAACCCAGGACCTTCCGGTTACAAGGCAAGCTCGTATACCATTCAGCCACTGGGACCCTATTCAGTGGCTTGCCTTGTAACCGGAAGGTCCTGGGTTCGAACACTGGCGGTGGGTGCTTACTGATATCAATCCGTGATCAGCTCGTAAAAATACAGATATGTGTATGAGAAACATTTGGGTTCAACAGTGGTTTAAGATTGATGTGCCTCCGACTAAAAACACCTTCAATGCATGTCAACTAAAAACTGCTGTAGGTAAAGGAGTCGAATAAACAGAATTTTAGTCTTGCATATAATATAATGGAATATTATAAAAGTTCTCAAGATACTTTTACTGATTTTATGCATACATGTGCACTAAATGTATGTACGGACACAGGGTAACAAAAAGATGTCAAATTTTTACCGTATTTTGACTTCATTTTGAAATATGCATTTAAAAACATCAAGAAACATTCGTATCTGGTTACCTCTTCTTGCCAGGTAGATTTCTTCACCAACAGAGATCGTTCAGGGAACCACTGAAAACAAGAGAGCACTAGATTACTTTCTTGGCCTAGTTTGAGACTATCCAACACTTTGCACTAATAAACTCATAGAATCCAATTTTCCATGAAATCTAACTTCCTCTAGTTCTTGAAGAGTTCCAAAGCTAAGAAGAAATAACTTTTAACTGCGTCTTGCTTTTCAGTGGTTCTTTAACTATGTAATGGAAAAACTGTTCCAGAAATCCCTGCTGGACGATCTATTTACAATATTGGTAATTATTTGGATGTTTCAACTAACTTTGTAATTATCAGCCGTTTGTCTCCTAGACTGTAAATAGTTATCGTAACGCTTTCTTATCACATCTTCAATCAGTCCTTATTATTCGGCTTCATTCCTCCTCAATCTATAATTTCAATGACTCTATTTGTGGCTATGCGATACATTGATAATGTGTTCTTTCACGATGTGATTTTGTTTGAGTGATTCAAGATTATTCTCACCTTGGATTGTCTGCAGGAAGTGCTTGGTACGTGATTCTTGTGGACAGAATTTCAGTCTCACCTTGTTGTGAATATTCTACTTGATTCTAAATACTCGTTTTGTACTTACTCTGGACTGTGTAGCCGCCTAACCATACTGTTGAGGTAGCCTTGAGTTTCTGATGTTATTATTGCTGTTGCTGAATAGAACCACAAATAGATTCCAACCACAAACAATCGTATTTTCGCTGTCTTTGGAGCGTTTTATGACTGAGCGTGTCTCAAAGAAGTTTCGGACAACTAGACAGCTGGATGCAAGGATCGTCTTTTGTGCGTTCAGATCACAACACATCAGTTTTGTTCGCTACAAGCTGAGATAGCGATTCATGAGGAAATCTAACTTGACATCAGTTTAATCCCTTCAAACCAACAATTAAAGATCTCATTTTTTTAAACTGAACTGCTGTTAATTACCGTTAGCCATTATGTTGTTTTCTTTTAGAAATTCATCAGTTCCGAAGATGAGTAAGCATCATTTTTTTTCTTTCTGGGTCTTTTATTTTCCTTTTCAGTTGATGCTGCAGGGTGTAAACTGTTTACAGAAAACAGGGATTTATTTCTTCTATAAGTTTCTGCCTAATTTATTACCTTCATTTACTTGTTTACTTTCTTAGAGAGGTTTTCTAATATTGTTAATAAAGAAATTTGCTGTTAGGAAATTATTGGAGATAAAATAAGGAGGGATTTATGCTTTAGCAAAGGGGTATCCTTTTATACACTAAAAGAACTTATTTTTGTAGACACACTTTGTTTATCTCTAATTTTTATTACCGAATTTATTATTTTTTTTACACTGTGAATGTGTTTATGGCGGAAAAAAGTAGGTAACGTGTGTGGCTCCTAGTATTTCCCTCTAGAAGGATGAAACTAACTAATTTTTTGCTTTCTGTTAGCTAGGAACCAACATTTTCAAGTTTTTCTTTCTTTAAGTAATTTAACTAACTAACAGAATACTAAGAGAGTTATTTTGTAGAGATTTGATTTGATCCAGTTTTGATTGTCAATTGATAGCAACTGAAGAACCACTGAGAACTAGGGACTACTGGACGGCTGTAACATCCTACTCCTCAGTGGTATCCACCCACCGAGGTTTGAGTCCATGACCTTCCGGTTTCAAGACAAGATCGTAGCCCATACGGCCACTGGGACCCTCTCTGATGACCCATGAATTCCAACTTCTACCAATTCACAATTTTAGTACAACCAGTCAATTTCGTCCTGTAGCTATTTACTAGTCAGCATCAGATTAATCCTGGTGGATGGTTACTATTGAAGAGTCCCAAACTTGGACAAAACAGCCATCCAGTACTCCCTGGGTTTCAGTGGTTCTCTAAATGACATCAATCCCTGGTCAAACTTGAAAACATTGAGGTGAATATTTCTCTAGCTACCTTACATTAGGTGAATTTTCAGTGTTGTTATTTTATACAAATCAGTAGAGCATTCAGAGATAACTTTTTGAGTGATTAGCCAACATTTCCCTTACAGAAACATGGAGAGCACGACAGTGAAAACCAACTTAGTTCTCAGCTACTTGTTTCTTCAGAGTTTGTTTCATGTAAGAAAAGCTCCAAGTCAGCTTTCTGCAAAATATGAGAACGCTTTTAATTTATGTGCTGACCGTTTTTAATTCCACGTGAAGCAAACACCCTTGACAGCTTTCACTAATGACTAAACCTGTCGGCAGAGACCTAGTGTTAAGACTGAAATTGACTGATTGTGGTCTGAACGCAGGAAACAGATCTCTGCGTCCTAATGTACGGTTGACAAAACTTCCTTGAGACACGTACAGTCATAAAACGCTCCAATGACAGCGAATCGCGACTGTTTGTGATTGGAATCTATTTGTGGTTCTGTTCAGCAACAATAATAATAACATCAAAAACTGAAAACTACCTCAACAGTATGGTTAGGCGGCTACACAGTCCAGAGTAAGTGCAAAACGAGTATTTAGAATCAAGCAGAATATTCGCAACAAGGTGAGATTGAAATTCTATCCACAAGAATCATGTACCAAACACTTCCAGCAGATATTCCAGGGTGAGACTGATCTTGATTCACACAAACAATATCACATCGTGAAGGAACACATTATCAATGTATCGCACAACCACAGAGAGAAGCATTCAATTCAGAGATTAAATAGGGATAGAGACAAACAATGGGGGTCAAATCAACATGTGACATGCAAAAAGCAGGACAGTAGTATGTAGTCCAGTAGTAAAAAGGATCTGGCTCATCTGTATTGCTGTAACTTCGGCCGGTGAAGTAGAAAAGTCAGAATTTCGCATGCGGAAAACGTCTGTTTAAACCGTCTGACTCTCATGGTCTTAATCCGTCTATGCTAAAGTACGATAATTATTACAGAGTTAATTGGAACATTCAAATAATTATTAATATTTTAAATGGATCTTCCAGGAGGGATTTGTGAGACAATTATTCTAGTAGAGCAACTGTTTGCATTACAATCTTTACCTACAGAAAGCCTGCTTTCAACTTTTTGAAAGTGAAATAATTCTCAGAATTCAATGTCAATAGTTTAGCAGTCAGTAATATTGACAGACAACCAAGTATTAGAAAACTCAAAATGCTTGGAAGCATAAAAGCTATGCTGTAACATTGTTATGTATCCCTAGTATTGTCTTTATATGCCATTAATTCTGTGTTGATATAGAAAATATCCCCATTTAGACATTTGGAAAACAGAGAGATTGAGCGAAGAAATATTTACTTTTCAATTAGATCCTCTTCTATGGATCTACTCTAATATATATAGCATTTTTTACAATACACAACAATTTACCAAACAAGTGGCGATATGTTTGTTAGTATGTTAGTATGTGTTAGTATGATGATCTATATCAGGCATATAGAATGATTTAATCTTTTTCAAATAATGCATACTTAGTGACATTAGACTGATATTTAGTCTGCTGATTGATTCTATCTTCTTAAATCTCTGTCTCTCTCTATAAATATATTATGTGTTATAATGCTATAGTGGTTGGATTGTTGACCCGAGACAGTGAAAGCTGTCCACTCAACTGTCTGTCTTCCTCCTTCCTTCCTCGATTGGCGTATCAGCAGTATTGTGTTGCAGTGGTTTTTGTTGCGAATAGAAATTAGAACGGTAGCCTCGCAAATCTACTGGTTAGCGCAAGAGCCTCGTAGACTACTGGATTGTACTGAAAGGAATATCAAAATGGTGATCGACCTTACAGATTTGGAGAAACTGATGGGGTAATAATTAAAAGTGATGGAGTTGCTTACTGATCTGTGGATGAAAATGTTGGGAGCAGGATGTCTGAATTTATTTATGACCCAAATGCAAACATTACATTCGATACTTGGTTCCACAGATATGAAGACCTGTTTAGAGTGGATTTTACGAACAAAGAAGATGCCTAGAAAGTTAGGCTCTTTCTGCGGGAGTTGGATGCTGTTGAGTTAGGCAAATACTGCAACCTGATTCTCTCTTAAAAGTCCTGACAGAACTGTCCAAACACTCCGTCTGCAATTTGGTGACCATAGATAGTTGTCCTACGTACGTTACCACTGTATAAAACTGGTGCTGAACGAAAGCAATGATATTCACACTCAGATGGGTGTTGTTGACCGCCAGTGTGAACCATTCAAGTCAAAGTCGCTGACAGGAGATCATTTCCAAGTCCTTATCTTCATTTATGGTTTGCAGTCTTCCAAGTTTTCTGAAATGTGAACACGCCTGTTGAACAGACATGAACGTGACCCAAAAAGATGTTTAAAGATATTGGAGGCGAATATCAGTGATTAACCAACCGTCGCAGAGATAACACATTGATCCAGTAGTTTTTCAAATCTACAAGTTAGGGAGCTCGTTAGCGCAAGACACTCGTAAATTACGAATTTGTATCGGATGTACTACTAGAAAATTATTGTTTCTATGCCAGATTTTTATTTAAGAACATACCACTTAGAGGAATGGCCACTGTCATATATGACCATATCTATATAATATCTATAATATTCAACTCAGCAGACTTTTCATTCGGCGGACTGATACCACATTCCATAGGGAAATAATCAAAATTAAAATGTCAAAGGTATATGATAGAACATAGATAGATCATATCTTGTGATTAACCTCTTTGTACAAATGTACCT